>OY744533.1:24393665-24406165 GCA_963556195.1 Sepiola atlantica | reverse complement strand
CGTGACTAATATGATAATGTACTTCAGGCTTTGTATGTAGGTTAAAGAAAATATAAGACAAAGAGAGAGAGATATAATGAAAGAGAACGAGAGAGAGTGAGTGAATGTGGGAGAGTGAATGAAAAAGAGAAAGTAAGCGACCGAAAGACGTGTGGAATGTGGGTGTCTTCTCTATCGATTCTGCTAGTGATGTTTTCTAACCTTTAATTTTAATTACTTTTTTATCTGTATATTTATATAATGTAAAAATATAATCGTCTCGATAGAATATGAATCGAAAGAAAGGTGCAAATATGCAAATTTAATTATTAAGATTATTAAATAAATGTCCTATATAAAATCTTTACCTATTTTAATCAATGTCGGTTTAAAAACGAAATATATAACTGTGATGTGTCATTCCGATTCAATTAACAATTCAATGGATAAGAGATGTCCCAAAGAATGGAATTCGAAATAAACGAAGGCTACTGAACAACATACCCGGAATACGATGTTATGTCGGGTCGTTATGTTTCTCTAGTAGGATTGATTTATCCACCTCCCACAGCGGTAAGATGTGACACAAGGTCGAGAAAGTGGGATTTGAAAAGCCAGCGCCAGAGAATTTGAGCACTGTGGCTTACAAAAAGTGCCTGGGCAGCCCTGTCGACATTCCCCGGTAGGACGCCTCAGACAATTAGTAATAAACTAACCCCTTCTCAAAGGGTGAGAAGGCAAAGCCTGGGAGGGTGGACCTCCTAGAATTGCACAGGACCGTTCCATAGACCGGCGTAAATCAAGCCACGAAGGCCAAGACAATACCAGTCTATGGGGTGCAGTATCGGAACAGATACTACACTTTGATCCCGGTCAAGGAGTACACCAGTTATTTTATTTATCTTCCTCCCACAAGGTAAGATGTGACACAAGGTCGGGAAAGTGGGATTTTAAAAGCCAGCGCCCGAGAAGGTGAGCAGTCTGACCTACAAAAAATGCCTGGGCAGCCCCGTCGGCATTACCCGGTAGGGGTTCCTCAGGTAGTAAGCAATAAACTTACTCCTCCCCAAAGAGGGGAGGCAAATCCTGGGAGGGTTGACCTCCTAGAACTGCACAATACAAACCAACCAATAGACCGGCGTACATCAAGCCTCGAAGGCCAAGACGATACCAGTCTATGGAGTGCAGTATCCATCGGAACAGATACTACACTTTGATCTTCGCCAAAAGGCTAAGGAGCTCACCAGTTATTAAATATATAAAATGCCTACACACATCAACTCTTTCCACTAAGGAACACATTCCTTGCGACGAAAGACAAAGATGTTTTCGAGAGAAAAGGAGAGCAAGTTTATTACGAAAGACAAATCGATCTTAATAAGCAAATTCGAACTATTAGATAACAAAATCAATTTTCATTATAAGTTTGTAAGTGTCTGTTTCGAAAGGTTTTAAAGTAACCGTCAATTTGGATCCGCATGAGATGAAGTGCCAATCTCTACCAGTTTGACATAGATACCTTCTTGCCTCTAATCTCCGCAAGCGCCCGAGATCAATAGACAAAAGTGTTCCTAAACGAGTCAGGCGTAAGTGTTCAGACAAGAAGCGCGTGACCGCGTGCGCGTGGGAGTTGTAAAGCGATAGAGATAAGGAGTCATAGAGATATAGAAGGAGAGAGAGAGTGATATATATGAAGAGTGATATAGAAAGGGTGAGAGGTATATAGACTGAGAGAGATAGAGTGAGAGATAAAGTGGAAGATATATAGAATGCGAGATATATAGTCAGAGTAAAGAGAGAGAAAGAGTCTCAAAATACCAGATGTTTTCTCTGGCTCTATGTCTCTGCAGACTCCAGTGAAACTAATACTATGTTGTTTTGTTCGTTCTACATGGCAACAGATGAATGGAATTTGCACCAAATTTGAAAAAATGTTATAACTACTTACATAACATTCTTTATTTACCATTATTAACACAACTTTAACATTTTCTGTCTTTTCCTCATTCTACAGGGTAGCCATGAAACTTACAATTAAAAAAAAGTATTATAAAGACAGTTGATGCGATATATTTACGAGATAGTTTTGTTTAAATCAGTGTTTATTTAAGTTTTTATTCACAATAATATTTTATATTTCAGATATTTTTTTAATGGAAGGCAATTGCAAAGTGAACTCCTATAAAATAGCTACTCCTCGAAAGAACCCACAAAAGTAATTGTTTTAATTGCATGTATATCGATCAATATCCAAACCTCTATGGATATTGGGATGATGATCTTGTTGTCCCGTATCTTTGTTGGTTTCCGTGCACACTACACGAGTCATAGTTTTCGGACATCATGCATTACAACATTGTTCGATGACGTCATCGATTAAAAAAGAGAGATGAAGAATAATAACCGTTCACAGTGGGTGACGTCATAAACATGATGATGCCATCCACCAAAACAGGGAGTGGAGAGAGAGAGAGAGGTGGATCTTTTAGGACGTTTCATCTAGACGATTACATGTCAACTAAATAAATAGAAAATTATATCAAATAAATAAATAGAAAACAACTATAACAGACTCAATCGATAAAACACCAACTTTTCGACGCGTCTACCTTCGACGAAGTTAAAGAATTTCAGAACACATTGTACTGTCATAATAGACACTCTACGCTCCTTTTTTCTCCCCTTTGCATCTCTCGTATGTGTATCTCTTCCCTATCTCTCTGCGTTTTTCTCTTTTTTCTCTCTATTTTCTCCTACTTTTACTTTCAATCATTTACATTCACCATCGTTGGTACCATTCTACTGTTATTTAGGCCATTCCAACTTCCTCCCACGATCTATAACATTCATCATAATCCGATGATGCTTCCCTGAAGCGTGTATAGTCCCGTAATGCAAATCAGTCATCATCTTTGTCTCACCAACTCACACATACCTAGTGGACTTCTTTTAATGGAGGTTGAGTTCGCTTAGAAAGAATGATAAATTACAGAGGCAAGAGAGATCTACTTTAGGAGATCTGGTTATTGTGTTTTAGAGAAAGAGAAAGAGAGAGAGAGAAACAGAAAAAGGGAGAGGGAATAGAAAGAAAGAGGCCGAGACATAGATAGAGACGGATTGTGCCGCCACACTATTCTAGTTTACATCGTACGCCAGTCCATTATCCACTGGGGTTTCTGAGGACGAGCATCTTTTTGTGTGACGACCCTACTTGAGTCTTTACTGAAAAAGAATACAGAATGTCCTTTTACTGTTAAGCACGTGATACACTTAACTTCCGTTTACCCGCTGGAGTCATCCTTCTGACTCTTATCTGTCAATCCTTCTCTCTATCGAAGCTGCGTGCTTTCTTTATGTAACACTAAGCGTGTTAGTATCATATAGATCGTTGCAAACCGGGAATCAGCTTGGCTTAAAAACATATCTCAATGAAATGCCTTTTATCACACAACTCCTTCTTTTCCAAAGTAGATCTAATGACAGGCGCAGATGTCCAAAATTAATTATTTAGGAATCTTTCAAAGCATTTGCTAAATATGTTTGCAATCCAAATTGTCTGAAGCAAAAACACATTGTGATAATATCAGGATGACAGGAAGATTATCTTTATATACGAAAACATTTTATATTAGTTGAATACCGTCTTTATCTGGTGCGAGAGTAGTGAACGGCCAATGGTGACACCACGTGTTAAAAAAACAAACCGGACTGTGTAAAGAAAAATGATAGAAAGTAAATTTCATGTATCGAAAATATAGTAAGACTTTAAAAAGTCTGCACGATTGAAGAGAACCAATATTATTACTATACTCATTATTGCTCTATTAAATCAGATATTAAGCATCACTTTTACTACCCATTTTCTCTAAAACCTAAAATGAACTTCGCAGTTGTTCGGACATCAATTCTGAAACGGAACTGAATCAAGACAGCCGACATAACATATAAATAAATTGATTTGAATTATAAGCAAACTTTTAAAAATATGTTTTAGTATTTCGGTCAAATTGATGTAAGTTCCGTCGGTGTTTTGTTTTATTTTTTTTTTTGCGAATAATTGTAATTTAATTCATTAAATCCTCTCTAGACGATGTTAGCCTTGATTTGTTCACAACTATTTCTGTACTGCTAAGTTCCTCCACCAGCCAGTAATTTACTACTTTTACAATGAGCGTATGTGGTGATGAGATCCCGCATGTGAAACGTACTCATCTGCGATGCGCCTAAAACAATTCAAAACGATGTTTTATAATGGCTAAGGATTTCTTGATGTTAATTGCTATGCTAGATACTTTAATATTTCGGGAAAAGTTTCGTTATTAACATTATTCTTTTCAAGATGTCTGGTTCTATGTACAGGGCGTAATTTATTTTTTAATCTTTTGACGTAGGTATTGACCTTTAACACTTTCTTGTAGGTCGATAGACACATTTAAAATGTAGCCGACTGAAGAAAAAGTGAAGTAGAGGCTACTAATTCTTTCTGGGTTGTTAATTGTCTGCGGTTTAAAGGTTGCCAAAGCCGATGAGTTGCAATGAGGAAAAAGCTCCCATCGTCTACAACCTGTCTCTCAAGACGCGTATCTGCAACAGGCTATGAAATTCAATCGAACTTATTGCCTGACAGTCTTGCTTAGATATAAGCTCGGCTGAACTGATACTACTGATAAGAGAAGAATAAACGGCAGGTAACCTTCCACTTGAAAACTAGTAATATAGGTGGTTAGGCTTCATTCGCATTTAAAGGCAACTTACTTAAGAGAAGGAAAACTCTTATATCAAACTTGAGCTGTCTTACGGACATAGCCGCGCACAGAAAACATTTTGTTACAACACAGTGAGGAAATATCTAAAACCGGTGTCTCCAAGGGAGTTCAAGGCTCAATACAGTAACATTTTTGCAACTCCTTTGTTGACGATGGAACAACACGTATCGGCGTTTGTCTTTCCAATGGACTATTACATCGACATTAAATGAAGGTACTATTGTATGCATAGCACCTTGCTCGCCAGTGTTTCTTACGTTGGTTTTGATCTTTCCACACAAATTCTATAGTCATCTGTGATCGAATTTTGACAATATTAAATATAATGTACAAGCTGTATTCATCCGGAATAAGCCGGTGGATGTCCTGGAAAGTATAGCTCAGAATTACGTTTCATTTATAAATAAGATAACAACCGTATTAGATTTCGTTTCTATTTACGATTTAAATTAATACTTGATAAATAGAAAAATACTTCAGTGTGTATAGAATAAAAAGAAGGATGATGGAAGAAAAAGAAAGTAAAATTCAACATTCAGATTAATAAACTTCTGCCTATAACAAGAGGCTTCATTAATGTAAAGTTTAATCGTCTGGTTCTTAACCAGATTCATGCAATTCATCATGTAATTGTTACTTTTCACTTGCTTAGAAAGTCTCGCTTTCATTTTTTACCCTTTTCCCCTCCTATTGTAATATACCTACATTGCCCCTCATCATGATGTAATGCTTTGTAGTAGTAGTAGTAGTAGTAATATTAATAGCACCATTTATTGTCATTATTATTATTTAATTTGCTGTAAATACCGTGAATGAAAGTTTCATTCCAGATGTATACACACATATCGAGGGATTGCAATATATTAATCCTTTGATATCTTTCTAACAACGGACTCTTAAATCTATTTCTAAGAATTATGAAATAAGAAAGTTAACAACGTCATGGAATTAATCTGCAATAAAACACAGTTAAAATTGTGTAGAACAGAATAAGTAAAAAGTACTCACTGCCTAAATGAAGTAAAATATGTTGTTTTCCAGATGAATAACGGAAATTAAAAACTGATCAAGAAAATGATTCCTACTTTTGACCATAAGGCTGCTTATACCATCAAAGTAAAAAAACAATTTATTTTTTTCTCAGTGAATGTTAGTACTAATACTATTCAAAAAGTGTAATTGAAGAAGCAGTTAAAAATGTACTGGAAATATATTAGCTATAGATATAAAAATGCAGAATCATTTTATTAAGAATGTAAGCAGCTGCATCGTTGAAGGTGAATAATAAAATATGTCTCCCTGTTGACAAATTCCGAACCGAAATGCGTATTATTTGAAAAAAAACGAATGCGAAATAAATTGTGATCTTAAAGTATTATGGCCCAAAGGAAGAATAAATAAATCAGCTCGTCAGAATTAAGAATATATTTATCAGGTTAACTGCTATCAATAAAAAAAACTCCGAAAATCTGACGATTTTATTCAGGGTTGCCGTTAGAAAAGCGAAAAGTTTTCCAAATGGTAATGTATTTTTACAAAGAACAACTTTTATGAAGTATTTTAAAGACTAATATTATAATACACTCCCAAATGCTCAAAATATAGTCCGTGCAAATCGAAATGAATAAGCCTGACGCAATTAAATTTAAACAAAATAAAATTTAAACAATTCAATTTATAACCTCACATTTCTCGCTTTTCGAACTACCAACCTGCATATTTGATAATTGTTCGGGAATTGGATCTTAAAAACCGATCTTATCATGATAAAATATTCAGGAAAATATCGCCCAAGAAATTGTATTTGTCAATGCCATGTTGTGCCTTAAGTAGATTGACGTATTTTACGAGAAAGCAGGTGCGATTGGAATAGAACTTGGGAAGGGGTGAAATTAAAACAGGGAAACAGTAAGAGTCAATGACGAATGATGGGGAAAGAAAGAAAGAATGGACACAGGGCCGGGGAAGCAAAAGTAGATATAAGTGAGAATTCGAATTAGATAAGATTAAATATAGGGACAAAAGGAGAGAAAAGATGATGGTAGAAAAGATGTTGGAAATGTTAGATTGAGAAGGTGAAAAAAACATGGGGAAAGAGAAATAGAAAGCGATTAACAGAGAAAGAATACGAGCGAGTGAAAGAGAAAGTGAAATAGCGCAAAAGGTAGAAAAAGTGAAAGAAAAAGAGAGAAAGAGCGAACAAGAGAGATAGAGAGAGCAACATATATACTGAAAAGAAATGAAAGAATACAGGCGACAAAAGAAGTACAAGGAGAGAGGAAAAAGAAAGAGAAGGGGAGAAGAAAAAACAAAGAGAAGGGGATAGGAAAAACAAAGGGAAGGAGAGAGACAGGAAGACAAAAAAGAAACTAAAAATGGGAGAGAAAGATAATGTCAGAGATTAAAAGAAAACATGGAGAAAAAAGGAAGGGAAGAGAGATAGAGAGAGAGAGAGAGAGAGAGAGAGAGAGAGTAAAGAAAAAAAAAGAGACATCGTCTGAACGAAAGAGTGTGAAATAGACAAAGTGGGAAAGAAATACCGGGAAAAATATATAAACTGAAAGGGGGAAATAGTTTAAGAAAAGGGAGGAGTTAAACGACAGTGAGATAGAGTGAGCGATCGAGAGAAATAGACATCGAAATTGGTGAATGAGGGAAAGAAAGAGAAGGAATGTAAGATGAACAAATACAAAAGGAACAAAAGACAGAAAAAAAAATGATTCACGGAAAAGAAAAAGGGTGAGAAAAATGGAAAAAACAAATAGTGAGAAATATTCAGAAAGACAAATTTAAATAATGAAATAAAGAGAGAATATAAACTACCGTAAAGAAAACAGAAAGCGAGAGAGAGAGAGAGAGAAAAAAGATTAAGTAAATCGAATATAGCAATAATTTTCTAACTGAAAGAAGATAAATTGCAAAGAATTATATATATATATATATATATATATATATATATATATATATATATATATATATATATATATATATATATATATATATATTACCACCTGGTTTTGTTAGCTCGCTATCAATTCACAAATTAATTTACTTCAAACCAAAATTATAAACAATAAATATGTAATTCATAAGTTTCTTGTAAACACAAGACAATACTTTCGCAATCAAAATGTTTATGCAGATTTACTTATGTTTGAAATAGGATCAAAGAAATTAAAAATAAAGAAATTTATTTGCCTGGGCGATAGTACGTATTGGAGGGGGGGATCTTTTGAAAACAATAAAGAAGTGCATTTGCGTAGCTATATAAAAGACAGGGAGTTAGAAAGAGGGATTAGATAATGAGTGATAGGGTAATGAGAGGGACTTAGAGCAAATGAGAAGGGGTGAGACATATAAAGCGACGGAGGTGGCGTGAGTGCAATACGAAATTTTCCGTTTTATTACTTTTAAAAGAGTTCTCCCCCCCCCACACACACACACTGGGAGACAGAGAGGGAAAGACAAAGAGAGAGAGAGAGAGAGAGAGACAGAACGACAAATAGAGTAAGAGACAAATAGAGGTCACCTTCACCCCTCTCTATAAACCCTTATGCTTCATCGGTATATATTTGTTGTAGACCCGTGTTAGGGGTCACAAAGATAACAACCACAAATTGTGACAGGTTAAAATATACAATATATTTATTCATAGCAATACAGTAACGCCACTAAATGTGGTAGGAGATGACCGGATTCCTACCATGCGGTAAAACATGAATAGGAATGTCCTCAATATTTAACACCTACCCACTATAGGAGTATGTGACACAAGGTCGGAAAGTGAGATTTGAAAAGCCAGCGCCCGAGAACGTGAGCGCTTTAGCCATTAAAAATTGCCTGGACAGCCCCGTCGGCATTCTCCGGTAGGGGCGCCTCAGGCAGTAAGCTATCAACTTACTCCTCCCCAAAGAGGAGAGGCAAAGCCTGGGAGGGTGGACCTCCTAGAACTGCACAGGACAGACCCATAGACCGGCGGAATCATGCCCCGAAGGCCAAGACAATACCGGTCTATAGGGTGTAGTATCCATCGGATCAGATACCACACGTGGTACGAGGACTCTCACATAATAGGAATGTCTTCAATATTTAACACCTACCCACTATAGGAGTATGTGACATAAGGTCGGAAAGTGGGATTTTAAAAGCCAGCGCCCGAGAACGTGAGCGCTTTAGCCATTAAAAATTGCCTGGACAGCCCCGTCGGCATTCCCCGGTAGGGGCGCCTCAGGCAGCAAGCTATCAACTTACTCCTCCCCAAAGAGGAGAGGCAAAGCCTGGGAGGGTGGACCTCCTAGAACTGCACAGGACAGACCCATAGACCGGCGGAATCATGCCCCGAAGGCCAAGACAACTCCGGTCTATAGGGTGCAGTATCAATCTGAACAGATACCACACGTGGACACCAACATAATAGGAATGTCCTCGATATTTAACACGTACCCACTATAGGAGTATGTCACACAAGGTCGGAAAGTGGGATTTGAAAAGCCAACGCCCGAGAACGTGAGCGCTTTAGCCATTAAAAATTGCCTGGACAGCCCCGTCGGCATTCCCTGGTAGGGGCGCCTCAGGCAGTAAGCTATCATCTTACTCCTCCCCAAAGAGGAGAGGCAAAGCCTGGGAGGGTGGACCTCCTAGAACTGCACAGGACAGACCCATAGACCGGCGGAATCATGCCCCGAAGGCCAAGACAACACCGGTCTATAGGGTGTAGTATCCATCGGAACAGATACCACACGTGGACACTCACATGATAGGAATGTCCTCGATATTTAACACCTACCCACGTTAGGAGTATGTGACACAAGGTCGGAAAGTGGGATTTGAAAAGCCAGCGCCCGAGAACGTGAGCGCTTTAGCCATTAAAAATTGCCTGGACAGCCCCGTCGGCATTCCCCGGTAGGGGCGCCTCAGGCAGTAAGCTATCAACTTACTCCTCCCCAAAGAGGAGAGGCAAAACCTGGGAGGGTGGACCTCCTAGAACTGCACAGGACAGACCCATAGACCGGCGGAATCATGCCCCGAAGGCCAAGACAACACCGGTCTATAGGGTGTAGTATCCATCGGAACAGATACCACACGTGGACACTCACAGAATAGGAATGTCCTCGATATTTAACACCTACCCACTATAGGAGTATGTGACACAAGGTCGGAAAGTGGGATTTGAAAAGCCAGCGCCCGAGAACGTGAGCGCTTTAGCCATTAAAAATTGCCTGGACAGCCCCGTCGGCATTCCCCGGTAGGGGCGCCTCAGGCAGTAAGCTATCAACTTACTCCTCCCCAAAGAGGAGAGGCAAAGCCTGGGAGGGTGGACCTCCTAGAACTGCACAGGACAGACCCATAGACCGGCGGAATCTTGCCCCGAAGGCCAAGACAACACCGGTCTATAGGGTGTAGTATCCATCGGAACAGATACCACACGTGGACACTCACATGATAGGAATGCCCTCGATATTTAACACCTACCCACTATAGGAGTATGTGACACAAGGTCGGAAAGTGGGATTTGAAAAGCCAGCGCCCGAGAACGTGAGCGCTTTAGCCATTAAAAATTGCCTGGACAGCCCCGTCGGCATTCCCCGGTAGGGGCGCCTCAGGCAGTAAGCTATCAACTTACTCCTCCCCAAAGAGGAGAGGCAAAGCCTGGGAGGGTGGACCTCCTAGAACTGCACAGGACAGACCCATAGACCGGCGGAATCATGCCTCGAAGGCCAAGACAACACCGGTCTATAGGGTGTAGTATCCATCGGAACAGATACCACACGTGGACACTCACATGATAGGAATGCCCTCGATATTTAACACCTACCCACAATAGGAGTATGTGACACAAGGTCGGAAAGTGGGATTTGAAAAGCCAGCGCCCGAGAACGTGAGCGCTTTAGCCATTAAAAATTGCCTGGACAGCCCCGTCGGCATTCCCCGGTAGGGGCGCCTCAGGCAGTAAGCTATCAACTTACTCCTCCCCAAAGAGGAGAGGCAAAGCCTGGGAGGGTGGACCTCCTAGAACTGCACAGGACAGACCCATAGACCGGCGGAATCATGCCCCGAAGGCCAAGACAACACCGGTCTATAGGGTGTAGTATCCATCGGAACAGATACCACACGTGGACACTCACATGATAGGAATGTCATCTGTTTGAGTCTTTGCAACCATGGTATTTATTATAGATGGTTGCTTCCATTAGTTCTTCAATAGGGGTGATGTGTATCCCACAACAATATTTATACTTAGCTAATTTATATTAGTTTAATTTAAAGTATCTCCCTTGATAATAAATGACCATATTTTAAGAAAGATGTTCGTAATTTATCTTATTAATTGAATCACTTTCATTACTGTTAATATCGATTAAACTATTGCAGATATATTGAACAAATAGGGTAATAAAATTACAAATTGATAACACCAAATATTAATTCATTATAAACTGTTTTAGAATAGTGATGAAAATTCGGTATTCAAGGGCCTCTCTTTGAATCGTTCGTCTGTAGTTTATATAGAGTATTTCAAAATAATATGTTGTATTATCTATTTAAATAACGTTGTGATGGTAATATTATAGCGATAAATAAAAACAAACTGTAATTTATTTAAGGTACTATAAAATAGTGTTAATTTATTTATGTATTCATAGAAAAAGATGTTAATATTATGCATGGTTAAAAAAAATCTACCTGTATATTTATGGTGACATTTAAAAAGAGTTATTCAATAAAAGATTAATATATATATATATATATATATATATATATATATATATATATATATATATATATATATATATATATATAAGGTACAATATACTAAATTTGATCTAACCAGTCACGACTCATTCAGCATTTGAGCGAGTTAGTTTGGGGTGTGGTCGGTTGATAAAATGCAGAAATTTCAGTAGTGGTAAATCAACTATGTGAAAAATCCTGTTTACCGTATTTTGAATTCGAATTTTAAAATATAGTTAATCATGTAGATTTTCAGAAGGTCATAATGAAATATATTCTATTCCTTCACTCCGGATAAAAACACAGAGCGTGTTTTCTTTTAATAAACATTGAAGACACTTTTCTATTTTTTTTTTACTTGGCGTCTGTATACATTTTTTCTTTCCTCTTATTTTTATTTTGATGAGAAAAACAACAGATAAAAAAAGAAAGAAAAAGACACAAAGGAGCGTATGCAGTGGGGAAATAATCATTTTTAGCCCGAAACCAGAGAGAACAGAATACAAATAAATGCCTACAAGATGATAGAAGATAAAACGGATGGAGAAACCGAAGAACGATGCAAAGGATGGAGTGCTTGGATAGGCGAAAAAAAGCGGAAGGAAATTGATGAGAATCTATTCAGAAGGCAGATACAACGGCAGCGTCGAAGAACGGTGAAAAGTCTAAGAAAGAACGAATACAAGAAAGAATTCGAAGAAAACAGAATCGTGTGTTCCAACAAAAATGTTTTTATTTCACTACCATCACCTGTAAAAGTTGGTTTACTGCTTTATTTAAACACCATGTCAATGTGCGAAAGATGGGGGTTAGGGTTCAGTAAAAAAAGAGATGGTGAAAGAGAAAATGCCAGAGACTGAGTGAACGATAAAGAGACAGTGAAATATAAAGAGAGAGAGAGAGAGAGAGCAAGAGAGAGAGAGAGGGAGGGTGAATGAGAGAAAGCGTGTGAACAAAAGAGAGAAACGTGTGCGTGAACAAGTGTGAGATTTAAAGAGAAATCGTAAAAGATACAGAGAACGT
>OY744533.1:24348665-24386165 GCA_963556195.1 Sepiola atlantica | reverse complement strand
TATTTTAATCATATATATGTATGTGTGTTTGCAGTTTCTCTTCTGTGTATGAATGAATAAAAGCCATTTAATATATATATATATATATATATATATATATATATATATATATATATATCACAAGACACTTTGCATACATACATTAATTAAAATATGTCTGGACAAATCTATATTTGATATGTTAAATTGCCGCTTATTCAAAGGCGAAAGTACACAAAAGAAATGGAGAAGACTCCTCATACAAATGAAAAAAAACAATTACTCATCACGTATTCATGCAGGTGTCTATCGATATTAGAAGAAGACATGTTTCACCTTAACATTCGGAAACGATGGCAAACGTTTATATTTTGCACAGTTTTTTAAACTTTGTAATAAAATGAAGAATAAAAAAAAGAATAAATCCATTCATTTAAAACGTTTCTTATTGGTATTCATACATGATCCAATATTCTGCAAATCCAAATTTTTAATTAAACTTCCATTAGTAACGACATATTATTAGTCATTCCAATAATTACGGTTTGTGAGCAAAGCCAAACTACATTCTTGTGAGATAAAATCAGTTTGAAAAATTAAATAGATAACTTCTAAAGTTAACTAGCTTTAAAGTTAGAAAGATGGATTACACAACGCAAGACGGAATCGATTTTGTTTGGATTTTTTATGATATATCGTTATACGAGACGTACCTGTAATCTGCTGGGCACGAACAACTACCATTAATTATTATATATTCATTTTATTCGTATAATAATAAATGATACTAAAATGTACTCGACTGCAGTTTCGGAAGTGTACAGGGCTTTGACGTTTAGCATTATCGATGTATCTTATAGGAAATAGAGTATTTTGTTTTATTCCCAAATCAGCTATATTAATGCTGTGTCGTGCATATTTTGAGAGGTTGCTTCTTATATATACAGGGATTTGACTAAATAATAGAAACACCTTGTGAATTCTTCATCTATTTTAAAACACCTAGACAAATAGAAAAAATGTCTGAAAAGTTGTTTTCATTTTTTGTATTTATCGTTACTGGTGTCTTGACTTAATTGGTTAATTTTTTTAAATTATTTCAGATAGTGAATATTAGTAATACAACTTTAAATGAAATATATAGCAGCTTTCGAAAGAGTGCAGATTGTTGATACCCGTATGGCAGTTGCTACTGTAACAGAAGTGTCTGAGATGGTGGCCGTATCGAAAGGAAACATCTCGAAGGTGATGACAGCTTATGAAAATGAAAAGAAAATACCCCCCTCTAAGTAAAACTTTGGAAGAGAACCGAAGCGGTCTGAAATAGATCGTAGAGCCTTTGTAAGCATTGTTAAGAAAGAACACACACCCACGACACCGAAAATTACTACAGAGCTTAACAATCATCTGGATAATCCCGTTTCAACAGAAACTGTTCGCCAGGAGCTTCAGAAAGCTTGATTTCATGAGAGGGTTTTGAGGTGTTTTCATCATTGTGTTCTATTATTTTGTTCAACCCCTGTATATACACTAATAGGTAGATCCGGGGTTGCTAAGAATTGAGATAAAAAGTATATGTCCTTTTACGCCCAGCTTATAGCGGAGTATTATCTTTTTTAATCAATCAATGATAGTGTTTTACCTGTATGCAAAAATTTGAATTACTTAGAATAAACTTTTCAACTTATTTACTTACATTTTATAATATTCGATTTTTACATTTTATACTCGTATGTAAAAATTGTTATTACGTAGAATTACCTTTTAAACTTATTTACTTACATTTTATATCTGTATGTACACATTTGAATTACGGAGAATTACCTTTTAAACTTATTTACTTACATTTCATACCTGTATGTAAAAATTGTTATTACGTAAATTACCTTTTTAACTTATTTACTTACATTTTATATCTGTATGTAAAAATTGTTATTACGTAGAATTACTTTTTAAACTTATTTACTTACATTTTATACCTGTATGTAAAAATCGTTATTACGTAGAATTTCCTTTTACACTTTTTTACTTACATTTTGTACCTGTATGTAAAAATTGTTATTACGTAAAATTACCTTTTAAACTTATTTACGTACATTTTATACCTGTATGTAAAAATCGTTATTACGTAGAATTTCCTTTTACACTTTTTTACTTACATTTTATACCTGTATGTAAAAATTGTTATTACGTAAAATTACCTTTTAAACTTATTTACGTACATTTTATATCTGTATGTAAGAATTGTTATTACGTAGAATAACTTTTTTAACTTATTTACTTACATTTTATATCTGTATGTAAAAATTTAAATTACGGATAATTACCTTTAAACTTATTTACTTACATTTTATATCTGTATGTAAAAATTTGAATTACGGAGAATTACCTTTTAAACTTATTTACTTAACTTTTACATCTGTATGTAAAAATTGTTATTACCTCGAATTACTTTTTAAACTTTTTTACTTACATTTTATACCTGTATGTAAAAATCGTTATTACGTAGAATTTCCTTTTAAACTTTTTTACTTACATTTTATACCTGTATGTAAAAATTGTTATTACGTAAAATTACCTTTTAAACTTATTTACTTACATTTTATATCTGTATGTAAAAATTGTTATTACGTAGAATAACTTTTTTAACTTATTTACTTACATTTTATATCTGTATGTAAAAATTGTTATTACGTAGAATTACCTTTTAAACTTATTTACTTACATTTTATATCTCTATGTAAAAATTTGAATTACGGAGAATTACCTTTTAAACTTATTTACTTACATTTTATATCTGCATGTAAAAATTTGAATTAGGGAGAATAACCTTTTAAACTTATTTACTTACATTTTATATCTCTATGTAAAAATTTGAATTACGGAGAATTACATTTTAAACTAATTTACTTACATTTTATATCTGTATGTAAAAATTTGAATTACGGAGAATTACCTTTTAAACTTATACTCATATATGTCCAGCTGAAAAAGAGTGTAAATATCGTGAGATTAATTTAAATATATTTCTGAAAATTGATAGCCTTTCACCTCCTCGGTAGCTGGTAATGATGAGAGACAATTTAGCGCCTCAGCTCCAAGTTTAATTTTAATTACTTCAATTGAAATAATAACACAAACAACGTAAAGATATGTCGTAATCTGTAAACTTTGTGAATTAAAAAATAATGAGACAAGACATTTATAAATACAGAACAACATTTAAAATAGTTTATATTAAAATATGTAAACAAAAACATGATCTAATATCAATTAATAAACTCTTTTTTATTCATAACTTTTTTAGGCAAGACTTTCGACAAATATATCGTTTTCAAACAATCCTCTTCCCCCACACTTCATTTTGTTGATATACACCTCAGAGAATGCTGACTACAGTTTAATATTATTAATTTACGAGCAGAAAGACCCGATGTTATTCTGGATTGAATGAGAATAACTATTATGCACCTTTTTACTATGCTCATGACGTCATCTTACTTTCTTTGTTTTTACTGAGTCCCGGCTTCTGCTTCGCTCTTAATATAGTCAAAATAGCTGAAATGTTGGAAAACTCAAAATTTCCGTATTATACATATGGTTCAAATTTTATTAACATTAGATATACCCATATTAAAATCTTATAGACTTACGTGAGATTAGTACTCGCGTATGAAAAGTTTACAAACATTCCATTTACAGTGTTTTGACAAATCAAAACTACTGCCTTAGTAATGTGTAATCTGCTTTTACCTGTTTATCTAATATATGTGATATATATATAATATACGATATATATAATATATATATATATATAATATACTATATCTACTATATATATATAATATACTATATCTACTATATATATATATATAATATACTATATATACTATATATATATATAATATACTATATATACTATATATATATATAATATACTATATATACTATATATATATATATAATATACTATATATACTATATATATATAATATACTATATAATATATATATATAATATACTATATATACTATATATATATAATATACTATATATACTATTATATAATATACTATATATATATATATAATATACTATATAATATATATATATAATATACTATATAATATATATATAATATACTATATAATATATATATATAATATACTATATAATATATATATATATAATATACTATATAATATATATATATAATATACTATATATACTATATATATATAATATACTATATATACTATATATATAATATATATATATAATATACTATATAATATATATAATATACTATATATAATATATATAATATATATATAATATAAAATATATAATATACTATACATACTATACTATATATTATATATATATAATATATATATATATAATATACTATATATAATATATATAGTGTATATATATTAAGTATGTATATATATAGTATATATATGTAGTGTATATATAGTATATATATAGTATATATATACTATATATATAGTATATATAGTATATATATTATATATATATAGTATATATATATAGAATATATATATACTATATATATATAGTATATATATATAGTATATATATCTAGTATATATATATATAGTATATATATATAGTATATATATATAGAATATATATAGTATATATATATACTATATATATAGTATATATATATACTATATATATACTATATATATACTATATATATATACTATATATATATATATACAGTATATATATAGTATATATATTGTATATATATAGTATATATATATATATATAGTATATATATAGTATATAGTATATATATAGTATATATATATACTATATATATATACAGTATATATATAGTATATATATATTATATATAATATGTATATATATAATATATATATATATATATATAGTTTATATATATTATATATAATATGTATATATATAATATATATATATAGTGTATATATATAATATATATAATATATATAATATGTATATATAATATATATATATAGTGTATATATAATATATATAATATATATATATATAATATATATATTATATATATATAATATATATACTATATATATATATAATATATATGATATATATATATATAATATATTTAATATATATATATATAATATATATAAAATATATATATATATAATATATGATATATATATATATATAATATATATGATATATATATAATATCTATGATATATATATAATATATATATAATATATAGGATATATAATATATATATGATATATATGATATATATATATATAATATATATGATATATATATAATATATAGGATATATATATAATATATATGATATATATATAATATATATATATATATATATAATATATATGATATATATAATATATTTGATATATAATATATATATGATATATATACAATATATATATTATATATATATATGATATATATATATATTATATATATGATATATATAATATATGTATATGATATATATATATATATATGATATATATAATATATATATGATATATATATATATATATGATATATATAATATATATATGATATATATAATATATATATAATATATATATAACATATATATGATATATATAACATATATATGATATATATACTATATATGATATATATACTATATATATATGATATATATATAATATATGATATATATATAATATATAATATATATATATAATATATATGATATATATATATAATATAATATAATATATAATATATGATATATATAATATATGTATATGATATATATAATGTATGTATATGATACATATATATATATGATATATATATAATATATGATATATATATATAATATATATAATATATTATATATATATGATATATCTAATATATGATATATATATACTTTATATGATATATATATATACTATATATGATATATATAACATATATATGATATATATATAATATATATGATATATATAATATATTATATATATATATGATATATATATATATAATATATATGATATATATATGATATATATATAATATATATGATATATATATGATATATATATATAATATATATATATGATATATATATGATATATATAATATATATATGATATATATATATAATATATATATGATATATATATGATATATATAATATATATATGATATATATGATATATATGATATATATATATATAATATATACATATAATATATACATGATATATATAATATATATATATAATATATACATATAATATATACATGATATATATAATATATATATTACATATATATATAATATTTTTATAAATTTTTTTTAATTAACTATTCCCTAGCTCCTTTTAAATTTAAAATTTTTATTTTTAATTTTTTTTAATTTTTAAAATTTTTTAATAATAATCATTCACTCTCTCTCATACCTCTATTTATTTTACCATGCTTTTAACTAATCCTATTTTAACCCTTTTTAAACCCCGCAGGGACCCTTACCGGTAACTACAATTTAATTCGTTTTAGCTTCTTCACTTGTCACCTCTGAAATGTTAGAAGCTCACTCATTTGAATTCTATTTTTAGAATACAATCTCTACACTCATATCCCGCTTCAGATTAATCATACCCTCCAATACATATATCCTACTGCCCGCCCACACCCTCAACCACCCTATCACTTTAACTTCATCCCCATACCAGCCTTCCTCCTGTTCCTTTGCCTTCTTTTTTATTTCCTCCCAACTCTCAAAGCGGCTATTTAAACAACCCGTACCTCATAAACGCTCCCCCTAACCCCAAATCTTTAACCACTTTGCCTTTTTGTTTCATTTGGATTTTAACCTGGAACGAGATATCATCTCCTTTATTTGGTCCTGGAAGTATATTAAAAAAATGGCCAATTTGTCCCTTTTCAATCCCGTTTAAGTTCGTCTGGACTCACCTATATTTTGAACACTTTCTCCACACTGCTCCCACGCAAAGAGTTTTCTTCACATTCTACAATTCACTTGACTTCTTTTCAACGAAAATTTACCACCCGGACAATCTGCATTTATTTTTCACGGAATGTTTCTTCTCATTCACTGCGTTTTTTTTACAAAAATTTCTTTAATAATAATTTTCATATTTTTCAAATATTTGAACTTTGGTTTTTTCGAAAGCCAACTTATCCATCTGTATTTCTTTGATAATAAGATTTAGATCTTTGAAAAGCCTTGGCTAAAGGAGAGAATAATAAACACTAGTTTATTACTGAATACACCTTGCATTGAACAATTGAAATTTGAAATAAATTTGGACAATCGTCGCATATTTATCACTCTTTTTTCTTCTATCTCTTTATATTATATATATATATATATATATGTAATATGCAATAGGTAGTACTTTCTCCCGTGCAACGCCGGGCGACGGGTTCCGCTAGTATATATATATATATATATATATATATATATATATATATATATATATATATAATATCTATGTATATATTATCTAAAAATATCTCATGAACAACTACAAATATGGGCATGATATATACATATATATGCTTACATATAGGCATACCGATATACATAAATATATTTGCATACATATATACGTATCCCTTTATCTGTTTCATAAGTTTGTATGGAAAACGGTCGCTAAAAGGATTTACAGCTTACACGACGAGAACACATGCCTTTAAGCCGTACACATAACATGGCTATATAACCGCTCTAGGCAGAACATAAATTTATATTCCTTATAAGCAACACTGTTACTCGAATTTGTAATCATTCTGCATAACGCTAAATAAATATTAAAGAAACACAGTGTGTGGAAACTGTTTTGAGACATTATATAATATAACAGCTATGAAGAAATAATAACAGTGCTTGACTAGGTTATTTATTTATAATATACAATTGTGTGCTTATTTTTCATACGTACAGACGGTTTCTTGTACAATATTTGTTTGGATACAACCCTTTTACCGGAAGCTGGACCAATCAGTTCAATCGGCCGATGAAGGGTAGTATCTAAATACCTATTGTCCCACAAACCGTCGGTACGGATGTCTAATGAGCACATTATTGTCTTATATTATATAGATGGTACATATATTAACAAGTAAACTCAACAGAAACTTGCCATAAGAAAATGCTGTTCTGCTACATAGCTCTACTCCTCCACTGAGCACCGTTTAAAGTATTCCACTATCTTAGTTTATTATCTTACCCTTGCATATGTTAACATGACAGTCGATGTATCTAAGCACACAACGTTTCCATTTCGACATAACCATTGATTTCATAGTTGGAATTTTAGACTTCTCTTTCATAACACAATCTCTCACATAAGGAATAACACACAGAGAGATGTATGCTAATTAGTTGAGCCGAAACAATGGCGCGGAAATTATCTACGAATCCTAATTTCAAATATCTCTTTCATAATGCAAAAGTTGTGAATACATATTGGTGATTTGCTGGCGAATTTATAGTTGTGGAGACTATTCGAGTCAGTGGCTCCCGCTCGATATTTTGATTTAAAAAATTGGAAAAATATCTAATGAATAATAAATGTGTTTCAAGATAAATCTATAAACAAATTTGATGCGAGGGTAATATATTTTGGGAACAAATTGCTAGATAAGATTAAGAATAGCAATAGCCTTTAATATTCAAAGATAGAGTTGGATTTATTTAGAAATAATGGTCAAAACGGAAGTAATATGGTATCTTGGGGAATTATGTGAGTAGGTATATGAAATGATTCTATCTGTGTACTGATTTTGTATTAATAACGTAAATATGGAGTGCAGTTGTTTTAATGGGTTGAATAAATAAATATAAAATAATAAGCACAACAAACACACAACAAGAAATACTACTACTACTAATACTATTCCTACAACTACTAGCGAAATCTCGTGGAAATTTCATCATGCTTTCTACATTAATCTGTAACATTTACTGTTAATAATAATTATATTCCTTTTTAATTTTTGGTCAGGGTGATTGCGATAAAAAAAAAACCTTTTTTCTTCCGTTAAAATAATTGCACTTCTCAGTAAAGTATTCTTTAAGTAAAACGAATGTCTATTCTTTATTTATGCATTGTAGCAATTTAAGTCTTTGTTTAGTTTTCAATATCTGTGTCTTCTTACTGTGAAAACAATTGTCAGCTAAATTGTCTTCAAATCAGTAAAACGATTGTCACTTTATGAAATATATCTATTTTAAAGTATAGTCCACTGTTTTATTCGATGAGACGGCATAATTTAATTTTTGGGCACTCCATTTTAAAATTGATGAATTCGAAATTGTTCACCTTGTCAACATAAGATTAATCATCATCACTATGTTTATCGATCGGGTGATCTTGTTTTTCTTAAAAGTTGGTGAAAGGTGATACCGTACGCACGAACAATAAACGATTTAACGTATTATGATATTAATATTGAAGCACTATCGGATAAGATATATAAAATGAGATCATCTGTATACTGTATCGATATTGTGTTGTACGGATTACAAAGTTACATTCTTCAAAGTTATTTCTTTTTTGTGAATTCAGAGCTGTACTCTCTTTGAAAACTCCCGAAATGACGTCAGAACCCGTGACTTTGTCCTGACTCTCGCACTGTTCGAGAATCACGTTGATGCCCTCTATATTTTAGCAAGTAGTCTCTCAATTGAAGCAGACCTGTCGCGTCCGGGTCTACTCCTAGCAGGAAGCCTTAATGTGTGGATCGTAAGTAAATTCTTTTTTTATGTTCTAGGGAATTGTTTAACTTGTGTTACACTTATGTGCGTCCAATTCTTTGGGGACATGTCTTAATTGTTTGTTTGTTTATCTTATTTCGTGCTTTGTTTTTGAAGAAAAAACTATAAAAATGCATATGTTTACGTATTTAAAAAGCTCTTTCATGTGGTATTTTGATGCCGACGTGTGCGCGCAAGAAAATCAGTTTCTAGGATATTCGCTTTCATTTCCTAATCACACTTACCTATCTAGGTAGAGTGAAAATATAAAATATTTCCATTTTAGAGTATTATTAGCGTAAAGTTTATGTGCAAGTGTGTAATTAAGAAGGTAGGTATAATAGGACATACCCAAAGAGACATTTCAATTAAGAAGAAAAAGAAGAATGGAACCAACCTACATAACCGTGTAACACCGATAATCTATGTTATTTTTAAGTATATATAAAACACAAATGTAGAAAGAACATTAAACAAACCCAAGGAAACTCAAACTGCTAGAAATTCTATAATACAAAAAAAAAGTTGTGGCACTATTCCCGGTTGGTACCATGCACAATAAGAGTAATAAAACGAACCACTTATTAAAATCAAATAAAGCTATTATATTATGTCACATGAGGCCATTAACCGAATTAATCTCTTTTCGGCGACTTTCTCGATATTATTCCTTATATTAATTCATTTATAACACCGGATTTACTTTTCCATTACTTTAAATGACATATATAATATTCTTTGTATTTATTCATAACACCGGTAGAAAAATAATTATAGATTTCATATCAAACTCTACACACGATGACATTTGTAAAGACACACAGATTCAAAGATGGCGTCGCCTATTTCAGTTATAGGAGACAGAGAGACACAGTGCTTCATTTTCGTTTAGTTTCTTTGATTTTCCGATAAAACATTTTATCACCGTCGTTGATTAAAACGAATATTTTATGTAAATTTTCGGAAGCCATTTTACAATTACAGATACCAACGATGAAAACAAGACTGTGACTTATTTTTTTGACCGATGACTGAATTTATTTTTACTTTTTCAAACAATTCGTATAACGAATGCGATTATTACCAGCCAGTATAGAGAAATAGAGATGGATTGAAGTACGCGCCGACGAGAAAAAACATTGCAAGAACAGATTGACAATAATACTTGACTTAAGACCGATGTCTGCATTTTTTATTTCTTTAAAACAATTCGTATTTTTATATAAAAGGAAAGTAGACTATTTCAAGCAACCTTTCAGGGAGAAAGAGAGAGAGTAGGAGAGAGAAAGAGAGAGAAAGAGAGAGAGAGCAGGAGAGAGAAAGAGAGAGAAAGAGAGAGAGAGTAGGAGAGAGAAAGAGAGAGAAAGAGAGAGAAAGAGAGAGAAAGCAGGAGAGAGAAAGAGAAACGCGAGTTGTTATATCGATAAATACTAATTTTGCTTGTTGAAAAGAACAAATCAATTTTACACGTCTTGGAGCGGTGATTCTTTTAATATATAATTATTAATGACAATATATGTATTAGCATATACTATCAGTACCTTTTACTTTGTAGTCTCCTTAAAAGATTCAGCTCAATGATTGTCAATTATTGATAACAGAGCAAATATAAGTCAGTTCATATTATATTCCAATAGCCATGGTTTTATTTTATTATTTTTATTTTTTCACATTTCCAAAAAACAATATTTCTGTGAGATATATTTTGTACGGTCCGTTTCATTTGTCTTGTTCCAAACAACATTTTATGTCAATATCGTCTCTGCAACACTACAAAATCAGCAGGAAAATTCACAAAGAGTAAAAAGTTTTTGGATTAAAGTGTCTTGAAAAAACCTAGACTATACAGTAGTTCATTTTTGGTTGAAAACAAACAGAAAACAAATAAACATTATTAAATAGCATTAGGTGTGTTTGTTTTATAAGACTTTTTTATTTTAAAAATTTTCCTAATAGTCCATTAAGTATTTCGTTCAAATTGTGTGCGTAAGTTCCATGGGGTTCTTGTTCCATTCGTCTTTACTTTTTCGCGAGTACTTTCGATTTTATATGTGTAAAGACACTAAGCCTAACACCACCTGAAGATAGTTTGACGAATCAAATCGAAAGTACGCGCGAAAAAGGAAAGACAAATTATGTAGTTAATAACAATAATCAAATTATATTAATAGTCGGAATAATAATTATAGTAACAGTGATGATAATAACAATAATGTCAATAGTGATAATAATAATTTTATCTGCCAAATTAATAACAAAAATAATTTGTATAGTGAAATGTAGTAAGAATAAAATAGAATAGACGGAGATAAATAACAATAGTAACACTAATAACTGTAATAATTATTTTGTTAAATAATAATATCTAGAATAGCTGTAGTAATAATGATAGTGTCAATAATAATAGTACTTATATCAATAATAACGGTAAAAATAAGAATAACAGCCACACTGTTTATTATGATAATAGGAATAAGAATAAATAATAATAATAATAATAATAATAATAATAATAATAATAATAATAATAATAATAATAATAATAATAATAATAATAATAATAATAACAACAGCGGTGAGGGTTGAAAGAAAATAGCAAGTAACATAGAAATAATAACATTTGATAACAAGAGTAATGAATAATACGGTTATTTATCTATATAGCCACAACTTATCCAAATACACGAATATTTCAATTCTAAATATGGGAGATTAAATTTATCTAGCGTTTTCCTAAATAGAAATACATATATCATCTCTCACTCTGGCTGCTTAATGACAGGAGAATTCTGCGCCCCCAGCCACCTACATGCTTGTCCGGCCTACCAGGCGTTAGCCGGTGATCAAGTGCAAACTGATGACCTACGGTTAACCAAAGTGGAATCTAATCGGCAAAGTAGTAAGCTATGAAAATATATTATGACAATTAAGCTACACAAACTATTTCCATTTAAATGAAATGTGGGAGGTGAAAGGCGGGAGCCTCTGTGTAGCTTAATTGCCATAAATATATTTTCATAGCTTACTAATATATATATATATATATATATGATGGACTCTCCCGTCGATCTCGACGTATGAGTGCCCCGCCAGGGGCTGCTCGCGCGGGAATTTGTAATTGCAAGGGTTGCGCAATCTTCAACAACCGCTCTCCTGAGTCGGCATTGCTTGATTCCAATGGCAAGTAGTAATACAAGACGACTGGAAACAATGCCGAGATAAGCAGATAGCATATGCAGCACCTGGTATTCCCACTGGCCAGGCTCGACGCCGCTTAACTTCGGTGATCTAACGGGAACCGGTGTGTCAACGTGATTGTGCCATATATATATATATATATATATATATATATATATATATATATATATATATATATATGGGAAAAAAGAAACAATGTTTCAGACAATATGTAAAAATAAAAATGGAATAAAGAATAAGCAATTCAACAACTAACAAAAATAAACTCAAAAACTCATCTTGTAAAGTTCCACCGAGATATTTCGGCCGTAGATACGACCATTTTCGATCAGTTAATAAACTTTATTTCAAAACGGAAAAGTTTTCAAATTTATACAGAGAATGCGATTGGAAGAAAATGTCACGTGCAGAGAACAACAAAACGGGGAGAAAAAGGAATGAGAGGAATGTTATGAAAAGAGAAAGAAAAAGAAGATGAAGAAGAGGAAGAAGAAGAAAGAGATACCAATCAACCAATGTCTTTAGAACGTCAGTTGAAGAAGACGAAACGAAGAAGAAGAGAAAGCGAGAGCAAACGTGAGAAAGGGTAACTCGACATGTTGTTGTCGAAAACTATTGAAGAAGAGAGAAAAAAAAAAGAAAAAAAAGAGAGACAGAAAAAAAATCAGTGCTTAGATATCGCCTGCTGATTGAATTCGGGCTGAGAGTGTCAAAGGTCTACAGGATTAGTAGTAATTGGGGCAGTTAACGTCGAGAGACAAAACAAGGAAAAGAGGAGGAGGCATGGGAGGAGGGGAAGGGTGGAGAAGAGAGACAAGGGTTAAAAGTTAGCCAGAGTCGTATTCATTTAGATTCATCGCGTATAAAATCGATCTAGCCGAAGCAAAAGCAATATTATAGAAACCTTGTCTTTGGGCAATGGTGTTCTTATGACATAGGATCAGCCAGGATTCTGTGAGACGTCTAAGTTTGGTGTCCTGAATATGTGTGATAATGATTGCCTTATGGGTATTGAAGTGGTGGCCGGAAGAGATCATATGAGTGCATAGTGCATTTGAGGTATCGCCGTTTTTTATGTCACGATTATGTTCATATATTCGTTTCCTTAATATGGATTGTGTTGTATTAGGAGATGTATTAGTATTTTTTATCTTTTTTAGATGTATTTGAAACGCTTTTTTTTTAGCGGAAAGAATGACGTGTTTGGGATATTTTAAAGTAGTGAGAGAGGATTCTATTTTATTATATTCCTGAGAGAGATGTTCAGGGCTGCAAATACGCAGAGCTCTGAGATAAAAACCGATTATCATGCTATTTTTTATATAGTTATTATGATGTGAATAATAATGTAAGTAATCATTTTTGTTGGTTGGCTTGCGATGGACTTGAAATGAAAGGCTGTTATTGTTTTTGAGGATGGGAATGTCAAGGAAAGCTAAAGAATTGTTTTGTTCACTTTCGAAAGTGAACTTAATGGAAGGTTCGACTTTGTTGAGTGCTTGTGCTAATGTTTCTATTTTATGACTATCAGGTAGAAAGATTAAAATATCGTCAATATATCTGAAATAGGTAGCATTTTTAGGGATACGGTAAGAAAAAGGACCGATTTCGAGGAATTCTAAAAACAGACACGCTAATACGGGACTAAGGGGGTTCCCCATAGGTAAGCCGAATTTCTGTCTATAATAGTCATTGTTGTATTTAAAGAAAGTAAGAGAAGTTATGTTCCTAATGATATCTATAATGCTTTTGATTGGGAGAGAACAAGAGAAATTTATTTTGTTTAAGTGTTTGGAAAGTAGGTTGATGCATTTTGTTACGGGTATATTTGTGTATAAGGAAGTAATATCAAGGCTGTGCATAGTATGATTATGTAAAGTAATATCTTGTAATTTTTTTAGGAGATGACCTGAATTCGTTATGTGTGCGTTACTAATAGTGCCTAGTAGTGGTGATAGAATTTTTGCCAATGATTTAGCGATATTGTGGGAGACACTTCCAATACTGGAAATGATAGGACGTAGGGGCATATTATGTTTGTGGGTTTTAGGAAGACCGTAAAGTAGAGGTTTTGAAGAATTTGATAAATGTTTCATTGTTTTTGTTGATGATTTTGAGGTCGGTGGATTCGTATGTTGACCTATCATTGAGTATATCCATGATTTTGTCGTGGTAATCACTTCTATTGAGGATGACAACGCCACCTGTTTTATCAGCTGGGGATATAACGATGTTTGGTATGGCGGCTAAATTACGTAATGCTGTGATGTATCTTTTGGGAAGGGTTCTTTCCTGAGGTGTGGTAGAGGCAGCGAAAGAGATACCTTGTAGAAATCCTTTGGTTAGGTCATTATCGGAATTTCTATAGTTGAGGAGTGTGCTTTGTGTAATATAGTTGTTTTGAATCCCGGTAGCGAATTTGAGACCGAAACTGAGTGCTTCAAACTCGGTAGAAGATAAATGGATGTTGCTGTGGGTTTGTACCATATCGGGTCGGCCTAGATGTTTCCATTCGCTGTGGGTTATAAGGTTCTGTAATTTGCGGTCAAGTTTAGCTAAATGGTTGATTGGTATCTCTTTCTTCTTCTTCCTCTTCTTCATCTTCTTTTTCTTTCTCTTTTCATAACATTCCTCGCATTCCTTTTTCTCCCCGTTTTGTTGTTCTCTGCACGTGACATTTTCTTCCAATCGCATTCTCTGTATAAATTTGAAAACTTTTCCGTTTTGAAATAAAGTGTATTAACTGATCGAAAATGGTCGTATCTACGGCCGAAATATCTCGGTGGAACTTTACAAGATGAGTTTTTGAGTTTATTTTTGTTAGTTGTTGAATTGCTTATTCTTTATTCCATTTTTATTTTTACATATATATATATATATATATATATATATATATATATATATATATGTCACTCATGATTTCATCTTAATTATGCTTTCATGTTTGTTGGTCGTTTTGATTCATTCTTGGTTATTTAGTGCCCAAAGCGCATTACACCATTCATTCTATACTACAAAATAAATACACACACATCTCTGTAACTGGAGGGGAATTATTTGTTCATGATTTTCTAACAGTATTGTGCTTTAATAATTTTCGGATTTTACATCAGCACAATAACCATTGATTACTTTGACAGCAGATTAGTATGTACTTCTCTCTTTCAAGGCGTTTTCAAAGCATTTCTTCGACTTATTGTTTAGTCTCTCTATAGATTTAACCCGGATGTACACTCACGGCTAAGACTTTCGTAGTTACTTGAACATGACGGACTTGTTCGATTTGTCTTTTTCCCAGAGTTTTTGTAAGACTTTCACAAATATTCGAGTTATATAACGGTATAAATATAAAATAAAAACAAACTATTCCTATTTAAATGGTAAAGCCTCAGCTGCTGTGAGAGAACATTATTATACAAAAAGTTAGAAAAAAAGAAGAATATATCCGTCGTAAATATACTGAAGTGTCTTCTCTGTCCAGATTCTAAAGAGGATCTCATCTGTGTCAGCTTTATCGACTGGATTCTTATTAGCCAACATTGTGCTCCAATATAGACAACCTGTTTCCCTGTCCCCATTGAATCCCCACGTATGATGACATAACATTTAAACTACACATGGAAATAGATGATGAATATATTCTAGTCTCATATCTCCCTCGCTCTTCATTATATATATATATATATATATATATATATATATATATATATATATACATATATATATATATATATATATATATATATTACAGGGTGAGTCAAAATCCACGTAATTTTATATTGTTCAAGATTATTAAACTTGCTTATGAAGTTCGAAAGGTTAGCTGAACTCTCAGGCATTCATCAACGCAGTGTTAAACGCATTCTTCATCACCAATGTATGCAGCCTTACCGCATCAGCCTAGCCCAATCTGTCGATGATGCAGACAAACCACAACGACTTGCTTTCGTAAATTGGGTTATAGAAAATCACTTGGTGTTAAAAGATGTGCTGTGGTCAGACAAGGCTTATTTCTCGCTTGATGGCTTGGTTAACCGCCACAGCTGTAATTTGGAACTTTGAAAGTCTTAAAGCGGTTTTATCTGAAAGTCTGCATCCAGTGCTTAATATCGATTGCAATCATTCTTCTTCAACTCGATAATTGATCGAGTGAATTATTGTTACACACCTCGTTAACTCTGCCTTCTTTTGATTCCATTTTGCTTCATTTAATATAATTTAACATACATTAAATAAAGACTATATATTTAGCGTTCATTTTGACTCACCATGTGTATGTATATAAGAGGTGTTTAGAAAATCGATGGCATAACTTCGAAACTATGCTCTATATGTGTAATGGATCCTCTTTATTAAGAGGTTGTTTTTATAATAGAACTTCATTATAGGTTTAATATCTTTTGTGCTCTGTTTCTTTCATTGTGTGTTTTTGTTTTCTCATCATATTTATTGAACTGTATTTGTTCTGTTTTGTTTTGTTCCCCGCGATCAGTAGAGCCAATATTTGCAAGATGCCAATCCGGTCTCACGTTGGTTATCATGACTCTCAAATCTTCGTTCTGAGTTCCACGCCTTTTATATTATATGGCGTCTCATTTTCGAAGTTTTCTTGGTGTATGTGGAAACAGGAAGTTCAGGATGTTTTTTTTTAATGTTGATCTTTTTACAGCGATAGTGTTTATCTAACCTATATGCTGAAATAATAGTACATTATATTTTGACCTCAAATTCGTCTACAGATTGCCGGGTTTCACCCGTGCGCCATGTCAAATACATTACAGTGTTAAGTAAATAACCTACCGATATAAAGGCGTATGACAAAAAAAAATAAGTAAATGAAATAGATAAAGACAAAAAGTCAAATGTTAACTGAAATAATTTTGAATTATTCACAAACAGATGACTTTTTCTTTTACATTTGCATTTTAAGCACGTACGCACCATTATGTGTCTGTTGAAGAGTTACATTTTTAAAGTACATATTACGTCCTTAATGTGTTTTTTTAATAGAGTTGGCATCCTTCAGAATAAGGTTCGAGTGCCAATTTGGCAAAAGTTCAATTCTTAAAGTATCCTGTGAAGCTGGCTTCAAATGCATTTTGCGAAATCATCAAAGAAATGAATGGGGACTTCTCCGAAGTTTGTATTTCTTTCTTTACATTGACAACAAATTTTAAGCAGTTCTGAGGTAAAACATCGAAAAGTCTTTTTCATCATCCGGGTTAAGCGAATACACGTAATCCGAATGATAATAATCTATAATTTTTAATTCTCAAGTTGCTGTTACTAATGTTACTAGACCAATAACCTAAAACTGATGGAGTTGTGTGTATAATCAGTTGATCTATTCATTAGGGAATGTTGTGAAAGTAAAATTAAATTCGCGCCTTAAATCAAGTGAAAGAAAATATAAAATACGTTTTGAGCTACTGCCGTTTCAGAAACACACATTTTAAAACACTCACAAGTACCATCACACGATATCAGCTGAAGGTTATTCTGTAGGTCTAGAGCAGTTATCTTATCCTTCAGCTGGTGATACCAGATCAGGCTGCCCTGTGGCTCCCTGAGACGAAATTCACCTACATTGACGTTTTTTTTTTTTTTTTTTTTTTTTTTTTGTAAAACTTAATTATGTTCTACAAAACCAAAAACAAAAACAACAGCCCCTCTCCCTTTCTCCCTCCCCTTTTTTATTTTTATTTTTCCTACCCTACTCCCGGTCCTGGATATGACCTTAAACAACATCCGATGGTGAGATCCGGCTTACGGACTTTGGGGAATGTGGAGCCTCCTCTTAATTACCATTGCTCCCAGGTCCACCCTGACCCGGAGTGGTAGTACCTGTTAGTGTCCCAACTATGGGTTAAATAGAAACAAATATTAAAAGGGGAAAGAAACAAAAAAGAGAAGAAAACAAGACCAGATTCGGCATTAAATAACCCAAAAAGGGTTGATATGCCGTAAAACAAAACTACCATACCTTATCCTTCAGCTTTGCAACATTTATTCTACCAAAATACTTGCCGTTACCGAATCTCCTCTTTGGGCTCATATATATATATATATATATGGGTGGGTGTATGTGTGTATGTGTATGTGTGTGTGTATGTCCAAGTTTCAAGGTATGGATACAATTAAATTAATTTCAACGTTATTTTTTCGTTCATGGATGTAGGTGCGAACTCCCCCCCCCCGCGAGTCTATTGTAAAACCTTCAAAATACAAAATTAATACCACTATTTGATTCCTGATAAAATGTAACCTGAATAACATTTATTTTGCTATTGATATAGGGTTTTGTTTTAATTTAAACCCTATGATATAGATACATAGATCCAATAAATATTGCAGACTTGCAGAAATATCTGGTGTTTCACGTTTGAACGAATCACAAAATTAGTGTTTAAAACATCGTTAGTAACATATCTGATTTTCAGACTGTGGGACACATTGCCACAGGACTTCGTCTCTGCATATTACAACATAGTTGTCAACAAATACTTGTCATGAACTCTCCTTTATTAGTACAAAAATGTGTTCATTTACCTCATAATTTTCAATCCTCTCATAATATTCTTCATCAATCAACTGACACTATATTGAGTTCATTGACTTTTATCCTCGAGCGACATTTGGTCTTGATAAGTAATGACTCATAAGTTAAAAACTGACTAAATTAAAATAAGATAAAGTTGGTAGATTTTACCCGACTATAATTATGACGTAGCTGCATCATGAGGGTGTTTTTTACGATGCATGTTTTTTGTCCTGGGTACAAAGTGCAATAACTATTCTGTCTTTGGTCAGATAGAAATTTTCCAATACACTGGCAATTAATATATTCGTTTCAATCCTAGGCGCCATTTTAAAGAAAGCTGGATTTCTCCTACATTAAAAATCGACTTTGAGTCGAACTTTGTCACCGTAAGGAAGCTAGTAAATAAGTCCACTTACTTTCATCTAATTTCTAATAGCACCCTCAGTCACTAATTTGGTTGTTGTGCCCCCCAAATAGATTTGGATATATATATATATGTATATATATGTATATATATATATATATATATATACATATATATATATAAAGTATATAACTATCTCCATTAAATTACTCATAAAATATTATCATAGAAAAGTTATATTAAATTTTAACATGTGACATCGCCCGGCAAACAGATATAGAATTGCACATGACGCGATACTCGTAGGCATTACATCCCCCTTACAAGGCGGCAATGGGGTTAAACTCACTCGTCAACCACGTAAGATGAATGTTGTTCAATCACCTGACGCGCCCTTCCCGGGGAATGCTGGCAGATTCAATTCAGACAATGTTTAGATATTGTGTCATACACGCTAAGGCTACAGAGGGGAAAACATTATCAGAGAGAATCCATACCAAAATAAATTTAATTTTATTGACAACAAAAAACAAATTTGGAAAAAGTACGCGAATATACAGTCACTTGTAAGAAACAGTCTCGTGCCGACCCAGACAAATGAAAAGTGGCATGGTATCCGAAGTGGCTGGTTACGTAGGGGCGAGATTAGCAGTAATTGAACAGTCTGAATTTGTTGCCGGTAGTGAGGCGAAAGTTTTACCCATTAGAACATCTCGGGTAGTCTGTCCCGATTAGTTATTGGCCTAGCTAAAGAATTACTTTAGCGCCATGTTTTGACAGCTACCTATGTTCCAAAGTTTCTTTTTTAAAAGATGAAGAAATATATATGTTAAAACTTTCGATTGGCTGAAATCAAATGTATGTATTAAGATTCTTATTCCATCTACAGAAAGGATATTCTTTGGTGGCTGATTTAACAAGTTTAGCAAAGCGTGTGTGTGAAGAGTGTTCTTTGGTGGCTGATTTAACAAGTTTAGCAAAGCGTGTGTGTGAAGAGTGTTCTTTGGTGGCTGATTTAACAAGTTTAGCAAAGCGTGTGTGTGAAGAGTGTTCTTTGGTGGCTGATTAAACAAGTTTATCAAAGCGTGTGTGTGAAGAGTGCTCTTGCTGAAGATCTGGCTCTCAGTAAAGTAAGGATTAACAAAGATGCACAGACAGCACATTTATAGCATAAGATTGTGTAACGACATTGCTCCGGGGTTATCAAAAAAGTAAGGATAGTGTAGAAGCATTATACACTTCGTGGTCACGTGATGTTGTAAGGTGTCGCGTTTGGAATGCGAATATGATTGTTTTGATTATTTCAAGTTATGACTCATATAGAAACAAAAATAACGTCATCGATTGAGAGAGCATGAAGAAAATACATCATATAAGTTATTTGAAGATCGAAGTGAGCAGACGTTCAAACTATGGTTCTACAGCTGGGACTGGGAAGTTAAATGCATCTGTGAGGCAGTCGTGTTACCAGGTAATATCGTCATTATACTTGCCATGAATTGTAAGCTATATAAAAAAATCCTTTCTTCGAGACCGAGTAAATAAGTAGACAACGTTAAAGGGGTTTTAGACCCCACACAAATCGAGTTATTTGCTAAGGTCGAAATACAACAACAAGTTTTCAGGTCGAAAGAAAGACAAATAAATCTTGCGGACGACAATCGAATATGGAAAGGTAGCTTTAAAATTGTCCGAAAAATTACTTAGAAGCAGTCAAGAAAACAGTAAATGGTTTTCTTTCAGTAACTTTATTACGATGCAAGACTTTTTGTATGTTTTCTTTTATGTCATGAAGTGAGTCAGTAATTCTTCCTGATATTCGACGAGACTTTTCAATAACCTAGATTGGCAAACGCTATGAACTTCGCAAAGATTTTCTTTTGCACAAAACTTACTTTCGTTGTTCGATTCAGTACCGGAACACATTTCGCCAGCGGATAGAATTCAAAATAAATATTTTCTTTCCTTCAGAAAACGGTATTTTCCTCCCAACAATCACCCAGAATAAATTGTTGAGGCATCCTTTGATTAGAAAATCAATTCGTTCAATCGGTCTTTTTTTTGTCTCCGGAGAATCAGAAGCGCAGTCGATGCCGTCTCTTCGTTACAAAACCGACGGGTTACAAAAAATGTTCGGAATTGACGAGACAGGCTGGTATTGATGGAAGTTCTCTTCCGAAATCAGATATCCTCGGTACGTGCCATCGCCATTTGAATTGTCAGATAGGAGCCGTGCGTAACAATAAACTTGCAGTAGACAAGATGCGACAGCAAGATTGCTCTAATCACGAGGGAAGAGTCGTTTTTATCGTCTTATTTATTGGTAGCAAATGGTATTTCTTTATGAAACATATAGAATGACTGCATATAATTTGATATTTATCCTGACGTATATTTATGAAAATAATGTATATCTTTGCAATGTCCGCTAAGTGTTTGGAGATTTGCCAGGTATTATTCCGTTGTCACACATAGTGTACGTATATATATATATAATATATATATATATATATATATATATATATATATATATATATATATATATATATATATATAATGTAATAGTTACAATTTATACATTAACTACTAGTCTAAATTACATAATCACAGCAAATATTAACCTTTCAAGACGGAAAATACATCTATTTATTTACTTATAGATCTATTACTTTTATCTTTAATTAATATATCTATCAGTCTGTGTATTTAATTGTTATTACATAATTTCAAAGTATATATTGACTTTAAGTAACCTCGGTTACATTTTTATTGATTTATCTATATATTTATTAATATATGTTTTTACATGATTTTATCACGCATACACATTTCTTACTATTATTATTACTATTTATATATAGTATATTAAGTAATCTCTCTCTCTCTCTCTCTCTATATATATATATATATATATATATATATATATATAATATATACATCCTTTACTTTAATATATCTAGCTTAATATTGGTATTGTCATATCTATATTATATACATTACATTATTTCCTTTTTGCGTATATATTTACTTTAAAGTACCTCTTTTATTATTATTATTATTATTATTATTATTATTATTATTATTATTATTATTATCTATATATTAATACGATAGCGTGTGTGTTCGTGTGTCACGCTTCCGGCAAAAGCTCTGCGCATGCGTGCCGCACCTAGATTTAAAAAACAGTGAAGTTGCTTTATTTTCAAGGCATTTTGAAGTTTTTCCTTCTGGCGTAACGGTTAGCGACGTAGTAGATTTTGACTTCGGCCCTACTGGTTTATAGTTCGATCCCAACCAACCTCTAAGATTTTTTGTCTACATTTTAAGAGGAAGGGGAAGAGAGGTAGGGAGGGGACGACCGGGAAGACGCATATTAATACAATAGCGTGTGTGATTTTGTGTGTCATGCTTACATCGAAAGCAACGACCTTCCGAATCTTTCACCTGGTTAAAAAGTACTTTTTTGTGTTGCTTTAAACTTAAAACTATTTTTTGTTTTTTATTTTGGCGTTTTTAAGGGCATTGTCTATTTAATTACATTTTCTTGTTGTAGAGAGGGCCAGTATTATTATTATTTTTTTTTTGAACGGATGGCATATCAACCTTTTTTTAGTAGATTGTACACGAGTTACCATTTAAAAAAAATTATTTCACTCTTATCTAAAAGGGGGGGAGCTCATAATAAAGCAAATGTAACTAATAAATAGAGGGTGCTTTGTTACATTAGGACCCGCGCTAACTTTGACACCGTCGTTAGAGTTAGGGTCAGTGTGGCAGACGATAACTTCGTCACTTTTTTCAGTTTTATTTTCAAGAAATGATTAAAAAAAAAAACGTACACAATACGGTGTAAGTAAAAATTAAAATTTTTAAATTTTTAAATTCCGTGTAATTTACACGGGTCCCGCTAGTTATTATTATTATTACGTCTATATAGTATATAAATGTATTATATTTCCATTCATTCACTTTGTTTTACCTTTTATTCTATATTTTTATTTTGTGCCTCGTCTATTTTGCTAAATTCAAATGCCTAGTGGTATTTAAACTAATATATATATATATATATATATATATATATATATATATATATATATATATATATATATATTAGTTGCTTTCAATTGTAATGAATAACGGGACGGACGCCCACACGTTCATTTTTTTAAGTCAACGAATTTCTTTACAATCGTTAAAGATATTTCGCGTATATTAACTTGGTATAATACCCAGGCACGATGCTACACAACTCATCGAGATGGATCCGTAGATTTTGTTAAATGAATCAATTTAGGAGACGGAAACCCCGAGATAAAACCTGCGCTCTACATCGTCTCTCAGTTATCTTGCTTCGGCTTGTCATTGAAACCAGACTTTGGAGAATGAGAGGGTGCACTGCGTGTCGTACAAACGCAGAGCACGGCAATCTACATGTACAGATATCTCTACAAGACACACGACGATGAAGACCTGTAATAATAAACCAGACCTGCTGAACAATATGCGCGATCACAATCAGTCATTCCAATCTTTGTAGGGATGACTTTCTTCTGTAAAGATGTGACAAGTATCATATATATATATATATATATATATATATATATATATATATATATATACATATATATATACATTTGTATATATATATCATTATTTGATATTAAGTAGTTAATTATCTACAAAAGTATATGGTTCATCTTTTCTAAATCATCAATGCGGAGATAATTATTTGAAAGTGGTTGCACGATTCGATCCCCGCAATAAGCGTCACCTTTAACTCCAAATCCCGACGCCTTACTCATAACGCCGTTTTGAATAACTATATGGATTTGTGAGAAATCCTATTATGCCGACATGCAACGATAGTCAGCCGTCTTAACACCGTTAAACAAAGAGGAACATACATTTATAGCTATGATTTGACGGCTCCATTATTAATTCTCACTAAAGGGCCCGGTCGAAATGGGGGCTACAAATAATTATTTTATAATAAATATGATCTACAGACATATATATTTCATATATATATACAGGGTGCATCAGGTATATGAGAACATCGCGTAATGTCGTTATTGTTACGTTATATTAATTATTTTTATTCTTTTTTTGCAGATAATGAAAAATGGCAGATAATAATGTAACGGAACAAATGAAAAGACAGGCTGTAATTGTCGCAATAAAGGCAGATCATAGCGATTTACAAATCGCACAATTTCGTAAAGTCGCCCGTTCTTTTGTTTATAAAGTTCGTAGGGAGTTAGAAGAAAATGATGGTGATTGTAAGCAGGTTGCTAAACGTAAAAAGCACGACCAACGGTCAGACACGATTAGAACACCTGAATTTATTCATCAAGTTCAGAATATTATTGATGAGAGTCCCCAAAAGTCAATGAGGTCCATCGCAAAAGACCTGAATGTTTCAGAAGCCACAATTCGAAGGACTGTTCATGAAAATCTTCGTTACAAGTCTTATGTGATGAGGAGAGGCCAGTTTATGTCCGAGACCACCACAGAGAATCGTTTGATAAGGTCCAAGAGGCTGTTAAACAAACTGAAACATCCTGTTGAGCAAGGCATGCTTTGGTTTTTCTCAGATGAGAAAAACTTTGATCAAGATCAAAAGGTAAACAGAAGGAATGACAGATGGCTGTGTAATGACCCTTCCGAAGTTCCAACAGTCATGCATACAAAATTTCCTGCAACTGTTATGGTTTTGGGGGTTGTTAGCAACGAAGGACATGTGATGCCACCACACTTCTTTCGGCAAGGACTAAGAGTCACTTCTGCTGCTAACATTGAAGTCTTGGATACTGTTGTTAAGCCCTGGATCGATAGAGTAACAAATGGAAGGCCCTACATCTTTCAACAAGACTCTGCACCAGCACATAAGGCTCAAAACACTCAGGAATTGTTGGCGGATCATTTTTATGATCACATCACTCCAAACTTGTGGCCTCCAAACTCTCCAGACCTGAATCAATTGGATTATTATGTGTGGGGCGTCGTGGAGAGAGATGTTAATAAACACCCCCACAACACTAAAGATTCTCTAAAAGCATCCATTGTCAGAGTGATGGACAACATAGATGAGGACCATCTCAAGCGTGCTTGCAGTCGGTTTAGGTCTCGAATCGAAGCTGTCATTGAAGTAGAGGGAAATTTCATTGAATGAAATTATTAAACAATACCTTAGCTTACATGTTTATATAATTGTTTTTGATTAAGAATATTTTTGTTTGATTTTTTTATCATTTAATAAAATGGAAAATATGTTCTCATATACCTGACGCACCATGTATATATATATATATATATATATATATATATATATATATATATACATATATATATATATATATATCATAAATAACATCATAATGAGTTTGAGGAAGCAAAGGAAAAAATTTAAAATTCGATTGATATACAGGGTACTTCTGCAATCCGTACCCTTTGGGTTCTTCTGTACAACAGAGGCGCGTCTCTAAACTGTTGGTGCTATTGTACAACAGAGGCGCGTCTCTAAACTGTTGGTTCTACTGTACAACAGAGGCGCGTCTCTAAACTGCTGGTGCTATTGTACAACAGAGGCGCGTCTCTAAACTGTTGGTTCTACTGTACAACAGAGGCGCGTCTCTAAACTGTTGGTTCTACTGTACAACAGAGTCGCGTCTCTAAACTGTTGGTGCTATTGTACAACAGAGGCGCGTCTCTAAACTGTTGGTTCTACTGTACAACAGAGGCGCGTCTCTAAACTGTTGGTTCTATTGTACAACAGAGGCGCGTCTCTAAACTGTTGGTTCTATTGTACAACAGATTCGCGTCTCTAAACTGTTGGTTCTACTGTACAACAGATGCGCGTCTCTAAACTGTTGGTTCTATTGTACAACAGATGCGCGTCTCTAAACTGTTGGTGCTACTGTACAACAGATGCGCGTCTCTAAACTGTTGGTTCTATTGTACAACAGAGGCGCGTCTCTAAACTGTTGGTTCTATTGTACAACAGATTCGTGTCTCTAAACTGTTGGTTCTACTGTACAACAGAGGCGCGTCTCTAAACTGTTGGTTCTATTGTACAACAGAGGCGCGTCTCTAAACTGTTGGTTCTATTGTACAACAGATGCGCGTCTCTAAACTGTTGGTTCTATTGTACAACAGATTCGCGTCTCTAAACTGTTGGTTCTACTGTACAACAGAGGCGCGTCTCTAAACTGTTGGTTCTATTGTACAACAGAGGCGCGTCTCTAAACTGTTGGTTCTACTGTACAACAGAGGCGCGTCTCTAAACTGTTGGTTCTATTGTACAACAGATGCGCGTCTCTAAACTGTTGGTGCTACTGTACAACAGATGCGCGTCTCTAAACTGTTGGTTCTATTGTACAACAGAGGCGCGTCTCTAAACTGTTGGTTCTATTGTACAACAGATTCGCGTCTCTAAACTGTTGGTTCTATTGTACAACAGATTCGCGTCTCTAAACTGTTGGTTCTACTGTACAACAGAGGCGCGTCTCTAAACTGTTGGTGCTATTGTACAACAGAGGCGCGTCTCTAAACTGTTGGTTCTATTGTACAACAGATGCGCGTCTCTAAACTGTTGGTTCTATTGTACAACAGAGGCGCGTCTCTAAACTGTTGGTTCTATTGTACAACAGATGCGCGTCTCGAAACTGTTGGTTCTATTGTACAACAGATGCGCGTCTCTAAACTGTTGGTTCTATTGTACAACAGAGGCGCGTCTCTAAACTGTTGGTTCTATTGTACAACAGATTCGTGTCCTTAAACTGTTGGTTCTACTGTACAACAGATGCGCGTCTCTAAACTGTTGGTTCTATTGTACAACAGATGCGCGTCTCTAAACTGTTGGTTCTATTGTACAACAGATGCGCGTCTCTAAACTGTTGGTTCTACTGTACAACAGATGCGCGTCTCTAAACTGTTGGTTCTATTGTACAACAGATGCGCGTCTCTAAACTGTTGGTGCTATTGTACAACAGAGGCGCGTCTCTAAACTGTTGGTTCTATTGTACAACAGATGCGCGTCTCTAAACTGTTGGTTCTATTGTACAACAGATGCGCGTCTCTAAACTGTTGGTTCTATTGTACAACAGATTCGCGTCTCTAAACTGTTGGTTCTACTGTACAACAGAGGCGCGTCTCTAAACTGTTGGTTCTATTGTACAACAGAGGCGCGTCTCTAAACTGTTGGTTCTATTGTACAACAGAGGCGCGTCTCTAAACTGTTGGTTCTATTGTACAACAGAGACGCGTCTCTAAACTGTTGGTTCTACTGTACAACAGAGGCGCGTCTCTAAACTGTTGGTTCTATTGTACAACAGAGGCGCGTCTCTAAACTGTTGGTTCTACTGTACAACAGAGGCGCGTCTCTAAACTGTTGGTTCTATTGTACAACAGATGCGCGTCTCTAAACTGTTGGTGCTACTGTACAACAGATGCGCGTCTCTAAACTGTTGGTTCTATTGTACAACAGAGGCGCGTCTCTAAACTGTTGGTTCTATTGTACAACAGATTCGCGTCTCTAAACTGTTGGTTCTATTGTACAACAGATTCGCGTCTCTAAACTGTTGGTTCTACTGTACAACAGAGGCGCGTCTCTAAACTGTTGGTTCTATTGTACAACAGAGGCGCGTCTCTAAACTGTTGGTTCTATTGTACAACAGATGCGCGTCTCTAAACTGTTGGTGCTATTGTACAACAGAGGCGCGTCTCTAAACTGTTGGTTCTATTGTACAACAGAGGCGCGTCTCTAAACTGTTGGTTCTACTGTACAACAGAGGCGCGTCTCTAAACTGTTGGTGCTATTGTACAACAGAGGCGCGTCTCTAAACTGTTGGTTCTATTGTACAACAGAGGCGCGTCTCTAAACTGTTGGTTCTATTGTACAACAGAGGCGCGTCTCTTAACTGTTGGTGCTATTGTACAACAGAGCCGCGTCTCTAAACTGTTGGTGCTATTGTACAACAGAGGCGCGTCTCTAAACTGTTGGTTCTATTGTACAACAGATGCGCGTCTCTAAACTGTTGGTTCTATTGTACAACAGAGGCGCGTCTCTAAACTGTTGGTTCTATTGTACAACAGATACGCGTCTCTAAACTGTTGGTTCTATTGTACAACAGATGCGCGTCTCTAAACTGTTGGTTCTATGGTACAACAGAGGCGCGTCTCTAAACTGTTGGTTCTATTGTACAACAGATTCGTGTCCTTAAACTGTTGGTTCTACTGTACAACAGATGCGCGTCTCTAAACTGTTGGTTCTATTGTACAACAGATGCGCGTCTCTAAACTGTTGGTTCTATTGTACAACAGATGCGCGTCTCTAAACTGTTGGTTCTACTGTACAACAGATGCGCGTCTCTAAACTGTTGGTTCTATTGTACAACAGATGCGCGTCTCTAAACTGTTGGTGCTATTGTACAACAGAGGCGCGTCTCTAAACTGTTGGTTCTATTGTAGAACAGATGCGCGTCTCTAAACTGTTGGTTCTATTGTACAACAGATGCCCGTCTCTAAACTGTTGGTTCTATTGTACAACAGATTCGTGTCTCTAAACTGTTGGTTCTATTGTACAACAGAGGCGCGTCTCTAAACTGTTGGTTCTTTTGTACAACAGAGGCGCGTCTCTAAACTGTTGGTTCTTTTGTACAACAGAGGCGCGTCTCTAAACTGTTGGTTCTATTGTACAACAGATTCGCGTCTCTAAACTGTTGGTTCTATTGTACAACAGATTCGCGTCTCTAAACTGTTGGTTCTACTGTACAACAGTTGCGCGTCTCTAAACTGTTGGTGCTATTGTACAACAGAGCCGCGTCTCTAAACTGTTGGTTCTATTGTACAACAGAGGCGCGTCTCTAAACTGTTGGTTCTATTGTACAACAGAGGCGCGTCTCTAAACTGTTGGTTCTACTGTACAACAGAGGCGCGTCTCTAAACTGTTGGGTCTATTGTACAACATAGGCGCGTCTCTAAACTGTTGGTTCTACTGTACAACAGAGGCGCGTCTCTAAACTGTTGGTTCTATTGTACAACAGAGGCGCGTCTCTAAACTGTTGGTTCTATTGTACAACAGATTCGCGTCTCTAAACTGTTGGTTCTATTGTACAACAGATTCGCGTCTCTAAACTGTTGGTTCTACTGTACAACAGAGGCGCGTCTCTAAACTGTTGGTGCTATTGTACAACAGAGGCGCGTCTCTAAACGGTTGGTTCTATTGTACAACAGAGGCGCGTCTCTAAACTGTTGGTTCTATTGTACAACAGATTCGCGTCTCTAAACTGTTGGTTCTATTGTACAACAGATTCGCGTCTCTAAACTGTTGGTTCTACTGTACAACAGAGGCGCGTCTCTAAACTGTTGGTTCTATTGTACAACAGAGGCGCGTCTCTAAACTGTTGGTTCTATTGTACAACAGATGCGCGTCTCTAAACAGTTGGTGCTATTGTACAACAGAGGCGCGTCTCTAAACTGTTGGTTCTATTGTACAACAGAGGCGCGTCTCTAAACTGTTGGTTCTACTGTACAACAGAGGCGCGTCTCTAAACTGTTGGTGCTATTGTACAACAGAGGCGCGTCTCTAAACTGTTGGTTCTATTGTACAACAGAGGCGCGTCTCTAAACTGTTGGTTCTATTGTACAACAGAGGCGCGTCTCTTAACTGTTGGTGCTATTGTACAACAGAGGCGCGTCTCTAAACTGTTGGTGCTATTGTACAACAGAGGCGCGTCTCTAAACTGTTGGTTCTATTGTACAACAGATGCGCGTCTCTAAACTGTTGGTTCTATTGTACAACAGAGGCGCGTCTCTAAACTGTTGGTTCTATTGTACAACAGATGCGCGTCTCTAAACTGTTGGTTCTATTGTACAACAGATGCGCGTCTCTAAACTGTTGGTTCTATGGTACAACAGAGGCGCGTCTCTAAACTGTTGGTTCTATTGTACAACAGATTCGTGTCCTTAAACTGTTGGTTCTACTGTACAACAGATGCGCGTCTCTAAACTGTTGGTTCTATTGTACAACAGATGCGCGTCTCTAAACTGTTGGTTCTATTGTACAACAGATGCGCGTCTCTAAACTGTTGGTTCTATTGTACAACAGATGCGCGTCTCTAAACTGTTGGTTCTACTGTACAACAGATGCGCGTCTCTAAACTGTTGGTTCTATTGTACAACAGAGGCGCGTCTCTAAACTGTTGGTTCTATTGTACAACAGAGGCGCGTCTCTAAACTGTTGGTTCTTTTGTACAACAGAGGCGCGTCTCTAAACTGTTATTTCTATTGTACAACAGATTCGCGTCTCTAAACTGTTGGTTCTATTGTACAACAGATTCGCGTCTCTAAACTGTTGGTTCTACTGTACAACAGTTGCGCGTCTCTAAACTGTTGGTGCTATTGTACAACAGATAAGCGTCTCTAAACTGTTGGTTCTATTGTACAACAGAGGCGCGTCTCTAAACTGTTGGTTCTATTGTACAACAGAGGCGCGTCTCTAAACTGTTGGTTCTACTGTACAACAGAGGCGCGTCTCTAAACTGTTGGGTCTATTGTACAACATAGGCGCGTCTCTAAACTGTTGGTTCTACTGTACAACAGAGGCGCGTCTCTAAACTGTTGGTTCTATTGTACAACAGAGGCGCGTCTCTAAACTGTTGGTTCTATTGTACAACAGATTCGCGTCTCTAAACTGTTGGTTCTACTGTACAACAGAGGCGCGTCTCTAAACTGTTGGTGCTATTGTACAACAGAGGCGCGTCTCTAAACGGTTGGTTCTATTGTACAACAGAGGCGCGTCTCTAAACTGTTGGTTCTATTGTACAACAGATGCGCGTCTCTAAACTGTTGGTTCTATTGTACAACAGAGGCGCGTCTCTAAACTGTTGGTGCTATTGTACGACAGAGGCGCGTCTCTAAACTGTAGGTTCTATTGTACAACAGATGCGCGTCTCTAAACTGTTGGTTCTATTGTACAACAGAGGCGCGTCTCTAAACTGTTGGTTCTATTGTACAACAGATTCGTGTCTCTAAACTGTTGGTTCTACTGTACAACAGATGCGCGTCTCTAAACTGTTGGTTCTATTGTACAACAGATGCGCGTCTCTAAACTGTTGGTTCTACTGTACAACAGAGGCGCGTCTCTAAACTGTTGGTTCTATTGTACAACAGATTCGCGTCTCTAAACTGTTGGTTCTATTGTACAACAGATTCGCGTCTCTAAACTGTTGGTTCTACTGTACAACAGAGGCGCGTCTCTAAACTGTTGGTTCTATTGTACAACAGATTCGTGTCTCTAAACTGTTGGTTCTATTGTACAACAGAGGCGCGTCTCTAAACTGTTGGTTCTATTGTATAACAGATTCGCGTCTCTAAACTGTTGGTTCTATTGTACAACAGAGGCGCGTCTCTAAACTGTTCGTTCTATTGTACAACAGATTCGTGTCTCTAAACTGTTGGTTCTACTGTACAACAGATGCGCGTCTCTAAACTGTTGGTTCTATTGTACAACAGATGCGCGTCTCTAAACTGTTGGTGCTACTGTACAACAGATGCGCGTCTCTAAACTGTTGGTTCTATTGTACAACAGATGCGCGTCTCTAAAATGTTGGTTCTACTGTACAACAGAGGCGCGTCTCTAAACTGTTGGTGCTACTGTACAACAGATGCGCGTCTCTAAACTGTTGGTGCTATTGTACAACAGAGGCGCGTCTCTAAACTGTTGGTTCTATTGTACAACAGAGGCGCGTCTCTAAACTGTTGGTTCTATTGTACAACAGAGGCGCGTCTCTTAACTGTTGGTGCTATTGTACAACAGAGGCGCGTCTCTAAACTGTTGGTGCTATTGTACAACAGAGGCGCGTCTCTAAACTGTTGGTTCTATTGTACAACAGATGTGCGTCTCTAAACTGTTGGTTCTATTGTACAACAGAGGCGCGTCTCTAAACTGTTGGTTCTATTGTACAACAGATGCGCGTCTCTAAACTGTTGGTTCTATTGTACAACAGATAAGCGTCTCTAAACTGTTGGTTCTATTGTACAACAGAGGCGCGTCTCTAAACTGTTGGTTCTATTGTACAACAGAGGCGCGTCTCTTAACTGTTGGTGCTATTGTACAACAGAGGCGCGTATCTAAACTGTTGGTGCTATTGTACAACAGAGGCGCGTCTCTAAACTGTTGGTTCTATTGTACAACAGATGTGCGTCTCTAAACTGTTGGTTCTATTGTACAACAGAGGCGCGTCTCTAAACTGTTGGTTCTATTGTACAACAGATGCGCGTCTCTAAACTGTTGGTTCTATTGTACAACAGAGGCGCGTCTCTAAACTGTTGGTTCTATTGTACAACAGATGCGCGTCTCTAAACTGTTGGTTCTATTGTACAACAGATGCGCGTCTCTAAACTGTTAGTTCTACTTTACAACAGATGCGCGTCTCTAAACTGTTGGTTCTATTGTACAACAGATGCGCGTCTCTAAACTGTTGGTGCTATTGTACAACAGAGGCGCGTCTCTAAACTGTTGGTTCTATTGTACAACAGATGCGCGTCTCTAAACTGTTGGTTCTATTGTACAACAGATGCGCGTCTCTAAACTGTTGGTGCTATTGTACAACAGAGGCGCGTCTCTAAACTGTTGGTTCTATTGTACAACAGAGGCGCGTCTCTAAACTGTTGGTTCTATTGTACAAGAGAAGCGCGTCTCTAAACTGTTGGTTCTATTGTACAACAGAGGCGCGTCTCTAAACTGTTGGTTCTATTGTACAACAGAGGCGCGTCTCTAAACTGTTGGTGCTATTGTACAACAGAGGCGTGTCTCTAAACTGTTGGTTCTATTGTACAACAGAGGCGCGTCTCTAAACTGTTGGTTCTACTGTACAACAGAGGCGCGTCTCTAAACTGTTGGTGCTATTGTACAACAGAGGCGCGTCTCTAAACTGTTGGTTCTATTGTACAACAGAGGCGCGTCTCTAAACTGTTGGTTCTATTGTACAACAGAGGCGCGTCTCTTAACTGTTGGTGCTATTGTACAACAGAGGCGCGTCTCTAAACTGTTGGTGCTATTGTACAACAGAGGCGCGTCTCTAAACTGTTGGTTCTATTGTACAACAGATGTGCGTCTCTAAACTGTTGGTTCTATTGTACAACAGAGGCGCGTCTCTAAACTGTTGGTTCTACTGTACAACAGATGCGCGTCTCTAAACTGTTGGTTCTACTGTACAACAGATGCGCGTCTCTAAACTGTTGGTTCTATTGTACAACAGATGCGCGTCTCTAAACTGTTGGTTCTATTGTACAACAGATGCGCGTCTCTAAACTGTTGGTTCTACTGTACAACAGATGCGCGTCTCTAAACTGTTGGTTCTATTGTACAACAGATGCGCGTCTCTAAACTGTTGGTGCTATTGTACAACAGAGGCGCGTCTCTAAACTGTTGGTTCTATTGTACAACAGATGCGCGTCTCTAAACTGGTGGTTCTATTGTACAACAGATGCGCGTCTCTAAACTGTTGGTTCTATTGTACAACAGATGCGCGTCTCTAAACTGTTCGTTCTATTGTACAACAGATGCGCGTCTCTAAACTGTTGGTTCTACTGTACAACAGATGCGCGTCTCTAAACTGTTGGTTCTATTGTACAACAGATGCGCGTCTCTAAACTGTTGGTTCTATTGTACAACAGAGGCGCGTCTCTAAACTGTTGGTTCTATGGTACAACAGATTCGTGTCTCTAAACAGTTGGTTCTACTGTACAACAGATGCGCGTCTCTTAACTGGGTGTTCTATTGTACAACAGATGCGCGTCTCTAAACTGTTGGTTCTATTGTACAACAGATGCGCGTCTCTAAACTGTTGGTTCTATTGTACAACAGATGCGCGTCTCTAAACTGTTGGTTCTACTGTACAACAGATGCGCGTCTCTAAACTGTTGGTTCTATTGTACAACTGATGCGCGTCTCTAAACTGTTGGTGCTATTGTACAACAGAGGCGCGTCTCTAAACTGTTGGTTCTATTGTACAACAGATGCGCGTCTTTAAACTGTTCGTGCTATTGTACAACAGAGGCGCGTCTCTAAACTGTTGGTGCTATTGTACAACAGAGGCGCGTCTCTAAACTGTTGGTTCTATTGTACAACAGAGGCGCGTCTCTAAACTGTTGGTTCTATTGTACAACAGATGCGCGTCTCTAAACTGTTGGTTCTACTGTACAACAGATGCGCGTCTCTAAACTGTTGGTTCTATTGTACAACAGATGCGCGTCTCTTAACTGTTGGTTCTATTGTACAACAGATGCGCGTCTCTAAACTGTTGATTCTATTGTACAACAGATTCGCGTCTCTAAACTGTTGGTTCTACTGTACAACAGATGCGCGTCTCTAAACTGTTGGTTCTATTGTACAACAGATGCGCGTCTCTAAACTGTTGGTTCTATTGTACAACAGATGCGCGTCTATAAACTGTTGGTTCTACTGTACAACAGAGGCGCGTTTCTAAACTGTTGGTTCTATTGTACAACAGATGCGCGTCTCTAAACTGTTGGTGCTATTGTACAACAGAGGCGCGTCTCATAACTCTTGGTTCTATTGTACAACAGAGGCGCGTCTCTAAACTGTTTGTTCTACTGTACAACCGAGGCGCGTCTCTAAACGGTTTGTTCTACTGTACAACAGAGGTTCGTCTCTAAACTGTTGGGTCTACTGTACAACAGACGCGCGTCTCTAAACTGTTTGTTCTACTGTACAACAGGGGCGCGTCTCTAAACTGTTTGTTCTACTGTACAACAGAGGCGCGTCTCTAAACTGTTGGGTCTAATGTACAACAGAGGCGCGTCTCTAAACTGTTGGGTCTACTGTACAACAGAGGCGCGTCTCTAAACTGTTGGGTCTACTGTACAACAGAGGCGCGTCTCTAAACTGTTGGGTCTACTGTACAACAGAGGCGCGGCTCTAAACTGTTGGGTCTACTGTACAACAGAGGCGCGGCTCTAAACTGTTGGGTCTTCTGTATAACAGAGGTGTGTCTCTAAACTGGTGGTTCTACTGTACAACAGAGGCGCGTCTCTAAACTGGTGGTTCTGCTGTACAACAGAGGCGCGTCTCTAAACTGTTTCTTGTATTGTACAACAGAGGCGCGCCTCTAAACTGTTGGTTCTACTGTACACCAGAGGCGCGCCTCTAAACTGCTGGTTCTACTGTACAACAGAAACGCGCCTCTAAACTGTTGGGTCTACTGTACAACAGAGGCGCGCCTCTAAACTGTTGTGTCTACTGTACAACAGAGGCGCGCTTCTAAACTGTTGGTTCTACTGTACAACAGATGCGCGCTTCTAAACTGTCGGTTCTACTGTACAACAGAGGTGCGTCTCATAAACTTTGGTTCTTTTGTACAACGTAGGTCTGGCCGTAAACTTCTGATTCTTTTTAAGGTATTGCGAAATTTAGCCCCCAACCTCCTATGGAAAACGCTTATTGGGGGTTTGGAAGGTCAAATAAAACGATGCGGTTGAAAGAGGATACTAGAGGGAAGAGGATACTCGAAGGAACTAAATAAAACCAAAGAAAAAGTAAAGGAGATAAAGAATAGTTGAGATAAGACAGTCATTCACACTGAATGACGTCATCGTTTTTTGACATCATTCATTAAACGGGTAGTAATAGCAGTGCACAGTGATCGCCGCATCAAAAGGCGACGCCGTTAATTAAAAGAAAGAGGTGGGAATAACTGTGCCCAGTGTATAAGTTCAAAAAATTATAGCGTTATCGATCTAACAAGAGAGAGAAAGAGAGAGCAGAGAAGAGAAAATAGATTTTATTACGTTTTATCTAGATAAAGATGGACCCTAAAGGTTACGAGTTATCTAGGTAATTAATCGTCTATAACATAGGGATATCGTATACTGGTAAAACTGTTGATCTTGTTAAGATGGTGGAAAGTAAAGGCGAATGAAATTATAGGTTGTGGAAAGAGGGGGGGGGGAAGATAGGGTTGAAGTAGGAGCAGCAGCAGCAGCGTATGTTTGGCAATAAAAGAGAAATGAGATAAAATACTTATCTATTTACTTTTTAGAAACAAGTACCGCGTCGTGTAGTTTATCAATATACAACTAAACGATGTACATATTACTTAATTGTTAGTTTGTTTGTCGCCGTCACACTTGATGACGTTTTGTGCCGTCATCTATAAAATGGGTGGGGATACAAGTATACAGTGGCCGAAGTCATTAGAAGACGATATCCTTTATTTAGAAAAGAAAATGAAACGAAAAGTGGTGGGATGAGGGGAAAAGAGTGCGTAGACGTAGTAATAGTAGATTACGTAATTAAAAGTAGCTGAGATTTCTGTTTCCCTTTTTGAGTTTTCTAATTCCGTCTTCTTTCACCCATTTGCATCTCTCATGTGTGTGTGTTCAATTGTAAATATGTAAAAAAAACGTTTAATTAAGTTTGTTGAATAAAATAAACGCAATATTTAAATTACATATGAGTTAATTTTGTTGTTTGAAAAAAGAATTAGTTTAAAACCAAAGTCAAGATATATCAATAAATCATATGAAGAAGAAGCCATTTATAAGAATCAAGACGACGATCACCAATGAGATGGGCCGACCAGATAAGGGTTTAC
>OY744533.1:24328665-24343665 GCA_963556195.1 Sepiola atlantica | reverse complement strand
ACGGGTATTATTAGATACCTTATTCATTAATAGCAATTGATTTATAATTAGAAGCTCAATTACTAACTATAATCTATTTCGATTTACTGAACTTAGTTCATGAATTTAAATTATTAATTAATTAGCTAAATCTAATACCGATTCTTAAATGATTTACAGTGATATCAGTTATATACTTTACCGGGAATAGTGTAATTATTATATCACACCATAAAAATACCTGTTTCCTCGTGAAAAGTTATGGATACATCACTAGGTTATTAATTTAGGTATGCAGGATGAACTGTTTGAAGTGTCTACAGCCAATACATAATATATGCCTTCGATTCTGTAATTTACCAGATAAAGTAAGAATAGCCAGTTTTTCATTTAGACAAAGAAAACTAGTAGTGTTGTGTAGTGTAGGGGTTAAAGCTTCCTTTAAATGTTTCTAAATTATTTCATTATGTTCCCTTGGGGATCATGTGTTTAGACAATGAAGTCTCCTATCTGTTATTCGAATTCTTAGAATATATTTTATGATTCCTGTATTTTCCTTAAAATCAGTGCCTGTACCTCTTATGTAAAAATTTCAACAGACTAGATAAGTTTGCGAGAACACCTTTCCCAAATAAACTATAATTTAAAGAAAACATTTTCTCGTAGCGGACAAAAATTCATTATTGTCGTTATAATAAGTTTGCGTACTATTAAATTTATTTTTGTTGTTGTTGTTTAAAATCTGTCTATTATGGTTCTTAATTATTATTTCTACGTTATTTGCACAGCTATAGTTGGGTTTAACAAGTTTTTTTATTACATATTTTTGTCGCGTGTTATTTGCAGCAAAATTCCTGTTTAGAGATTAAAAAAAACATATGCTCATTTTTTTAATTTTACTAACAGATTAAACGGGGTGGGTATACACAAAATTTGTCCGGTTTCTTTTTCTTTCTCTTAATACTCCTATTATGTGTGTCACAATATTCAATCTGTCATAATATTAACTCGTAGTGGTTACATGCATACACTGGTTTGTAAAGCGTTTTTTTCTTGATAACTATATTTATTGAATTTTTTTCATTAACATAATTATTTTAATCCTATGTCTACATCATATTGTGATATGTGTAATAATAAAATGGAGGGTTCTGACTTCTGATTATCATATATTGGCCATAATATTCTTTCACATATCGTTTATATGTGACATGGGTAAGGTAGAATGTGATATCTAGAGAATTATTAATTTAAATTCCTGCCTTGATTTGAGTTTTAAACCCTATATTATTCATATTTTTCTGTTTTCTTTCAGCTTTGGTGTTAGTGGTAATTATAACTGTAGCTAGCCAATCAGCACTATATAGTCTTACATCCTTAACAGTAATCACACCTGATTCAATAAGTTTATATAAAATAAAGAGTTCTACAAAATCAGACAGCAAGCAAAATCCAGTGAACAAATCGCAACTTCAAATAAATCAGCAGAATATGTCTCATCTATTGTTCATTACCTCAAAATATTGCTGTCTTACGACACTTATATATGACATCCGTTTCTTCGCAGGTAATATCCGTGTGTACACTCGCGAATTCCTTGTGAAATAACTCCTTTGTAATTGAGGAGAAGTAATACACTATATAAACTTGGATGTAAGTACAATGGTTCTTATATATATATATATATATATATATATGGTAAGTCAATGAAAATTGATTAGACCTGCAAATGGAAGCAAATCTATATCTTCAGTTGTTCAAAACAAGGAGAAGTTTAGTTAATAAAAACATTTATTTTTCTTCTCTTTTATTCCTTAAACTAGGCTTTTCAAAGATTAAAATCTTGTCATCAGAGGAATAATGATGTTTGATAAGTTGACAGGATAGGACTGTCGAAGTTCTAAATTTGAAAGAGTTTTTAAAAAAATGTTAAAGTTCAAACGGGTATGAGAATCACCAATAATGAAATCCAAAAAAGTGTGGGGTTCAGTAATATTGGTAAATCCAGAGGAATCTGTATAAAAATCCAATGACGACGATTCCCCTCAGGTCTGTTGTCTTCGGAGAAGGGATCAAATAAGATTGGCCATGTTAAGGAAAACAATATTCTTCCTGTTTTTAGTCAAGCGTATTCCAAGGCAAAAAACAATGACAAAATATCAATAGATTCAAAGCGACCTGTTGCAATGTATAAAATTACTTGGGAATTGTGGGATATCATAAAGAAGGGAAGAGAAAAAGAAAGAGAAATGAAAAAACGCTAGACAAAATATAGAGACAGAAGAGAGGGTAGGAGTAAAGAAGAAAAGAAAAGAAAAAGAAAAAAAGAAAAAAAACGAGAAAAAGAAAAGCGAGTGAAAAAAAGAGTGCAATATAACAGGTGGGGGGAGGGGTTAAGGGATTCAAATCAAAATGATATTTAGGCAGAGAAAATGAGGCGGAAGATGAAAGTAAAAAATAAAAAGTAATAAAAATAAATTCTAAGGTGGCCGAATACAAAAATACAAAATGTCTGGTCAACACAGTGAAATTATGTTCTCGTGGGGGATGTAAGTAGATTAAATAAAGATAAGAAATAAAAACTGGCTTGTAAGGAAGATTAAGCTGAGATAATTTTGGATGGGGAAAGAATATAGTGACAGGTTTTTTATGGGGGTGTGAAAAAAGAAAGGAAGGAAGAAGAACTGGGTTTTGTTTTAACAAGAAATGGGAATTGTCTGTCTTATTATCATTCTTAAGGTCTGAATAAATTTCTTTAAAAGGTAAAAGGGGTGCTAAGTGATTTTGAATCGATTGTCAATCTGTAAATAAATCGATAATGTAGGTGGTTAGAAATAGGGAAACGATGGGGGTATTAAGCATATGCAAAACAACTTAGACTAATGAATAATAAATAAAAAATAAAAAATAAATAGTGAGAACCAAATAATAGATAATAGGATTTAAAGATGGGGGTATGTAGGTAGATAGTTGCAATGCTGCCTCCACCCGCTCGCGGTAGTGAACTATTGCTCATTACATCATTGAAGATCCACCGTAATCTGACATGAATTGTGAATAAAGCACATTAAAACAACCACGTGAACAAAGCCGCATATACACACACAAATGCACATATAAAATAACCAAACACATACATACATATATACATATATATATATATATATATATATATATATATATATATATATATATATACATATATATATATATACATATGCACAAAAGACACAAGCACCAAAGTGTCTTCCGTACACTTGCACAGCAAAAACCGCTTACACACACAAGCGCAGCATCAATACATGCACTTGAGATCCCAGAAAACTACATATATATACACATGCCGAATGTATAGAAAGCAATTATTCATACACTCAACAGTACCAATACATGCACCTGAAGTCTCAAAACACCCATTAAAGGGACACATGTACACAAGTGTAAAATGAAATTATTCGATGTTGACACGGAATGAAAGCCTAAACAAAGGGTAAAGATAGGGGAAATAGGAATGAGGTATATACAGGACAATTCAATGGGAGAAAAAACGACGGTGGATTGGGTGTAATAACGAAAAAATTATAGGGGATGGCAAATCAGTATCAACATAAGCGACACCGCGAGGCATAAGCCCAGCAGCAAAACAATTCAGCATTAGATGAGTAAATTTTTAAAGGATTAGTTAAATGTTCACATCAGAGGGATTGGTATAGGGGCAATCTGGGACAGGTAAATAGTAAGTACAGATATTATAAGATATGGGGAGGGGGAAACCTGTTAGATATTTCTAGGTGGGGGTATCTGGAGGGGCCAAGAAGTTGGTATATTTGTATTTAAGCCTGTGTCTGCAATGGGAGATCAATTCGTTTTTAGAGTTAATAGTATTTAATGATTTATTAGCTGTGGCTATTGCGTAAGTTTCCAGAGTGCAGGGGCTGCAGTGTGGAGATCCTGGGGTGTATGATCTAGATTTTCTCAAGATGGACCAATGTAAGGAGTAGAGTGTATTATTGCTTTTAAGGTTTCTAATTAATTTAGAAAGCGAGGTGCTGGGGTTATCGTTATTTAATTTAAATGATTGCATGTGGTTTGAGATTCTTATCTTAATTGGGAAAGCGCTAAGTACTATGTATGTGTGAAATTTGAAAGGTTCAGAATTTGCATTTGAGTAATTAGGGTCATTAGTAAATGTTTGAAAGGATGGATCTGAAACTATATTAGCTTGGGGTGCTGGGATAGGGCCTAGAACAACCGGGGTATTACTGCCAATTGTATAGGGTTCAAGATTACTCGGTGAAGATGAGGAGTAAGATCTAAGGAGGTCGTTACTGGTACTTTGAGTTAGCGGGGCAGAGGGATAGGGAGAGTACGTAAAGGTGGCAGGGCTGCTGAGGCGGAGTTCGAATTATAGCCAGAGCTCCGTCGGAATTCCTTAATAGTGCACGCATATATAACATAACTATCAATGCAATCACCATTAAGGGGACAGTCTCTGGGTCTACGGCAATTACATTTATTTTGGAGAGGAGGGGAGGGAAATTGTTGGGCAGTTTTTATTTTTTTATTATTGGAGGAAATTATATTTTGCGCTATGTTAGGCATAGTGGAGTAGGATATCTTAACGGAGTTTTTATTTAGTATTGTGCAATATTTATGGGGGTAACTAAAACATTTGTCTAAGATTTTTTTTAATTCTTTCGGGACGTTGGTTTTTACATTGCAATTGAGGGGAGGGTTAAACCAGATATTATTTTTCCTTCTTGACATTTAATCCCACTCAGAGTTCCGGTTAGTGTTTATAATTTCAAAGCTGTCTGTGTTGTGAAGGTTAGGGTGCTAAGAGATATTAGAGTTACCCCGTCTTCTGGAATTTAAAGCCATATTTTGAGTAATCAAGCTAGTGAGATTATTTGTACGGGTTGGGGAGTATTGTTATACTTAATTTTATCGTTGTATTTTGAGGCAAGTAAGGCGTTGTTATAAAAATTACAATTCTGCTAAAAAATAGATTAATTTGCAAAAGGTTTAGAGATTCTATCGGAGACCGACTGGGCAATTGAGTTGGTTATTGATTTGGGGTGGTTAGAATATTTATGCACGTAGAATAAAGTTAGGTTTGGCTTATGATAAGGGCTAAAAGTTTCAAAATTAAGGTTAAGATTTAAATCTAAGAAGGTAGAAGTTCTCTTTTCTGGCTCTACTGTAATTGTTAGAGCGAACTTTTTAAGAAACTATGGAGATGTTTATGGTGTTGTTGTATTGTCTTGATCTTTCTCCAGACACAAATAGTGTATCGTCCATGTAGAGACTACCTCTTAAATGTCCGAAGTTATATCTAAGTTAAGTAGATCCCCAATAAGTCAATCACTTGGGCAGAATCTGAGGACCCCATTGTAATATCGAAGTTATTGGGGTAGTCCCTCCTTGTCCAAAGTTTGTTGTCAAATTGTAGAAGGGATTTTTCTAGCTAGTTTGATCAGATCAATTTCTAAGTCAGTCAAATCGGAATTATCTTTAGCGAATATTAATACTTTATTAAGAAGAATAGGGGTAATAGAGTGATAATAATTATTGATGTCATATGTAATGAAGTTTAGATTAGGGTTTGACTTGTTTTTAAAGTTAAGGAACCAGTTACAGACCTCCTCTGAGAATTGCCAAAGGGTATAAGTAATTTTAGATTTGAGGTTTGGAATTATTCTATCTAATATGTTTTTGCTTATAATGCCTAACTCCAATTTAGAAGGGCAAATTGTTTTGAACAACTGAAGATATCGATTTGCTTCCATGTGCAAGTCTAATCAATTTTCATTGACTTTCCATATTTTTGCTCTATCCAGTATATTGAGCTTTCCTTTTTTCACAATAGGTCCAACTCTCTAAAAGTTTACCTTATAGTTATAATTTTATTATATATATATATATATATATATATATATATATATATATATATATATATATATATATATATATTCAAGTTGAGCACTCTCGGGGAAGTTAAAAATAAACTGTCAAAGAGCTCTAATGCAAAGTTCCGAATACGTTCGTCGTACACTCTCGACTAGTCTTCTTTCCGTGCCCGCTTCTAGGTACATATAGATCTTAATTTCCCTAAATTTCGTGACAGTTTCCGTGGGCCGAGTGGATATGGCTGACTCTGTGTACTGGGTTCGCGCCTCTCGACCGTCTGAAATTGTTACTTCCCTGCACTGATGAGAGCAATAAGCTTGAAACGCTAGCGTCTGTAGGTATAAATAATTTAATATTTATTCATAAATATTATACTAAGCCCTTTTAAGAAATTAAAGTTGAGCGCTCTCGGGGAAGTTAAAAATAGACTGTCAAAAAGCTCTAATGCAAAGTTCCGAATACGTTCGTCGTACACTCTCGACTAGTCTTCTTTCCGTGCCCGCTTCTAAGTACATATAGATCTTAATTTCCCTAAATTACGTGACAGTTTCCGTGGGCCGAGTGGATATGGCTGACTCTGTGTACCGGATTCGCGCCTCCCGACCGTCTGAAATTGTTACTTCCCTGCACTGATGAGAGCAATAAGCTTGAAACGCTAGCGTCTGTAGGTATAAATAATTTAATATTTATTCATAAATATTATACTAAGCCCTTTTAAGAAATTAAAGTTGAGCGCTCTCGGGGAAGTTAAAAATAGACTGTCAAAAAGCTCTAATGCAAAGTTCCGAATACGTTCGTCGAACACTCTCGACTAGTCTTCTATCTGTGCCCGCTTCTAGGTACATATAGATCTTAATTTCCCTAAATTACGCGACAGTTTCCGCGGGCCGAGTGGATATGGCTGACTGTGTACTAGGTTCGCGCCTCCCGACCGTCTGAAATTGTTACTTCCCTGCACTGATGAGAGCAATAAGCTTTAACCGCTAGCGTCTGTAGGTATAAATAATTTAATATTTATTCATAAATATTATACTAAGCCCCTTTAAGAAATTAAAGTTGAGCACTCTCGGGGAAGTTAAACATAGACTGTCAAAAAGCTCTAAGGCAAAGTTCTGAATACGTTCGTGGAACACTCTCGACTAGTCTTCTATCTGTGCCCGCTTCTAGGTACATATAGATCATATTTCCTTTAATTACGTGACAGTTTCCGTGGGCCGAGTGGATATAGCTGCCTCTGTGTACCGGGTTCGCGCCTCCCGATCGTCTAAAATTGTTACTTTCATGCACTGATGAGAGCAATAAGCTTGAAACTCTAGCGTCCGTAGGTATAAATAATTTAATATTTATTCATAAATAATATATATATATATATATATATATATATATATATATATATATATATATATATATATATATATATATATATATATATATATATATAATGCTCTATCCAGTATATTGAGCTTCAGTTTTTTATCCGGATGTTTCACTAATTATAAGATATTAGTTGACGCTTATATCTTTTGTTGGATTGCTTCATATATATAAATATATATATATATATATATATATATATATATATATATATATATATATGTGTGGTTAAGTTCAAATATTTGCAAATTTAACGAAACCAATACTTTTCAAAAGTGTTCAATATATATTAGAGCTTTTTATATTAAAATGAACATAGTTTGAGTATCCGACAATTGTTTCAGAACCTCTTCCCCTTCTCCTCAGAGATATACTGATGAGAAAATATTAGATCCGCCAATACACAATCATAAAAAAACAAAAACAAAAGACAAGAAAACAGACAAATTACATTTTTAAATGCTCATTAGTATATCCATGAGGAGGAGCCAAAGAGGTTCTGAAACAATTGCCGAATACTCAAACTATGTTTGTTATATATATATATATATATATATATATATATATATATATATATATTTACTTGAAAGTGACTGATCTCATAAACGATGAGAAGTAGATTTCATAGATAAATATATATAACAAATATTTTATAGATAAATAATAATCAACAAATACTGACTCAGCGAGTCAAGAGTTGTTAGTATATAAAGTAACCAAAATTTACCATTCATCATTTAAAACATCATCCATTTTAAATAATTAGATAATTATAATAATTCGATATTATGCGCCTGTCTCTCTTTGTTCTTCCTCTTTTATTTGTCTCTCTTTCTATTCCCCATCTTCCCCTTTTTGTTTTCCCCTTCTTTTAATTTTGTTCATTCTTCAATATACTATTGATTACGTATGAACGTAATCATTCCACCAATTTATGGATAAATTGTACAGATGTGAGTAAAACTGACGCGTACATATCCGCAACAATGGCTGAATCCTTAGAAAGTGACCTCCAGTCTGTAGTAGCATCGGGTCATAAATAGATCGTAACATTTAATGCTGTTAAGACAAAGTTCATTTCCTTCAACAACTACATAAAACCTATTCGATCATCGATTGTTATGGCAAATAACACCCTACCTGAGAGTACAAAGTTAAAACCTCTCGGCCTAACATTCACAGGTAACATGAATTGGAACAAATACATAGACGACATCGCCAAGGCTGTAGCAAAGAAAGCGGCCCCTTCTACGGTGCTTGAAAACCTCTCACACCTGGCAGTATCCTATATCTCTACAAAGCAACCGTCCGCCCATGCATGGAGTATTGTTGTTACATCTGGGCTGGTACACACTCTACCAGTGTCTTCCTTTTAGACAAGGTCAAATAAGAGCCTCTAATCTAATATATCCCTCACCATCGACCAAGTTCAAGCCCCTGTCCCATCGCCACAATGTTGCATCCTTGTGCTTGTTTTACAAGTACTTCAATGGAATGTGCTACGATGAACTTGCTGCTCTGGTGCTCCTCAATGTAAATTCACTCGACCAAACAGACAATAGCTAAATCCCATCAATTCACTGCGGAGGTCTCCAGAAGCCGGGGAATCTTCTACTCCAATAGCTTCTTTCCTGCCGGTGTTTGGGCTCTCTTCCTGCTCCCTGTTTCCCCGATGTACCGACATGCAGAACTTTACACTAATGTGAACAAGCATATCGTTGCACAGCTCCCAATTTAGGATGATCCCCTCAACTTTCCATCTGATTCTCAGTGGTCCCTTTCGTCTTCAGTGGCAACTTGCCTTGTTTGGCGTGAACTAAGTTTTAAAAATTAATTTGCCAAAGTGAAACATTTGTTTAGAAAAATTGTTCGCAACATTAAATGACAGTAATCGTCAACATGGTGTTAAACAAAGAAACCAACCATCTTATTATGCATCATTATACGACAACTTAAAAATCATCATAATTTATAACCGTGCAGAAATTTTGGGGATGTTCATTCGCTCACTCTCAACTGATGTGTGGACAGAGAGATTAGTTATCTCCCTCTCACCGCAAGATGTGACATAAGGTCGGAAAGTCGGATGTTGTGTTTAAGCACACTAACGGTAATGCACTATGGCACCGCAAAAATACCTAGGTAGCTCTGTCAGCATTCCCCGGTAAGGGAGCCTCAGGCAGTTTGCAATGTAGTAACTCCACCCAGAGAAAGGCGGGAATGCCTGGAAAGGTAGCCTCCCCCCCCTATATGACTACCAGGAACAAAACCTAAGCCCGACAGAAGAAAGGCCACCATCAGTCATAATGGCCCACATCCGTCGAACTGATCGTCGGGAACGAATCCTCGACGTGGTAAGAATGGCGTCTCTGACTTTCACAGTAACACTGTGCAAGAAAGCATGGACAGACAGAAACATGCAGATTTTATTGCATTATATATAGACATATCTATGACCCTATTTATCTGGTGTTTTTACAGTATATCAACCCTTTAAAAGTCATTTAATGCTTAATCCAGTCAGTCCGATAAAAGAAAAGTGCGCTTCAACTTCTAAATCTCTTAAAATATTCATCCATGTTGTTTCTGATGCCATTTTACGGCACATCATCTATTGACATTTTGTGGAAATTAACCATTTAGTTATATGCTGTTGTCAATGTTAGCGTCTTTTAAATATTCAAATATATTACGTGGATTCACTTGAAAAAGTATACATCACAGGTCGGTTTCATCGTAATATTTTTGTCGAATCTGTTCGAGACAATTCGTCAATACATGACGTATCATATAATCCTTCCGGCTTGGTATCTAATTTTAATTTAATTCGAAAATTCTGCTAAGATACTCGTCTTGCATAACCAAAATGATAAGCCTCCGCACACGTATATCATCATTACTACTATCATTATATAGAATTAGTATTATATTCAAGTGACTTATTGTTTGACATCTGGTTTAAAAATGTCTCGCATGTACAGACACGGGTGAAAATTAAAGGGCCACGATACATAAATAAATAGTAGAGTTTGGTTGATTAACACATTGAGAGAGAGAGAGAGAGAGAGAGAGAGAGAGAGAGAGAGCGAACGAAATACGTCGATAATTAGGAAAGATGGATGACTTATAAATTATAAATTACTGCTAATTAGAACGATTAAATTAAACATTTTTAAATACAACACATTCCCAAAACTAAGTAATATTTTAGCATGTAGTTTCATGTTATTACATTATATAGAAAACAGCCTTAGAGTAACAAACTTTGATTAACTTAAGTTTAGTGTTTAGTATTATATATATATATATATATATATATATATATATATATATATAAATTATATATTAATTATAATTACCTGCATACATCGATGTTTTATGCTTACGCAATTTTCAGTGTAGGGGTGTTAATTCACGTCGGTCGGAGGGTTCGAACCCTGTTTACAAATCGCCACTGATTCGTAGTCGAGTCTCTTACCTCTCGCCTGAAACTAGCATGACAATTATGGGAGATTTAAATATATAAACGCCAAATCAGCGGGCGGTACAGCGAACAGGGGGGGGCAGTGATTCGACAACAACAACAATAAACGGGGTTAGAATCTCGCATTTAAACCGTAGTATACTGCTCGTTATAAAATTACCTGTGTGTGCACCAGCGTGAACTATACTAATATTTAATTATTTTATTCCAATACTATACATTACTGTGTGTGTTTTGTATTAGGTTTTTGGAGACTAAAGAGAATGGAAAGTTCGGAAATTGCTGCATTTGTGTTGTTCTGTGAGTTTATGGAAGAGCCTTAAAGAAGTATAGCGAAGTCAAGGTTAGCATCTAAGAAGTATACCTTAAGAAGATTGATATCTATGCTTATATTAAAGCCTCATTTTGTATGGTTTGATGTATATATTTAAATAGAATAATTAATATTAGCTGTTGTATGATCAACGATCGAGCACTTGATTGTATTTCTACTTCGCTGTTGATACGTGCTTCAGGGAGGGCAGATTCTTTGATCTTTTCAGCCGAGATGTCATTGGATGTGTTGCTTCACTTTTACAACCTTTGAACAGTGGTAGTAAAACAAACGCACCTTCTCTTGTGCAACAGTCCATGGTTGGGCTTTTAAGCCTCTTATGTTTCTTTTTTTGTTGCTGCATATGATGGAGATAGGGGGGGCATGACCTTTTGTCTCAAGGTCTGATGGCTGACCCTTGTTGGCCTCTGTCATGAGTGGAGCGACATTTCCAGAGGCAGGAAGGTTCACACCATTGATTACATCTTCCCGCCTGATGTATGAACGGGTTGATGGGCCCTTTTTATCCTGGGTGCCGGCATGCCAGTATTTATTTTTGTTTTGATTCATATGTTTTATCATTCATTTCCTTATTATTCGAAGCTGCCCTTCATTAATAGAGACGGTGCCCCCGTGCGCAATTCGGGGGACGTGCTAAATGGTTGAGGAGACAGTGCACCATGCTATATGTGGTCGTGTGTGCATGGAATTCCTTGAATCAATAGCAATTTTATTAACTTTATTACACTGCATTATTCGAATGTATGCACATGCGTATGCGTGTGTACATTTTGCATAATTCATCACTTTTTTCAATAGGAAAATTTCGCAAATAATTTGCCTGAAGCCAGGAATTTAAAAGGATTTTATTCGAGTTACAAAAGATTCGGAAGAAAGCACTCATCTATGAAAGCCAATTAAGTCAAGATTCTCAGGTAAAATCTAAAGACTTAACATACTCTATTGTGATCCGTTGTTCTTTTTAAATATTATTCAGACTCGTCGCTTAATTACAATTACAATATTCTGCATAACAATTATCCCATGGTTATTTATGGATAAAAGATGATTATTCAAAAATGTTAGACACACTGGCATCATTTAGACTAAATTAGTCGTAGATTCTAATTCTAGGAACGGTTTTAGAATTTGGCTTATTTGAAGACTTTCAGAAATCTATAATATGTGTATTTCGGTAGAATTTGTAAATTCAAGCAAATTTAATGAAATTAAATAGACATTCCTTATGTATGTATTTCGTTGATCAGTAATTTTGAAATATAATAAACTTACGTAATTTACAGGATATATATATATATATTCCACAGAATGTATACGTATAAACCGGAATTAGAGTAAGAAGCAGAGGATGAAAATATATAGTACAAAATGAATTTACACAGACTCATTATTATCTCGCTTCGATATTTCGTTTCATTTATGAAACTTTGCCAAAAATATCATGTATTAGAAAAGAAAGGCAAAATAAGTATATGAAATACTTTTTAGCTATTTGGCTAGGAGGAAAGTGTAGTATATGTGCTGATACTACACTTCACTGTGTCTGTCCTCTGTCAGTGGAAGAGAAATTTCTCTAAGTAGACGCAATTTTTATTTTGTACTAATTCAAATTGCGTCTTACGGGTAGCTAGATTTCCAAACATTAAAGACTAACCTTGTGTCAAACTTTGCCATCGTTAGAAGGCGCGTAAATAGGGACTACATTTATATACACACATGTATATATATATATATATATATATATATATATATATATATATATATATATATATATAACCACTGTACGTAGTGGTGGTAGGGAAATGGGCTAAGAGAGGGCTGTTTAACGTAAGGGGCAATGTTAAGGTTAGGGGATATAATTTCGGTGGTAGGTCGAAGGTAGGGTGTGTGGTTGAAGAGTATTATATAGTAGCAATGTTACAATTTCTATTATGTACACATTTCAGATTTGTTTACATATTTTGGCTATTGCACTTTATGCAATGCTCAAGTTGACAAAGGCTTTCATTAAGATATATCTTAGAATTAATTACATCGTAAGGTTATGAGTGTAATCCACCGTGACGAAACATGACAAAAAATACATGATACAAAATACATATAAAAATATGAAAAGCTGAATTTAATAAAACAACTTGTATTTACACCAAACAAGACATATTTCCACTCAAACGTAAGGGTTTACTCTGATTAAGAGCTAGGTCTGTAATGCGCATCCTATATGGGGAGTTTTGCAGCGAGATGTTTGTTCAAATTACATTTAAACTTCTGCATATTTGTGCAGTTGAGGACACATGGAGTGGTGGATAATTCCAAATGCAGCGTTGCGAGTGAAGAAGATATTCGAATAAAGAGTTTTACGATATCTTAAGACGTATGAAGTGAATGGGTGGGATTTTGCTGTTAGTTTTGTTGGTCGGGGTTATTAAAGTTGGAAGCACATAAGCAGTAAGTTCATCGGAGTATATATATAGTTACTTGTAAAAAGAGTGCCGAGACACAACATTGCGTCAGTAGGATAGTGTTTGGAGCTTGTTAGACAGCTAGAATGTTATTAGGCTGGGGACTCTTTTTCTCCTTTTCCAGGATGGAGATACTAGTGGTTGGTGCACCAGCTACTTCATGCATAAACCAATGGTAGCTTTATAGAGGTATACGATACTGGCAGGTGTGAGAAGTGTGCTAGTCCGGTCGAGGTAGCAGCAGCCTTGGCAGTATCGTATATGTATTTATTCCAATTCGTGTTGCCTGTGAAAGTTAGACAGAAGAGTTTGAACGTCTCTCTATCGGGAAAGGTGCTATAAGCCATGCCAATCGTTGGTTTAATGAGACAAATCGATTTCAGTTGATGTAATGTAGGGTTAAATTCAGAATTACAACCGTGTATACTGACTACAACAAAATGCACGTGAAGAAGGCCGGAGAATACAACGACCGTAACATTGATAAATGATAACAATCGAGATATGAGAACAATCGAAAACAACTAATACGTTAACAATATACCATCGAAGAAATATGGTGAACAATTTTAATAAATCAGATCGTGATCCAACATTTGAATATGATATGGTTTTGGCTATAACGATTCTGTGTAATTTTTTGATGGAATTAAAAGAATATGTCTGTAATCTATTCAACATGCTTCCCGGGGGCCAGCCTCGTAATATGTAAATAAATCATATAAAAACGACTTCATTTATGAAAGAAAAAGAGGACGATGACCAAATAAATGAGCCGAGGATAGTTGCGACTCATATGGCACTCCTGGCAACCAAAAGACTTTCTCAAGTCTGTGATCAGTGGAAGAATTTTGTTATCAAGTTTGTACTTAATCTCGCTATGGTATTCACATTAGTCAAGCGAGTTAAGCTAATCAAATACGGAAAACTGAAATAAAAAGAGATCGTTTTTATGTTTAACAGAACATATATATTGTAATTATTGTCAGCGGTGGTTCGAGGATTTCACAAGTCTTGCATCACTAGAAACTCTCCAAAGCGTTGGGAGTTTTTAAAAAGTATGCATGGTCTATCTGGACACAATAATTTAAATATACATTATATATATATATATATATATATATATATATATATATATTACACACACACACACACACACACCTTTCGTGGTCGTTTGATTATTACGCTTGCTTGTAGAGTCTAAAGTGATTCTGTAACTGGGTTCAACTCTTGCGACCGTCTGAGATTATCATCCCCTACACTGGTGAGGGCGAAAGCGTTAAACGCTGGCGTATGTAGGTAAACATAATTGAACATTTACTTAAATTAATGTCGGTAATTATATATATATATATATATATATATATATATATATATATATATATATATATATATATAAGCACCCTTGCAAGTAGATATATTGGAATTGAAGGAGGAACCCGACATCTTACTGCTGT
>OY744533.1:24266165-24321165 GCA_963556195.1 Sepiola atlantica | reverse complement strand
GGGGCGTCCTCTTTCCCCATTAAGACCCGGATCTCTAACCATATCTATTCCTTTAAAAATATCAACGATAACAGCACAGCCACTTCACTTTCCAATCTAATTAGAAACCTCAATCTTAAAAATACTCCCTATTCACTTCACTGGTCAATACTTAAAAAGTCCAAATCGTATACCCCGGGAGAATCCCATTGCCAACTTTGTACTTTGGAAACCTTTATGATAGCTACTGTACTAAATCTAAAAATATTATTAATTCTAAGAATGAACTTATCTCCAGTTGCAGGCATAAACGTAAATTCAAGTATAGCAACCATAGTAATCCCCCTGACACCCCTCCCCCATTTGATTAAATACCCTCCCTTCATCTCGGATCTTCCCTCCCTACATCTCGAATTTTATTTCCGATAGTTCTAATTCCTGTTGTTCTATAATCCCTCCTTATATTTCCCTCATCCCTTTATCCTTCTCTTAACATAAAAAAATCACCCATACACTCCGTTAGCTCCACAATTCCCTTAGTTCTAACACCTTTCTTCCACTACCCCCTAAATCATTCAACTTAACCTCCTTAACCGTATATCTTTTATATGGCTTTCCATCTTCTTCCCCGTTTAACTCCTTTTAATACATTCGTCCGCTCCCTCTCAACACTTCCAAACTCCATTCTTTTCCCTCTCAACTTGATAACTAACCCACCTTATTCACATTATACTTAGCCCTCTTATGTACTTGCTGACTCGCCTTATCTACCCCTAATCCCCTTTGCACACTTCGATATCGAACTCCTTACTGTTTTCTCTGTGCGCTCTAATTATTCTTCCCCTCCTGTTTTTACTTCTAAATAATTCTTCTCACTCTTATAATAGCCTCGATTATTACCCCCTTGTTTTACCTCGCCCTTCGCACACTTCTCTCAGACCATACTCAACCCCCAACCCGCCCTCGCTCTACATCTTTTAACCCCCATAATATTTACTTTTAACTGCGATCTCCACTCTCCCTTTGGCTTAATCTATTGTCACTTCTTTAACCTTGTATGCCTCTTACTTCTTTCTGCTATCATTAACCTTTTTAATAATTTTCTTAATTAACCTCCATATAACTTTTTCGAAAAAAATGTCAAAGTTTAATTTTCCCATATCCATAAGAAATAGCGTCCCGTAACAGCATATTTTATTTCAACCCTTATCTCTAACCACCTTGGAGATTCCCATTCCGGATATCCCTTCGAGGTCTATTTTACTTTTTACTTTTCTTTATTCTAATTCTCACTCTTGAGCTCCAATCTTTTCTACTTTCCCTTCATTCTATTATTATTATTTTATTATTTTATTATTTTTTATTATTTTTTATTCGTCAATCCTTAATTTTCCTTGCGAGCCTAAGACTAATCTTATTATCTCTTTTTCATTTTTTATTTTCTTATTTCTACTTTTAATTCTATTTTTATCTTTATTTTTTATCTTTACTTTTTTAATTTTTAATTCATTTTTCTAGTTCTATCCTTCAAATATATTTTGCCTCATTGTTTATATCTAAGGTCATCTGATTAAGCATCTAAACCCCGAACTCTGTTCATAAACATATTCTGTTATTTTAACTCCCTCTCCGAACTTTCGTTAACTCACCCCCCACTCCTTTCTTCCCGTTTTCCAGTTGAATCCTATTCCGCGCTGACATCCAATTTCAACTTTATGCGACTCACCCCCCACATTCACACTCTTAGTTTTAACCGCACTTCTTTCACCGCTTCCGCTCCCTTTCTCCTCCCTCGTACCCGTCCCTTTCTCCCCCCCCCCCGCACCTCTTACCCGTTCCTTCCCTGCCTACTGGTCGCATATTAGTTTTTGCTTTTTCATTTTAAGCCGGCTTTCTCAACGAGCTAGCTTTAAACATTTTCGCTGCCATTTTTCCCACTTTAAAACACTTTCCCTTGTTATCTCTGCGCAGGAAGTATTTTTAATGGCGAATATTTTCCACCTCAATCTTCTCTGAGCCTACCTGCTTCCACGAACGTACCTCTTATTGGACTTTTTACCCTTTTGGATTCTCTATTTTCGCCGTACCTGAAGTTGTGGCATCTTGGATTTTAACTTTGAATCCTCTCTCATTATTTATTGTGCCGTTAATGACCCACCTATCTACATCTTATTCTCTCTGCTGGACTTTTCGACACCGGACTTTTTAGCAATCGGACATTTGCTTGCATTCGGGCAGAGTTTTGCCCAGCGTTTTCTTTCCCTACAACTTTTATTTCTTTTTTTCAAATTTTAAATCTTGGCTATTGCCAACTTATCTATCCCAGCGACTTCCTCTGATGATAAGATTTTGATCTTTGAAAAGCCTGGCTTAAGGAAAATTGAACTTGAATAAATTGCCTTTTTGCGGAATATACCTTGCTCTGAGCAATTGAATTGAATTTTGATTTGGCTTTTGCTTCTCTAATTCCTTTCCATTCTTCTTCATATCTACCTGCTTTATCCTGGATATTGAGCTGTATACTCTTCACAATAGGTTTTACCTCTCCTAAAAGTTCGCTTTTAGTACACCTCTTTTTATATATATATATATATATATATATATATATATATATATATATTACGGGAACACGTAAGCAAACGGGAATGTTATTGGCTTTATTCATAAAAAGGGTGTAGTGTGTATTTGATGTGTCATCGCATTTACTAAGTTAACTCAGAAATTACGATTGATAATTATTCGATATTAGATTTAAGTCAAATAAACTTTAACGAGAGAAAATGTGAATTATTTATTACATATTTGAGCACCGTAGAGTTTACAAGCGGTGAAGCGAAAATTCATTATCCTATAACATTTTGGAACCCGGTGATTCAAGTAGAGGGGACATGTGACTGTTATAGGAGTATATTATCCAACGATCTCTATGACATTACTTAGAAACGTAAAAACAGGCTGTCAGATTATATATTAAAAAGACAACGATTGAAAATATAACTATTTTTGGATCAGAACACGAATCAGTATGTGCACTATCGAACTTTTTTGTCTGATCATATGCTGAGTAATAAAATAGATGAAATCTCACATTATTTTATTAATATATCAAGTAAATCAACTTCTTAAATTCAGATGGTTCTACCAGATAAGGCTGTCTAAATATTCTGACTTCCTCACCCAAAATGCACCAAATATTGATGTTATTGTTTTTTTCTTCTTTTCCTTTTCTAAACTCAATCATGTTTTGAAAAGCCAAACACGAAAAAAAACATTTTTCTTCTAGATAACAACGAAACCAAACACTATGAATAAATACTTGCACCTATGACAAAAATGACCAGATTCGGTATTAAATACCCCGCAAATGGTGGATATGCCGTAAAACAAAACACCCAAACCAAACCTAAATTCGGAACACAACCGAGTTAATACAGCAAATTATGGGCAAATAAAGGGCTCAATATCCTATTGGAACTCGAGAATGTAAATTCGATTAATGGTAGTCGGATACACTTCTGATGATAGGTCTTGTCGTGAACCTGCAGTAAACGCATTTTATTGTCATATGTAGTTTAATGTTGTGTATTTAGTATAGCAGAAATAGGTACAGTTGGTATCTTTAACAATGCAAGCTGAGTTTCCCGTGAATTATAAGGCATTGATGGAAAATCAATTCAATGGTCTTTGAGATATATATATATATATATATATATATATATATATATATATTGAAACATAGCGTTTATTATTTTTGTCGATAAGACCGATATATAGGCCACATGAAAAAATGTATTTCTAGGTTCAAAGTTATGTTGGCCAATGTAATGCCGACTCTAATTCCCTGTCCTATTCTTCTCCGAGACATTCATGTGATTTTACTGTTTATTTCACGTTTTAGAAGATGTTTATTGGCTTTGCTATGGAGGTGCGTTGTTTATTTTTTTAACTCTGTTTTATTTGTATTGGTTTATTTTTCTTAGCTTCAATCGACTTTCTTAAGACACAAATTATTTGTGAGCTAGAAGAAAGGCTTCGGGCAATTGACTCCGGTCTGAAATCCATCGCAATTCATGAGATTCCTCCCCTGCCATTTTTCTCCCTCTGTTGATCATTGAATATTGACTCTATTGAGTTTCCGGATAAAACATCGAATGATTTACCAATACTACTAAGGTTGTACCTCAGGTAAGAAACAAATAATTTTCTCAGATTTACCCCAGAAAAAAGTAAAATACAAAATATCAAATACACTACTACTACTACTACTACTACTACTACTACTACTACTATAACAACAAACAATAATAATATGGCACTTCTAATATTAAACTAGTACCACTGCTACTACTACTACTACTACTACTACTACTAATAATAATAATAATAATAATAATAACAATAACAATATGAATAAAAATAATAACACCTAGACGAGTTGAGGCAGTGCAGGCTACGGATTCAGGTTTTTCTCTGTCGTGTTTTCGTCCGCGAGACCGGCTTCGGTCAAGTTCCATTGCCCTCCGGACAAAATTCTTTTGATAAACAATGGTTCACTTTGTTCTGTCAACCCAGAAAACAGTACAAGTCATGCATGCCAACTCACTCAGTGGATGGTTAAGCTGGATACTTTTTTTCGCCGGATAACCTACCACATTAAGATGGACCCGACCGATACTGTCATACATTTCAAGTGAGATATCATGTGGCCAATATTTAACAAATAATTTATTAAAAAAAATTACTAAATACAATTATGACACGTAATGATAATAACTGCCTTTATAGGAACTCTCTTCAGCCTCTCTGATAATCGAGCACCCTGCTAGGATTATCTCCTAATAATCTTACCTATATATATATATATATATATATATATATATATATATATATATATATAGAGAGAGAGAGAGAGAGAGAGAGAGAGAGAGAGAGAAAGAGAGAGAGAGATTAAACTTTCTTGATTTTGATTTCTTTTTCTCTGCTTCATAACATTTCGATTTGGGTGGCAGTAAAAGAAAATGTTACAGTCTGTCGAACAAACGTACGGCCGATGAGAATATAAGATGTCTATGTTCACGGAGATAAAACATCATGCAAACACTTGCGAAAGACTAATGAAATTATTTCGAAAAAAAAGAGGAAAAGGACATCACAGAATAACGGATAGTAACAAAAGCAACCTTTCTAATTAATACCAGAAACAAACGAACAACTATGAAAACACAATAAAAATCGTTATTATTTTATAAATAATCAGAATGTGATAATCCAAAAGATATGTAGGATTGACATATGTCCTAATCCTATTTATTGACTAACGGCTGTTCGAAAACACGCACGCCCCAAACACTTTCTAAAAAGACAATTAGCTTTTCGTTCAAACAGAGGCTGTAGCAGCCGTCATGCGGGTTCACAAAAAAAAAGAGTGAGGTTCGCACCGTGTGTTTCGTCCATCCGTAATTGAATCCAGAGCGTTCTACTTACAAGATGGAATCTTGTTTTCTGTATGCGCTGACCAGAGTTCACTCATGCAAATAAACATTTTTTGCATGAGCGAATACTCGTTGAGATATAAAGAGTAAGATATATCCTCCAGGAGTATACTGGAATGTTGACGTGACATGTTGAGACAACGGCGAGTATTCATTTTCTGAAAAGCAGAACGAAGAGAAGGGACACAACAAGAGGATAGCAAAGTGTTCAGTGAGCTGTGAGCCGCATTTTTGGTTGAGGTAACAAGTCGATTTTCTTCATATAATTCCGTGAAATTCATCCCTTACGGTCCCATTAAAGTCAAAGTTAAAACGCTTCCCAGATAGTTTTTAACCCATTTTTCAGAGACTCCCAGTGAAATATTAGCAAAAAAAAAACTAGGTCACCTGATATGCTTAAAAATACGCCTGTATATTTCAAATAATTTTGGTCGCCTAAAAGTAAATTGACTCTTTTGATCCGGTCGCTATGAATAGAAGTGTCATAGATTCAGCATTCCCGAGGCAGGAATAATACAGTCTGGCTAGAGGCAAGCCAGTTTGCTAACAAGATATTACGCTCACCTCACTGTTCTTCGAGCCTAGGAGAAACGAATGCTATTCTCAAGTTACCTAGTTCACAGATATTTACTGAAAAAAGCAGCACATACACAAATGCTTTCTGAAGTCACTCAGATATCATGTCACACACATACATACACTGACAAAAGCAGTACACATACCATGCCTACTGCAGTCACTCATACAACCTCTCATATTGTCGCAGCCATATGCACATTTACAGAAAACAAACAGATAGACACTTACACTTATAACTTTAGTTGCCGTCTTCTTCTAACATTCTACGCAAACGAAAACTATCAATCTATCTAACGAACAATTTATTCACATATAACTTCCAATCATCTGGCAGTCTATACATAATTAACGATTTTATTTTATTTTTCGATTCAACATTCACATTTTTATCCAGTGTCAACATTTGTCATATTTTAATTGCCAGCGTGGGTCTTGGTGCATTCTTAAGATGTGACAATAGTCTGTGTGCTATCTAAGCCAGCATCTATGGCACCGATAGATCATTACGATAGTGATTACATCTTTGTGAATAATTTAAAATGTCATGCTCAAAACTGTTTCTGTATGATCTGCGTTTAATCTGACCACATTTCTTAGTTCATAAAAGAAGAAAACTTAGTTAAATCTCTTTTTTTTTGTTTATTTGTATACATTTATCCATTTTTCATTTCTAAGTACTGAAACAAAAAGAAAACAACACTCCACAGATCGATTAAAACTACCTGAAACTATTCGACGTGTTTTCAACTCTCTCGTTCGATTCTGTGATTTGATTATCCTCGCTTCCTGAAGAAAAAAATTAAACGCGTCGATATTTTTTCTCTGCAAAAGTCCTGTTGAAAACAAGAAAAAGCATTTAGAAAAGTAGTGTTCAGTTTACAGTCTGATTGCATAATGATTAGCGAACTAGATTACATTTCCAACTTTAAGCAGGACTAGAATGTATCTCTTACTAAAAATATTTTTTTTCTAAATTGGCAAAAGAAATGTATCTTTAAATGACTGTGATGACATCTTACATGACGGAGATGAGAGAGGTATGATGGCGTTTTCAATGCACTTGCAACGTGGAAGAAGGTATTCAGTCTTGCTAAGGGTGCAGTTTGTAAAGTAAACATTGGGGGTAAAAGTATATTTCTGTGTATGATTTGTGAGTCGGATTGTGTTTCAGGTTCTGTTTGTGTTCGTAAATGCGGGAGTTTATATTTCTGGCCGTTTCATCAATTTAAAAAACATAAAAATGCGGCACATATTTTTAATTATTCTTCACTCGACGCAATTTACAAAATAAAATGTGCCGCATGTCTAGTGTTATTGTGTTTTTTGAACACGAGTTACTACGGAATTTGGACAGTCACTTTAATCTCATTACGGCTACAGAAGATTTAAATACATTTTTATTGCGGCCTTACTAGCTTAAAAACTGCCCACTATGAAGCCTTTAAGCTATTAATAATAAAACCGTATTTGTATGGCTGTGTATATGTGCATTGCGTTAAAGTGATATTGAACCATTATCAGTGATGCCAGATGATCACAAGTAAATTGGACAATCTTAAAGAATTCGGCCTGTTCAAACAAACTATCTTGGTACTGGAATCTGTTTCGGAATCGTCGAGGGAAATAAATGGGCTCAAAATGAAAGTTTGTATGTTGATAAATATTTGAGGAAATTCAATTCGGGAAGAATTTGGTTTCTGTAACTTCTACTTATGAAAAAGCGCTTGCTGAATATAGATTACAGAAGAATACACGTGGGTGTTTGTGCTTTAAAGTTGCCTTATTGGCAAGGACAATTTGTAGCTAATTAAATCGTGTTGTACAAAAGTTTGTCATGCAGTGATATTATCAAGATAATATATCTTCTATATACGCATGAAACTCAATGTATGTGTGTGATGTGTGTGTGTGTTTTATGTCGAGACACGTTGAAAAATGTCCATAGAATCTAACACTTTAAACTTACGTAAATTTTCTTCGAAATACAAAACAGTTCATCCCGAATTTCTCTGTGCAACAATCATAACTTAAGAGAGCTATAGGGACCGAACGTCTTTTTTGAACTTTATATATATATATATATATATATATATCATATTTTGATAGAAATTTAAATGATATGTATAAAATTATCCAGGGAAAACAATAGAAGTTGCCTCGAATCGTTCGTTACTCACTATGTACCGAATATTTACATGCCCCACCCCTTAGTGACCCATGGAGAAAGCACAACTTTTCAAATACGTATATCCGATTTTAATGAATTTAAACCATATGTATGATACACTAATTCAGAACTTTACCAACATTTCAGCTCCTCCTGATTATATCAGAGCTCGAAATGAGAGGAGAGGCAGTAAAAACAAAGAAATTATAATGGTGTTAGTAGCACAGTGAAAAAGTCTACCGCAGTGATCAGCATTCAATCCCGGGCAACATCAGGTATCCCTGGGTTGAAAATAGAAGAGCGCGAAAGTTCAAAATACACATATACAAAATTCCTTTAGAAATGTCTAACGTAGAAACATGGAAAAACGATATCTAGACACGTACAGAAAACAAAATCACACGCCACACATACATACGGAGAAGTCAGGCACACACAAAATATATAAACAAAAGCAAACCGAATTCGCCCGCACACACGTACCTACACATACACATTGCAGAAGCCTAAAAACAAATTGTTAGCAATCCTATTTAAAAATATAAGTAAGAATGTATAACTATTTGTAATGTTTTGTTTTTCGAAATGACAGTAATATTGAAGCGTTTATTCATATCTTGAATGCAAAAACTTCAGAGTTCTAATATACTTAGCGTGTCAATAAGATATACGTACTAGGTATGCCTAATTTGCATATCCATTCGAAATGGCATCTTACTAATTCACTATTCGCTCTTAGTGTTTTCTAATTAAAGTTCTATTCAAGCATATTTTTACATCAAGGATAGAAATTTACTATTTTGGATGAAAACGATTTTCCGAATAACTTTAGGTTAACTACTTAAAATATACAAAATTATGACATATTGATCATTAAGTATACAGGTTCCAAAAAGTCATCAACATTTCGCTAATAGTCTAGTAAAAGAGCAGAATCCTAGGAAAAATTTGCATCTCTTTTTTCAGCTGATCATGGGAACTCAGAGACACGGCTGAACAGACAGTAGACCACATCATCGAGTCATGCCTTAAATATCGACCACCCAACGGCGAAGCCGGCATAGCTGCGCTAGACAACAAAACATTAACATGGCTTTTCTCAGCCGAGCTGGTGATCTAACAGTGAGATGCTGTGAAGCAAACGAAAGAAGCTAATTATACAAAAATAATGAAAAATATTGATTACGTTTGTTAGTTTAAGGTTGTTAGTTACGTTGTCTTTGAGCCATTTGTGTTTCAATAAGGATTCTGCCTTCTGACGAGACTATTAGCGAAATGTTTAAACTTACCTTCTTATTTGTGCTGATGAGGACACTGAATAAAAAATGTTTTCTCAAAAACGTACGTACATTAACACGTTGTTGATATCGACTTTATAGAACTTGTATTTCGAAAGATAAAAGCCCCAATTGTGTATCTTAATAAGTTGTAATGCTTATTTACATATATATATATATATATATATATATATATATATATATATATATATAACTTTTATTATATATACATATGTAAATATATATATTTGTATTACGGACTAGTAGGGCTACCCGGTGCGATAAAAACACAAAGTAGTAGAAATGAAATAGTGTGTGTAACATACGTGTATGAATACGTAGAAGTATAGTTTTATTATATATATATATATATATATATATATATATATATATATATATATATATATATATATATAATAAAACTATACAAAATATGCAGACAAGAGTTGTCGGTTATTTTCACTAATACGTGTCTTAAAGAAAAAATGCTTCCTCGATACACACACACATATATATATATATATATATATATATATATATATAGAGAGAGAGAGAGAGAGAGATAGATAGATAGATAGATATTAATGAAGTTAGATATGTGCATATGTTATATATTTACGATCGTTAAGAATGTTATACCTCAGCTGCTAGTCATAATTGTAATAATGTAGGGCTAAAATAAATGTAATTTAGTTGCATGCAATGGGGTGAACAGAGGATGACCCTTTAGTGAAAATTAGGATACCTACAGATTTGTGAAATTTTAACAATATGTATTAGACCTCAATTAATAAATATTCCACAAGTTTTTGTGTCTTTTGGGGATTTTAAAGGGGTTTTAAGAAGCATGCTATGAGCAATACCTCCTATTCGATCATCTAAATATTTCAGATTTGCATTGAATTTGATACATAGTCATTACATATGCATTATGCAAGATTTACAGAATTCACTTTCTATTTTTAATTATTTAAGCTTAAGCCTAAAATTTTATACATTTTCTAGAACCAACATCATATAAAGAATTTTGATTACAATTGGAAAAATGGATTTTTTACATCGGTTTTAGTTTTGATTTTGTAAGAGGACGGAAAAGTGGAGTAAAACTGTTCTGCTCGTGGCATTCAATTTTTATCTTCTAATGTGTATGAATATATATATATATATATATATATATATATATATATATATATATATATATATATATATATGTGTGTGTGTGTGTATGGGTCCTTACAAAAATATGTAGTCAAGTATATACTCTTATAATATCTTAAAATGTTCGACATTGCAAGCTTCCTGGAGTTGTATTTCAAGCTTCAGAGCATATATATATATATATATATATATATATATATGTATATATATTACGGAGCTCTCCAAAAATGAGCGCGCTCCAGGAGCACGCTCCTTTTTGCTGGAGCGAAGGAGAGGAGGGCTCATTTTATATTCAGCGGGAGTGGAGCGGGAGCAACTCTATTTAGGACTAAAGAGCGGTTGTTTTATCTCTCCGCGCTGCTCGCTCAAAAATTATTTGATTTTTTTTTCTTTTAAACATTAGTTTTTTATTCAGCAATAAAAAGGAAAGGAAAAGAAAGTCTCAGAGTTTTCTCTGAGTTACTTTTTAAAATTATATCTGGTAAATGTATATGAGATAGGGAGAGAGAGGGGGAGATGGAGATAGAGACAGGGAGAAAGATGGAGAACATTTGAAGTTCTCAGATGTTTACATCTATGTGTTACATTTTTTATTGGACACTTTTCTTAAGGCAGAAGACTGACAATTTGGCACCAAATGTCTTTAAATGAGCCAGTAAGTCTATAGATGTCTTTGAAGTTATTTTCTTATAGATTTGAACTTTTTTTTATATTTATGATCGGATGTTTATTGTGATTGAATAAATAATCCAATTTTTCTTTTAATTCGTGTTTTTAAATAAAGAATTTTAGGTTCAATTATACTATAGGGGGTGTTGGATTTTCTCGCCCATTTCGCTCGGTATTAACGCAAATGTTTGATAAAATCGATTTTTGGGGTGAAATTGTACATTTTTGTCCTGACAAATTTATTTTTTAGCTCATATCAAATTGAACTTTTATGCCACATCTTTACCAGTCGCCTTTTCGGCGACATTTTTTGTTATTCTTAAATTCACGACTAGTATGTTTTAACCATTTCATGTTTGCTTTTGAATTCGTTAACTTCCGTTAAAACTTGCTTTTGTAAATAGAATGTTGAAAGTGTTTTTGTGTGTGTAATAAAATGTTAAAGCAGTAAAAATATCTTTAGTCCAAAGAAAAATATATTTAGTCCAATGAAAAAAACAATAAAAACCAACATGTCCGCCAGCGATTAACACCTGGAATTAAAGTTATACATTCCAAAGGATGTAATTTTTATTTCATGTAGAAATAAATGTTCCCCAGGAATGTATTTGCCTAAATACATTCTCAACACTTTAAAAAGTAAATGAGAATTTATTTCAGAACCAAAAATACAATTAAGACGAGCAATCAGTTTCATCCAAAATTTGGACGAATACCAAGCGAAAGAAAACAGCGGTCTCTATTTTACAATTAAACCAATGTTTAAACTTAATTAAATTAAAGAAAATATCTTAAATTTTAATTTTGAAAAGCAAATAATAAGACTTTCTGACTAATTTGTTGTTTTTTAGAACCGAAAGTAGATTAGATAGCTTTCTTTAACTAAACAAATCTATCATCGAATATTAAAATTGAAAACAGTTTGCTTCTGTTAGAGATTTCAAATATAAACTTTTCACCTTTTTTTTCTAATTTTTTAATTTTAATGAATGTTTTTTCCCGACCTAAGAAAACTTGCTCCAGTTAATATTTTTTTTTTTTGAGGGGGGAGAGGAAAATTTGACACGATATTTTTTCAACTCCCAATGTCTAAGCCAAATATTTTGTATGAAATTTTAAGACATTAAATGGATCTCTGAATCGTTTATTGATATTTTTTGGGAAACTTATGAAAAATATGTTTCTTATTCAATCTTTAAAAAAATAAACTTCATTGGGTTTTTTTTCGCCCCAAATTGTACTATAGAAAAAAGAAAGACAAATCGATTTGTTTGAAAGTACTTGTGCGTTTCTCTGTTATAAATAATAATAAAAATTATATAATATAGTTACGTTCGTAAAACAAACAAATATTAAACAACAACACTACGAGTAATGTTGCCCTGGCTGTCTCTCCTCTTCCAGAGAAATGTTTTCTTTAAAAAGAAAATAATCACTAATAATGTTTAAAAGTAAAACTTTATTTACTTAAAACTAATCGTAATTCCCTTCCAAAATAAATAGAAAAAATATCGGGTCAAATTTTCCTTTCCTGAAAAAATAGGTTGTTAATGTAATGAAAATTAATTTTTTTTAAAAATACTCCAGGGATTTTTCTATTTCTCTTTTATACTCCAGGAAACGAAAATTTACGTATAATCCTATACTTCGTCCGACATGTTCTCACATGTATAACTCACAAAATATTAGCGAGATTTTGTTAGATTTTATCTTACGGTCTTACACTTAAAGTGGCATCCCAACCCATATTGATGAGATAGTTTGACGCCCACCTCTATCCTTCATTAGCAGAATAGAACGTTTATGAAAGAAGGTACATTTTCCCTATGGAGCGCTGAAAAAGAGCCGCTCCTTTTTATGAAGGAGTTAGAGCAAGAGCGGCTCCTTTTTGAAAATGGGGAGCGTGAGAGGAGCCAGCTCCAATTTTTGACGTTGGAGTAGGAGCGGGAGCAGCTCCAAAAGTAGTGGAGCGCGTAAAGCCCTGTATATATATATATATATATATATATATATATATATATATATATATATATATATATATATATATATATGTATATATATATATATATATATATATGTATATTAGGTTCATCTCTATGACTAAAGGAACAATCAATCCATAATCATACTTTGTATCTACTCTTTTGATTGCTTAACTTGATATATCATCAAACGACCACAACCAAACTTTTCTTCTGTTATTTCAGTTTCTTTACTTTTATATCTAAGAGAATCATTGTTATTCCACTTTGTCTACCAGACAAAAAAAAGTTTTGTAATATGTTTATATTGTATTTTTTAAAAATGATTTATGTTCATTTTTTACCAAATTCAATGCCGTTTCTACATATTACGCGCGTTTCGCAGCATAATAAAGAGAGATACATAGTCTTCATCTAAACGTTGCTGTTCATCAGGGAAATTGTTAATTCAGGTGCAATAGGAAAAAACATCGATATGTGTATATATATATATATATATATATATATATATATATATATATATATATATATATATATATATATCATTGTTCTAGCAAATTTATTGACTCGAATAAAAAGACAGATATTCGATCTAATATCGATTGGGGCTGATATAAACCTTCAAATAACCGATAGATATTCGTGTTACTGTTGGATTTATGTTGCAGAACTAATTATGAAAACGGACGATAACCGTCGCTTAAGTGCGTTTATCTTCTGTTTGCTTCTCTTTAATTTGTCTACGTCTGACAGTTTTCTGTTCAAATGCCAATTGCATGAATAATTACTAGTCAGCCGACGGATATCCTCACGCACGGGCATCCATCCTGCAAGCAAACATATTGAAACACACAAAAAGTGACATCAACACCGATAAAAAGAGCACAAAATCCCAGCAGCCTATCTGTTTCTTTAATTGAAAATAATTTTAAATGCCGCACATCGTAAAACGGTTCGTCGAGTGGAAAAAGTGACGCCAGTTAAAATGTGGTCCCTATTCTTAAAGAAAGGTTTTAATTTAGTATGGGTTTTATTTTTTTCTGTGAATGTTGTTTCCAGCCCGGTAGAATAATTTAACGTTTCATTTAATAACTGTAATACCTAATCAAAAAATAATTTTAAATAATTTATATGCAAATATGTATTGTTATTTATTTATTACTTATAAGTTCTCCTGCGAGTTATTACTAGAACTAAAATGTAAAGGGGACGATAGTAAAATGGATAACGACACAGACTGACGAGCCAGGTATGCCAAGTTTTGATCCAGTCGGTTCCATAGTTCCTCTGTCATATAGGGATTTTGGTAACCATTACGTTGTTCCCCTGTGCAATAATGCCAAGCAGAGAATCATTTTGTTTCATACGAATTTACTTTATGTTTACCAGTGATTGTTCATTGACAATAACAGATGGAGTGACAACAAGCCTCCTCAGATTTCACACGCTAATCTTCTCTCAGTAACCATTGCATATAACTTTCACGCCAAAGCTTTTTTCCATAGATTTCTCGTTTATACCAGTCGTTCGTTTTACAACATATGAGTGGCAATAGACTTCTACGGATACCAATAATCTACGTACTCTACTAGGACACATCTGAACGGTGGTCCCAAGTCTTGCCATCCTCTCTGACGCTTAAATAAAATATACTCTTGTAGTTTCAGTTTTAACTGGTTTCATGTAATGTTTCTTTTGTTATGTGAGTAAATTTCCGATGAATGTTCTTAATATTTCAGCTGCCGTACATAAATAATGTTGATTCTTCCTTTGATTCAAATTTCTCCTAGGATATTTTAAAAGATTTTCAGAGCCGTTTCTAAATATTCCTGTCAATATTCGTATTCCAGTAGTCTTCTGAATGTTTTATATTGAATAAATTACTCTGGTAAGCGTCATGTATTTTTTAGCTTTTCTGCCTCATTTTTCTTAATCATGTGAACACTGGGAAGGCGAAATCTTCTGTTTTTCCTTCTTGTTGAGTATTATCACGCGCTGTCTGTTTGCTTAACTGCGTTTGTTCATTTGTATTTCTATGTTTCATGACCTTTTTCAATACTGGCCCAATGTTATGAGTGTAACATTTGTCTGGATATGTAAAGTTCATTTATTTGCATAATTCACAATTGATCAGCTATCCAATGCAGTAATGTCTGTCTTTGCATTCCATTTGAGGTTGCTTGCTGAATTCAGTTATAATGCTGTTTACCAACTCGAATCTTTATTTACATGGTCTGCATTTACTGTTTACAGGGGTTTTGTTTATTTTGGCTTTCCTGTAGTTTGTTCTAGTGGCGTTAGGTCTATCAATAACGTTTCTGCTTTTCTGTTCTTTCCGACCCGTGTTAATTATGAGTATTATTATTAGTAGTAGTACTAGTAGGCGTAGTAGTAGTAATATTATTATTAGTAGTAGTAGTAGTAGCGATAGTTGTGTTATATATACACTGACCGACGTGTGTATAAATCCTTTATAACGTGTCGCCGTTCTTGTCGTTGTCGCCGGCTCCATCATGATCGGTGTGAGACTGGGCTGCTTTTTCCGCCCGTTTATACAAAACCATGCCGACAGTTGTTGTTTAGTTTATAAACGTTTATTTAAATGGACAGAAACAGGAACTTCGCATTCGTGCGTTTGTGAGTGAGTGCGAGAGAGTGAGATACAGTGAGGGAGAATTAGAGATTTTACTACCTCAGTCGCCTGATGCGTGCTGGTCCCATTTTGGGTCAGAGCTAACAAACAAGTATTTTCTCGTTCAAGTGTCACTGGCTGAGAGAGTGAGAGGAAGTCACTTGATTTGCATCACTTCCGCTTGCTGTCAATTTCTGACCCGTTTGAAACCTAAACATTCCCACTCAACTCAAACAATTTGACAGTTGTAGTTATAGATCAGCATTAGTTTGATCTTTTTTATCACGCACTCGGTGATTCGAGAATGATTTATGTTAAATCTGGTACAATTCTGATCGTGAGTCTTCAGAAATATAGGTGTTTATCATTGCTCTTAGAGAGTGCGAGATGGCTTACTGTCACGGACAATGAAATCTGCAACGACAAGTTTAAATGCTATTGGATTATTTGTGATTATGAATGAACAGATGCTGTTCAGAAAAGTATCCCTTATTTAAATACTTTCCCTAAAATGTTGGATATAGGCTCCCATAACCATAGATATCCTGAAACGACATCAACTATTGTACTTGGAAAAGTGTTTTTAATTTTGATCAAACGTCGTGCAACTTTACTGTGGGATTTCCGTCTGCACTGAAATCCATAAAAAAAGAAAAGTTCGGGTACAACATTATTGACGGATCCCCTTCGTGCTTGGCACCCATTAAAATATATAGGCATAATATGACCCGAGGATTCACGGTCCTTTTATTTTTTGTTTAAATAGATAAACATCTGCCGTTTGGTACTTCATCGTGAACGACATCATTATCCATCTTCCTGATGTCTCTATCTGTTTTAGTGGATGCCGTGAGTCGTTATGACGTCATATTTTTGTAGTGTCATAAAGAATCTGCTCGACGCCTTCCACTTTGTCTTTTGAGACGTTATTTAGCGTGCAGCGTTACAAACATAACAATAACAAACATACAATATCACCAACCTTTATACTATGCTAGAGCAGGAGGGTCTAGAATGTTCGCTTAGTATATATATATATATATATATATATATATAGTCACTTTACCTAAACGGTCGGCGATGAACTATTCTTTTAAGGATAACGCTATCTGTCGATAACGTCATTGTTTATGACGCCAGAAACTATTTTCCCTATGCCTGCTACTTTATCATCGCTTGTTGACGTAATTCAGTGTGCAATGATACATACACACACTATAACATTATTTACAGTATTCTTGGCTTTTTTGATGAGAGTGTAGTATCTGTTCCGATGGATACTACATCCTATAGACGGGTATCGTCTTGGCCTTCGGGTCTTGATTCCGTCGGTCTGTGGGGTTGTCCTGTGTAGTTCTAGGAGGTCCATCCTACCAGGCTTTGCTTCCCCTATTTAAGGATGAGTAGGTTTATTGCTTATTGACTGAGGCGCCTCTACCGGGGAATGCCGACGGGGCTGCCCAGCCATTTTTTGTAAGTCAGAGTGCTCACCTTCTCGGTCGCTAGCTTTTCAATTCCCACTTTCCCGACCTTGTGTCACATCTTACCGCTGTGGAAGGAAGATAAAAAAAATATTTTTTAATACTATAGATGAACAGAAAGGTAGATGCCAGTGACTATCAGGTTTAATCACGACTTTGAGGTTTCGTAACATCATATTTGCTTTACAGGTAATCCAGATCTGTTTGTACGAAAGACTACACCGAGAGGGTCGCGCTGTGTGTGAGTTCACAATTGTGTGCAACAAATACTGAAATAAGATTTGTAGAAGTCAAGTTAGTCTCTTCGTCCACAGTCAAAAGTTATTACTTCTATTCATCCTCAATTTATTCCAAGCATCGATCATGTTTTATTTTCTGTCCTGCGAATTTAAGGCGGCATTTGGCGTGGCTGTCAAGTGATTTCTCATCTAATTGCCTTGCACCGAGAATAAAGCGTGACACAGTCGCTCACGACCTCATGAAATAATTAAAAAAATAGAAGTGTTGTATGCAGCCGCATCTCAACAAACGATCCGCTTCATGCACGCACAACATACACACTGTCGTGTATATGAATTCGTGGGTTATAAACTGACGATTATTTCTACGTTGCATCTGGGTCTGCTCATCTCTCTTTCGCTACGCTTTTCACTCTCTTCCGTCTCTCTCACAATATATCTATATATCGATCTATCGCAAATGCAGTTTGAAAATAATCAAAGGTTCTTAATGATGCGCGCAGAGAACTGTGCTTTTTAACACAAAATATTTTAATATATTCGAATGATGGATGCTATATCATAGAGTAAAAGCAAGAATGATATATAGATATACATTATGTGTGTATATAATATAATTATATATATATATATATATATATATAAAGATATTGCAGACTTAACAAATGTTAAGTCTGCAATATCTTGGATTTAGTTAATTGCTCTGGGAATTTAAACTGCATTTTACCTTTTTTTTGTTGTTAAAATGACAAAGCTTCTTTAGACTATATATATAATTAATTTTCATGTACATGAAAGTAATCCATGGCACGTGTTTTTGGCAATCAGCCGTCATCAGCATTGCTAACTTGGACAAGGATCGAACCCTCCATGTTATATGTAATCTGTCGCTTCACCATTACGTTTTACCATGACGCATTGCTTGAAATATGTACGATTTTTCATCGCCTAAACAACGAGTAACATAGTTGTGTTATTGTATTTACTGGCGATAGAAATAGCGTTCTTTTTAGTATGTTGCCACTACGAAAACGGTATATAGCTATCCAAGTTTGTATCTACAATGTTTAACGTCCAGAGAATATTTACTGTTTTTTTATGTAATAGTTCTCAACAATGAATATAGCTGTTTATTTGTATTACAATGTTATTTATACTAACATAATTTTGTTATAAAATATATAGCCAAATCATGTTAGTATACTTATTTTTATTACTATATATATATAGAATTAACTCATGAAATAATTAAGGGGTGATTATTACATTTGGTTTTGCGAAAAAAGAAAAGAAAAGGTGGGTGGCTTCTGGAAAATTCAGAGACCTTCGATTTTTGTGAAATTTTAACAAACGTCATTAGACATCATTTAATAAATATTCTCCAACTGTCAGTTCCCTCGAAGTAGTTTTGGTAAAAATATATAGCTATGACAATTGAGTAAGATAGAGGCATCCATATTTCATCCACGCAGGGAATTATAATGCTATGTGAGCGGATTTGTGTTATGTATTGTTTTTATATACTTAAGTAGTGTTTAGATTAACTAACCAATTATATCCGTTCTCATTTCTCTCTTATAAAATGGCCGAGATTCTTTCAAACAAAGACTCGTTCGACTTCTACTTGACGCGATTCGCTTTTGCTTTTCTTGGGTGTTGCGTGTGTCTTTTCTAAGTGTGTGAAATTAACAGGTGGCACATTTTTAGCACTACGTGATTGGAATCTTTTCTTTTACATTCATTTTGGTATGCGTGGCGACTTGATATGTTGAAATAGGCAGGATTCACACTATCTGCCACGATCAGTGGTAAATGTTGTTGAGACACCATAACGTGAAATTCAGACCGCCACCACAGCTACAATTTCAGAAAGCATATCGCTTAGTGGGATGGCTTCAGCGTGAAAAACGATCAATACTGGTCAGTAAATAAGAATAGGGTCGAACTAAATTAATGTGTATGTGTTTGAATCTAGTATGAGGGGTGTTGAAAGTGCCGAGGGGGGCTCACCCATGTTTGTGTACGTTTGATTTCTGACATGGTAGGCAGGAACAGGTCCAAGCAGTGATCCGCTCTAGGAATTGGCATGTATTGAAATTTACAATTCATAAACTTTAGAGATGAAATATTCAGCCCATCTAAACATGGCTGTTCAAGAGCCATTCGACGGAGGTCAATATCTTCTTGCGAAGAGATAGCGCTAATGGGTAGACGGGATAATGCGTCTGGCGTATGTCGTTGGAGAACTAGGAAATGAACGCAAACGTAAGTGGACGATGGTCACTATGAATGGCAAATTACCGACCTGCCAACACGTGGCGAAAATGTTTAATAGCTAAGTAAATCGCCTAAAGTTCACGTAACGACTTTCCGGTTTTAATCTGTTGCCGGTTGCTGCAAGACAGAACTAACAACTGGACTGGATGCATCCCCGACTATAGAAATGTCAGCGTCAGGTATAGGATGTGATAGCAATCTTTTTGTAGAATTTAGTATATTCGGACTACTGTTCTCATTTTGGGTGTTTTTATCACAATTTTACGGCCGATGTAACCTCCGACAGGTTTACATTGTCGAACTCGGGAATCTTTCTGTCGAACTCGGAACCCTTTATTAAATCCACAGGGGTAGCATAGTCTCGTTCCATCTGCCATGACTGGGAAGAAGTCTTCAGTAATTTGCAATTATCGCCCGCACTGAGAATTGCACATTGAACCTTCAGATGACTGTCACTTAGTACTGAATGTTACTTAGTACTATATCCATTGTGCCACGGCGTGGGTCAGACTGAAGTGTTTGTCTATCTTGTTGTTTTTATTTTTCTCGCTTGTCATAAAAACTTGACATTGTCTGGGGGGAAAGACACGTGTTTTATTCGCTAACTTGCTAACATATGCGTGAGGGTTTGGAAGGATATACATTCATATGGAAATAAATATGCATTGGTATTTATTATAGACTGGAGAATATTAAAAAGACCACTTAGCGTAAGGATAAAAAAGACACACAATTATGTTCAGGATTTTATAGAGATAAATTATGTAATTAATTCCTATGACGCATGTCTCGGACGATGGACAGAATTATTATGCAATTGCGCATTATTGAATACGCACTAGACAATCTATATTTACAATAATGTGATGTCGCCATTTAAAAAGAATATCGAGTTATTCACGCGATTCATTTTGTTTAAAACGACGATATAGCGAAAAAAAAAACACAAATGTAAAAAGTTCAATTATTTTTCCGCAAAAATCCTGAGTTGTCGATTATGAAATGTTATTGATTTTATTTTTATGTGATCGCTTTATTACTGCAATTGTTTGAACACCTGTGTTTATGTGTGTATCGTCTCCACGTGACTTACATATTATTAATTTACTCTTTATTGAAAGCAAAACTGAAATAGTTTAAAGTAAAACAAAACATTTTTAATTCTCTTAAAATAATAATATCTCTCGAAAAAGGGATCTTGAAAGCAGACATCATCAACACAGACACACTGAACAAATATAAAATCATTTTTTATAATAAGATTTTCAATCTTAATGCCGGATTGGTTTCTGATTATTATTAAATGATTGCAGTTTATATTTCCTTAAACTTTCTTTAAAGTTTTGAAACTTTCTATATCAGTTTCAAACTTTTACTGTTTTAACAATGTTCGCTTGAATAAAAAGATTATAGGAATTATCCCCTGAAGGAGTTAAGCTTATGCACACCATATGATAAAAAATAAAATCGAAAATTATGTTTTTGTAGTTTGTATTTAAAATAAATGAGTTCAAAAAGTTATTTACTACCTGGTTTCATTTGTCTTGGGAAATCATGCATAAAAAATCCCTCCACTTGTACATAGAACAAGCTATACTAATCTTACTATTGAGTTATGAGATTGCAATCTAGTTTTTACATGTGTACACTACCTCCACTATTGCAAATATTAGGTGATACGAGTTTTCAAGAGTATAAAAGCAAGTAACGTGAGAACAGTGATGAAAGTGATAACTTAATTTGCCAACCAATTCAGTATACAAACATTGCTTTTTGATTCTGCACCCGTGTATCGCCGAGTTGCCCTGTTATATATATATATATATATATATATATATATATATATATATATATGACGTTGCTATTTATTTTTGTTGTTATTGTTTAAATTGCTAGTATTTTTTGGCTCTACGTATTTATGTATTAATTTATTGATAACATACTTATGTACGGGCACGTGGTCGCCATACTACGGCTCACCAGCGTAGCTAACTATCCATGGATAACTATTTTATCTATTAATGAATATATATATATACATAATGCTATTCTTTAAGCCCCGATAATTGAGTTCTCTTGACACCCTGCTGATATGCCCGCTGAATTTATACTTTAGACGTTAATTTACCTTCTCATTTCTATGGCAATTCGTGCGTGGTGGCAACAACGGTACGCGCTCCGTTACTGAATCAAATATGAATTTTTTGTATTGCGGTTCGAATCGTGTGAGCGGCAGGAATTGTCAACTTTGATACTGATGATCGCATGGTGGCTTGAAACACAGGGGTAAATTCAATAAAATAGTATATATTTATTAAAAATTGAATATATATATATATATATATATATATATATATATATATATATATATATATATATATTTATGTAATTATTTTAATTGGTGATCGAACCGTTCGTTGTTTTTTTGCTAACTATTATTTCGATTGTCTCACTTCCTAAGCGATTAAGATGCAGAAAATTGCATTATAAGTCGCCCTTAACTTTATGGGACATATTTCTCGTTAATATATATATATATATATTTATTAATTTTATACGTGCATAAAAGTAATTCATGGACACGTGCCCATATATTATATATATGTATGAAACTAATAAATATATATATATGTGTGTGTGTGTGTGTGTGTGTGTGTGTGTGTCAATCACACATTTATCTTTCCGCCCTTGTTTTTTGTTTCTTCTTTCACATTCGTTGTTAATAGATTTCCTTCACTGGGCAGCTAGTTTCCAGCTTACCAAGGGATTTCTGTTGGCAACCATGTTCTGTATTCGGAATGCTCAAACCGTAATCTATTCCCGTGAAGTTCTGTTTCTGCCCAGCGTGTTTGTTGATACCTATTTCAGACGCCTATACATATTACACAAATTAAACATAAATATTGACCGGTTACCTTTAATACATGTCTGGAATTCCCCTATGGTGATAGGCTGATGTGTTCATCAATTAAATCCCGTGTTATTCCAAGTTTACAGAAACGCGTGTTGCTGTCTCAAAAAGATTTATTGACTCTCTTGTCGACACTTGCAAATATATATGTATTATTTTATTCATACACATTTACATTATAAAATAATGCATTACGTATATTGAAATGAATAAATTCCAAATTCTTTTTCTACCTATCCAAACTATATTAACAGCAACACGAGTTTTGCTTGTTTAATTATATGATACCGCAGAACATTTTCAATCCCGCATATTTAGTTATCTGGGAACACTCACAAAACAGCTTTATTTATTTATAATTTGCATATATTTTTTTAAAGATTCTAATAAATTATCATTCTATAATATACATCAGTAATTAGCATTTCCATATTTACTTATTTATACGATCAAGTTTTGTAGATAGTAAAACGTCTGGTGTTAATAGGATTCTTAGAACCGAGTATACACTTTGGCCTCAGCCAAAATATCAAGGAACTATAAAATAATGTTTCTCTGACTAGGTATTTAAAAGAATAAACAAGCTGATGTAATCTATTATTTTATTATTTTGCAATGAATGGGTAGTGTAGTATCAAATATTGAATACAAAATATATACTCATGAGAAGTAATTGATCACTTATTATTTCTCCTATGATATTGAATTACACTAATATATATATATATATATATATATATATATATATATATATATATATATATATATATATATATATATATACACATATTGTGACGTCTGATGTTTACATGTTTTTATGTGTTTAATAACAGCTCAAAAATGAAGAAAGGACGAAATAACACTTTTAACCAATTTATTTAACAAAAACACCGATTAAATGAAATGTAGAAACTGCTAGATGCGAGAAGCTTAAGTCTGATCGTCAGGCCGTTGTGTTTACTTTTCAACTATCATGGCAGACGACACTTTTATCTAAGAGCGATAACTCTTTCCTTTTGTCCAAGGGAAATATTTGGTTGTGTCATGTTGCCCTAACATCTCCCAGTATTAGTCTTTTACTATATCGAGCGCACTTAGGGTTAACAAAAAGTGCTTTACTCGAGTCTGACTGCGCTTGGCCAACTCCTGTGAGGTCTTTCATAATTCTCATTTGTATTTATCTGCATGAGAGTTGATTTTGATGGCAGTTCGAATGTGTTCATGAACAGATCGAGCAAGATGGTTGTTCTTCTTCTCAACTAAGTTGTGGTCAGTGTATCTGTGACGTAACTGTTATTTTTTGCTAGGCCCAGAACTGACTGCTGGCTTGAACATCATACAGGAATTGCCCCTTTATTTTGCGGATGATTCTGGTACACAGTTTGGCTTGCTAGGTCTGTAATTCCGAGCAAACACTGGTGTGTCAAATGAAAATGATTTTGTTTTGTTGAGGCTTGCTGTTTGCCTTTGTCGCTGGGGTCGCAAAGTGTCCAGTGGGGTACGGAGTGTTCGTCCCATGAGTGCCTCTGCTGGTGATAGACCATTATTCACAGCAGAACCCGTGTCCCGGCGTTACCCAAGGAAAATAGAAAAAATACTGATTTTAATTAATAAATAAATAAAGAGTAGAGTATAAAACAAAAAATAAACAATTTAACCGTAAGTAATTTAGATTCTGAAAATAGGATTATACATGGACCCGTGATCCAGCGTTGTAAAGAACACATTTTTAAATAACGGTTTAAAATACCGTAATGTGTTATTTAAACATGTTTTCTCAGCCTAGAAGGATGTCTTTTTTCCTGGTTTAATCAGCGAAATCAATTTAGTATTACGTATAAAATCTGATGAGGAACAATTTCTAAAAGAGTAAATAAACCAGCATTATCGGCATATTTCCTTGCTGACGCCATGTTTCATTGAAATAAGTTAAGTCTGTTAGTTAAGTATATAAAAATTAATTAAAATATGCAGAGAAGTATAATGTTTCAAAACAAAATGTGTTTGTTTACGAAACACTAGTTAAAACAGAATGAAAACATTCTAAATTAAAAATAAACTTTCGCATTTCTTTCACGGTTCAATATATAAGACTGCACCGAAACAAATGTGTCCATGAATATTTTAATGTCATAAAATAAAATATGTTTCAACTTCACTAAAAAACAACTCCAAATGTCTTCTATTATGACCGTGTTATTCCCTAGATTAGTTACCGAGTTAACTGATCTATTTGCGTAAATTAAAACATATGTAATATCTGTTCTGGTCAGGGAAGAAGAAATTAAAGAAAATATTTGTGAGAAATGTTATGAAATAATTCTTATATATTTAAATGCTCGAAGAGCAAGTAAGATTAATAAGTATTTATTATGTTAAACCAATGGAAAAATAGATTTCTAAGTTTTCTCTTTACTAAAATACATAATAAATTCCTATTCTAATTATCGAATTACTTACAATAAAAAATAATAAATAACAACAGCACAGGAAAAAAGGAAAGTAAATGTTACAAAACAATTAGCTTACCTTATAGGTAAAAAAGTATTGGCAATGAAGAACGTAAGAATCTTTGCACGCTATTCTCATATTTAAAAAAAATGGGAGCAGTCATTATTTCGATCGAAATTGTACGGTAGATAGCAGCATGAAACAGTATCGTAAACAATCGATTAAAATAAGTGTGTTTTTTATTATTCAATTAAAAATTAGGTCACGGTGTAACTGAAGGCGGGTGTAGTAGATTTGAAGAAGTGAGTGAAAATGGACGCCACTTTCTGTTTAGAAGTCTTATTTATTAGATATCTGTAATCTGGACTAAATATAAGCTTTTTTTAAAGGAGGCGAAACGAAAGCATACTTTCTGGAAACAGGCATGACGTAGTAGGCTAATTTAATGGCGGAACAGATTAGTATATGAAGGTTTTGGGTGTTAAGCTATTCTATACTAATAAATACGTGAAAATGGGATATACTTTATTATAAGGATATAGAGAAACTATGGAGTATGTAGTTGAGGTGAAAGTGTTCTTGCCAATCGAGAATATGCGCTGACAATCTGTAAATATAACGAAAATAATAGACATTTGTGTTGATCTGCGCTGACCGAAGAGGTACTGACCGGCGATGTCAAATTGAATTTAGATTTAGACATAGTACTGCTTTCAATACATATAAATGTTCTTGTGGTCGCATGTACAGGGTAAGAAGGTACCCTTCGTGAGGATAGTATTATACACATGTAATATAATGACTACATTAATTATTGCTTTCATATACGACGGTAGCTATTCTGGCGTAAAACAGATACTAAATAGCGTATGTCTTGCCTGTCAATGTGTAGAATATCAACGAACAAAGGCTCCACAACTGGCTCTACATGATAATGAATGACTAATAGAAATCTGAAAGCAAACAGAAATGCGAAAAAATTGACTGATTTTTGGACTTAAAATATTACTTTTATTAGCTAAAGATTAACCAGTTAAAATAAAAATAATGTCAATTCTGTAGTATTGTTAACGGAACAGAAATGAAAGAAAAACCAAATATACATAAAATAACTGCTACCAAACGCATTAAAATTATGTTTTTATGTGGGAGGCAGTGATAAAATATTTGAGTGTGAGAGGGAAACTACTTCCGATAACTTTATCGATTACTATTTACAAACATAGTAAGTGTGAATCAATATTTAAATTGCCGAAAGCGAATAAATGTAAAATAAAAACAAAATGATTCCGGTTTCTATGTGCGTAGTATCTCATACAACATTTTACATGACTGCACATAACGGATCTTATCAAAATATATTAGTAAAACTATGTCAATATTTCACCAATAGATAGGAAGAATTACGAGCTTCAGTGCTTTGGTAAAAATTGTAGTTTAAAAAGGAAAAAAGCGCACACACGAAAAAAAAATCAAAATTCCGATTCCCGAATTGTATTAATAATTCTTCAAAACACGACGACACCAAATCTAAAAAAAACAAAATCCGACTCTCGTCAATCAGAAAATGTCTGTCTCCTGTTCTCGCTTAACATTCGACGTATCGTAATGATATCGTAACTGTATTTACTTCCTTCCCGTCACAGGAAGATGTGGTACAAGAGCGAAAAGTGGTGAGAGTCAAACCAGTGCCCCTAAAGAAGGTGCACTCTAACCTTTTAAAAAATGCTTGGGCCAATCTGTCGGAATTCTCCTGTTGGGAGCGCACCAGGCAGTAATCAATAAACTTACTCCACCCTGTGTGACAATAAAGAGGGGTATTCACATCAGGAAAAAGAATGAGGTGCTTCGCATGTCGTGTATGCAGATTTAAAAAGGGCTTCTTTTCATAAGTGAAAGTGTTCATGGTGGTCTGATTTGCATATGTGGATATCAGGTAATATAAATGAAGTAGCCAGCTGAGAAGGAGGAGAACCGATTTGGATTGGAGAGAGAAAGGCAGAGAGAGAAAGTGCGTTGCCCGAAATTCGGTTGGAAATTGAATCACAGACAAAACTTTTGGAGAGAAAGGCAGAGAGAAAGTGGGTTGCACGAAATTCTGTTTGAAATTGAATTACAGTCAAAACTTTTGTTTTTTAATTCTTTTTATTTTTCTGCCACAGTTACTTAACAAGCTATCTCGGCTTAAAATGGACAGCCGTTTTGACCTAAAGATAATTCATGAGTTTGATGGGACTGGAGCAGTCGTTGAATGGATTGTGAAGGTGGAATTAGGGTGTGAATTATCTGGAGTAAAGCGGCTTGAGAATGTATCCCACTTCGGCTAACTTGGGGAGCATTCGCAGTTTACCAGCAACTAACTCAAGAAAAATCCGATGCAACACGAATTAAGGGAGATCTATTCACTGCCTTTGCCGATGACAGGTTTACAGCGTATGAGAAGTTCGAGGCACGTGTATTGCGGACGGGCGAGAATGTAGACGTATATTTGGCAGATCTGCGAAAACTGTTAGTGCTATTTGGAGGAATAACAGATAATGTGCTGGTGTGTGTGTTTGTATGGGGGCTTTCCAACACTGTCAAAAGGCTGTTGCGGTCCTCCTCTTGGGTGGACGATATGACTTTAGAAGAGCTGTTGGCTCAAGCTCAAGCATTGATTAAAGACAATGCTGAAGTGGGGGAACCAGTTATGGCTGCGGCACAGCCTACCCAAATCACTCAACCCCCTGTGGGCATGGGACAACCTGATTATACTTGTTATAAATGCAACGGCCCTAATCATTTTGCGAGAGACTGCATGCAAAGGAAGCAGACTACCCGTCAACGATGTTATCGGTGCAACAGGACTGGTCATCTGGTAAGATATTGTCCGGGAAACGAAGTTGGGGACAAGACATCAGCGTCAGTCTATTCCCCAGCCAGAATGTTAACTCGGCGCTATCTGTCATTACCATATATGTTGATGATGCACCATGATTTGCTCTCATTGCCATTGGGTGCTCACGTTCTATCTTGAGTGCAAAGTTATGTCGGTCATGGTCAAACAGAAGATGGTGGTAACTACATTGACCGGCGCTACGCAGGCCTGCTGCGGAAATATAACTATTAGGATTAATACAGAGACTGGTAACGTTGCCACAATCAAGGTTCTGATTATGCAAGGAAAACCTCTTGATTTTGATATGTTACTCGGCATTGACGCCATTAAGGCACTCGGTGGCGTTTGCATCACACAATCTGGAAGTATGGAGTTTGAGGAGGCACACCCAATCTGCGCAGCACTTTGTATTAACGACGCTGATTTTGTTGCCAAATTTGACGAACAGAAGAAAATGTGGGTTGCAGCATGGAAATGGTCAGCGGGTTATGCACCAGAGAAACTGGAAACTCGGATTTCTAAATATCCAATGTCTAATGAATAAAGGGAATATTATGAATGCGAGTTGCAGACCTGGATAAACAACGGTTGGTTGTTGCCACATAATCAGGATGAGTTTGGCCTACCCAAGGGACTAATAGTACTGATGGCTGTGCTACAGGCGAATAAAAAATAAGGTGCGTCCTGTGATGGACTATCATGAATTAAACACCTATGTTGATGCATTCACTGGCGATGCTGATGTTTGCGCAGAGAAAATGCGAGAATGGAGACAGCAAAGAACGAATGTATCCATTCTTAACCTCAGGAACGCATACCTACAGATCCATGTTGAGAGATCTCTCTTGCCGTATCAGAAAGTCATATTTAAAGAAAAATATACTGTCTACCAAGGTTAGGATTAGGCTTAAATGTGGCACCTCTTATAATGCGGGCTGTGCTCAAGGCTGTGTTAGCCCAGGATGAGAAGATAAGGAGAGCAACGTCGGCGTATATTGATGCTATACATATTAATGAAGATGTGGCGCCGGCAGAATCCGTAAGGAAGCATGTGGACCTGTACGGACTTACAAGTAAGGACCCAAAAAAACTGAAAAATGGTGCACGAGTGCTGGGATTAGACATTTGGGCAGAGCATGGTCTACTGCGATGGCGGCGAGGAATTAGTACTGTGGATGCGCCGAGAACTATGACAGGAAGATGTATCTTCTCTATGTGTGGCAAACTGGTGGGGCACTTTCCAAGTGTGTGGATGGATTTGAGTGGCAACAGACTTTATTAAACGTTACGCTACAACCTTTACACAGCACTGGGATGACAAGGTTAGCGATACTCCATTGGAGTGTATGATAGCAGATGCACTTGCCCGTGTAAAACAATCAGATCCCGTCCGAGGAAAATGTTGCGTGCCACAAAGGAACTAGATGCGTGGGTGGACGCAAGCTCGCTTGCTGTGGGCGTAGCTCTTGACGCCAGTGGAGCCATCATCGAGCATGCAAGCTGGTTGCGACCAACAAAAGATACCCAACATATAAACGTGGCAGAGCTGGATGCCGTACTAAAAAGACTAAACCTTGCACTTAAATGGAATGCCAATGTGTTATACATAAAAACAGACTGTGTGTGTACCACTGGGTGACCAATGCGCTCACGAAAAGTCTCGATTGAGCAAAAAGGCCACAAGTGAGATGCTCATAAGGCGGAGACTGGGCACGATAATCTCACTTGTGAAGAGTATGACCTTTCCGTTGAGGTAGCACTAGTAAGATCTGGCCAGACCCGAGCAGACTCCCTAACGAGAGTTCCATAGCGGGGGCTCAATGATTTAAAAGGAGAGATTGAACCAACACAACCAGTGTGTGCTTTTGCCACAGGAAACCTGAACCAAACACAGATAAACGAAATTCATCGACATAGTGGACATTCTGGCATCAGGCGAACATTATATTTTGTGCGTTGAATCGACCCGTCTGTGTCTAAAGCGGCAGTAAAGGCAGTTATTCGGAATTGTGAGGAATGCCTCACAATAGACCCAGCTCCAGTGCAATGGAAAAAGGGAGGGCTCAGTGTGCAGGACGTATGGAACCAGCTAGGCATGGACATCACACACTACAATGATTGCCATTTTTTGACACTGATCGATTGTGGACCCACGCGGTGTTCAATCTGGCGGCCACTACAACGGCAAGACACTGCACATGTGATCCGGCCATTAGAATCAGTGTTTTTTTAACATGGCCCCCCAGCCGAGATTCTGGCTGATAATGACACTGCCTTCCGCAGTCAACAGTTCAGGCAGTTCGTGAACGAGTGGGGTGTAAACTTGCGACCACACTGTGCATACCGGCCATCCGAAAATGGTATTATAAAAAAGTGTCATAGGACAGTGAAGAGGATTGCTGCACGAAACAGTTGTCCTGTTATGGAGGCTGTGTATTGGTACAAGGTTACCCCCGAGCATAATGTGTCCGCATTATCAGCACCTGCCAATTTGTTGTAATCATACCAGATCAGAGTGAAAGGAGTCAATGTTGTGCCCCATCCGAATCACCATCGGATCTCTGCACTTTATAAAGAAGGGGACACCGTTTGGGTAAACAATCCACAAGGACGTTGCACGGCGAAATCCAGACCAGGTCGTGTCACTAGAGTGATAAGTCCACAGTCGGTCATCGTCAATGGCACACCTCGACATGTAGGAGACGTGCGCCCACGTCTCAGTTTAGCACCGGTAGTGGACGAAAATGATGACACATCATCAGAGAGTACTGAATGGAGAGAACTAGATTCCGATAAAAATAATAGTGATTCTTCATCTGAAAGTGAAAGAGAAGACTTACGTTCCTTGGTTGAGCTGCCTTATTCCATTGCCAATGCAGGTCCTGGTACATCTGATGTAAGAGAGAAAGAAATAACTATCCCACTACGGAGAAGTACTAGGATGAAGCTACCAGTCACCATTCATAACTTGTGTGATCATACGATCAGGGCGGAGTGTGACAATGAAGAGGAACATTCACCATCAGGAAAAAGAATAAGGTACTTCGCATGTCGTGTATGCAGATCTTAAAAATGGCTTCTCTTCATATGTACAGGTGGTTATGGTGGTCTGATTTGCATACGTGGATATGAGGTGATATAAATGAAGAGGACAGCTGGGAAGAAGAGATTTGGATTGGAGAGAGAATGGCAGAGAGAGAAAGTGGGTTGCACGAAATGCGATTGGAAATTGAATTACAGTCAACACTTTTTTTAAAAATTCTTTTTATTTTTCTGACACAGTTAGTGGCCTGGGAAGATGGACTTTCTATGATACTACTCACGACAAATACCCGAGCCCGACAGATGAAAGGCCACCGCAGTGAATGTTATCTTCACGGTAGTTACTTCCTTCCCACCACAGTAAGATGTGGAACAAAGCCGAAATGTAGGGAGACAAGCCATCACCCCTAAATAAGGATCACTCTGATCTTTTAAAAATTGACAGGGAAACCGTCGGCGTTTTCCGGTCGGGTCACCTCAGGCAGTAAGCAATAACATTACTGCACCCCAAATGGGGGCAACAAGGCTTTGAGAGGGTTGACCTCCTATGACTACACAGGACGATTACCTCTGCCCAACAAATAAAAAGCCACCGAAGTTCCCCAGTTCTTACCAGACTGTTGAGATCAGAACCTCGACTGGTATGTCCGTAACATGACGAACACCGAATGTTATCGTCATAGCCGGGTACAAAAGTGTCCACTCTTTTTATTTTAATTAAAATTCGCCCATGAAAACAATGGTCATTTGCATGAGTGGACTCTTTTCTTCGCCCAGAAATAACAATAGTATATTTTGTGATCGGAACGTTCTGGGTTCAATTTCTGATGAACGACACACGGCGCGACCCTCATTGTTTTACCTCGCGGATCCGAATAATAGCATCTTCAAGGATATTCATTCCTAAGGATACAGAACGGTGCACACGTGACATTTAACTTAGATGGGCGACTTCGTTTCTGCGCCTAGAATCACATTAAATACGTGTCACGTACACTGGTAGTCACAACAATGTCTTAAAATTGTGATAGATTGTTTTGCTTAGTGCGCGAAATGAACCGTTGGCCGATTGAATTTTCTTTTTATAGCTGGGGTAGAATGGCTAAACAATTACACCCTGAAAATGCTAAATATTTGAAAACCAATCTCTCCATGGTTTGTTATATTAGAGACCTAGGGTCGTTCCATTGAAATTATACTTTTTAGATTGCTACAAAGATAGAATTTCAAGGTAGGCTTCCGTAGGCTATCACTACAAAACACCAAGTAACTATTAAATGTGAACTATATATGCTCACTATGGAAGGTTATATCCCCCTCTTATATAGAAGGGTCTGATTGTGTTCACTCATCTACTTTCCGTACCGCTTAGCTCGACTAGGTTGCAAACACAGGAAGAAGGACAACACCAATTATTTTACCTAACACATATTTTAAAATCATGTCTTATGATAAGATTTCGACCAGCAGAGGATTATCACATGAGTCTAACTCTACTATGTAGTAGGACCTTTCATTATTATATGTTTTATTACTAACGATTTAACTTCAAGTGATACTGTCACTTGTGATCGTCTTACTACCATAACGAATAATACATTCACTTTCTCTCTCTCTCTCTCTCTCTCTCTCTCTCTCTCTCTCTCTCTCTCTCTCTCTCTCTCTCTCTCTCTCTCTCTCTATGTGTAATATAGCAAAGGGGGCCCCTTAAATGAGTGATGAGCTTAAGCAGAAAGCGAACATCAGGTGACTTCCATCGAGAAGTGTGTTTCTGTCTCTCAGCCTGCTGACACCGACGAGAACAGACGCGAGAAACGCAGTGATCCCTGCCAGCACAACAGGGGGCAAGGAAAGGTGGAACAAAGCGTAGCAAGAAAATGGCCTGACTGTATATGCTATAGGTATCTCTCTCTCCAATTCATTCTTAATAGATCTTCCCCCCTCTCTCTCGCTCTTTCGTACACAAGCATTTTATCTTTGTCTCTTTGTTGTATGTTCAATAACACTCTTTAACCCCCAACCAACGTCTGTGTCATTCTCGATCAACACCTGCCACAACCTGGGTTGCAACAAGAGATGCACGGGTGTACGATACTATACATGTTGACGGTAAGCAGTATCTAATACGTGTGTCCAATGTCGGGCAGAATTTACACTGACAGATCCTCTTCGCAAAGGCTTCCCACCTCTGGAATACATTACCCCGAGACTGCTCCCTGCTGATTACGACTTGGTTGTCTTCAAATCAAATGGCAACAAAATCTTGTCATTAATTGTCTCATAAACAACTAAACGCAATTCATATCATTGATAAGTGTTAGCAATCCTATAGTATTCCCCATCTCTCAGTTTGTAATCCTTTCCATCTCATTAACCCCTTATCCTCGAGTTGCTCTTCGCCATGATAAGTAGTTACACACTAATTATAACAATTCAACTATGTATCATGACCAAACTAACTGCGTCTATCGGTTCATAAACGTCTCTAGGAACAAACGCCGTCAATCATGCTTATTAACACGTTGCATCTGGGAAACAATATCTACCTATAAATTTTAAAAAAATACCGTCAAGTAATATTTGACATGAACAATCAGAACCTTCGGAATCTCCCACTCCTTCACAATTTAATATAGGAGAATTTACAGAGTTATTACATAAACAACTTGGCACATCATGAAACAATTTCGATATCGATAAGCAAAAAAAAAATCAAATGGATCTGTTGCTCCTTATCTGTCCGACCAATTATCAAATTGATTCGTCCAGTTTACATCATAGCCAGTTGTTTCATCTTTTTTGTATTATTCTTTTATGTCACGCAATATAAATTGATTTTATAAATATTAGATAACAAACACAAACGAAATGAGAACGCCATATATAATATATATATATATATATATATATATATATATATATATATGTGTGTGTGTGTTTGTGTGTATATATATGTATATATGTGAATATATGAAGATATAGGTCATTCACATACACCGCTTTGTCATCATTACTGTAGCTTAGATACAGCTAGAACAGCAACGTCGATAATCGAAACAGTAACTTCGATTATATTAAAAATCTACAGATACCTATCAGGATAGATATAGGATGATCCACACGAAATTCTTCGTGTGGTAGATGCTAGAAGAGGGCATATTTTAAATAACATAATAACATTAGTATTATTTGGACTTTTCAGACTACTTTTCTTATCGTGGATGTTATTCTCACAACGTTTCGGTTGATGTAACTTCAGACCTTCTTCAGGTGCGTATTATCGAAGTCTTGAATATGTGTGTCGACCTCGGGAATCTGTACGAAATTTCAAACGGAAGTAGGTTACTTGCTTTCATTCCGTCAACCATGACCTGCTATGAATTTTAAGTAATTCGTAATTATATTCTTGGTATAGCCCGTGCATAAGATTAAACATTCAACCTCGAGAATACTGTTACTTAGAACTGATTATTACTTACCACTTATATCCGTTGCGCCTTGGGTACTTACACAATGGATGTAAGCGGTGAGTGATAGTATCTTTGAAGTAGAAGGTTCAGTCCTCAATGTGGGGGATAGGCATCTCAACATTTCCGAAGTATGATAGCAACATTTATGTGGGGTTTGTAGAAATAATCAGAAACCAACATATTTTGTAAGTAATGATACATTTCAACTTGCTAAGACATTTTTTGTAATTAATAGAAGATATTTAGACAGGAAACATGTAAGTAATATTCTAAAAGGCTACAGGCTGTAACTAGAAATAACGATTACGCTACAGAGTATTAATCGATGATTGAATAATTGTACTGTAAACTTCGGCGCTATTAATTTTATTTTTTTATTTGTAGGGTATGTTGTTTGGTTTGGTTGTTTTACGACATACCAACCCTTTTCGGGGTATTATATGCCAAATCTGGTAATTTTAGTAACAGTTATTTATGCTTCAAGTTCTTTATATCTTCAAATATTTATTCATGGTGTTTGGTTTGGCTGTTTTGTAGATTAATTTTTTAATTTTTTTTTATCTGTAGAACAGGATTGAGTTTTGCAAAGGTAAAGGAACAAAGAATAACATCAATGTTTGGTGCATTTTAGTTAGGGCAGCACATGTTTCAGAGAGTCTGATCTGGTAGCATCGGGTCAGATTGTTTGACTTAGAGCTTAAACCTGTATGTTTCCCAGTAAAAGTTTTATTAATCAAACTGTATAAGAAATAAATAATAAAACGTTTTGGTAATGTGTTGCAAGCTTTTTCGAGGCACTGCATGTTGCTCTGAAGGTATGCCGTAATTTACATCTGGTGATGAATTAAGACAGATAATATGCTAATATGATATAGGATAACACTACCAGCATAATCAGCATCCCAATGCTATATACATCGCAGAAAAATAATTCTTTGAAATGCATTTCACAACGTCGAGTCAACACGTTTATTTATGCAAGGAGAGATTCATTAAATCTTATAAAGATGTCTCGATTTGTTGGCACTTATATCGTATGTATTTTTATATTTTACAATATCTTTCGGTGCAGATACTGGTAAGACTCGTTTCAGTTTGACTGCGTGCGGACATTACCGATCGTATTGGAAATGTGATGTTTTTGTTTTTTATCGATCTCTCGATCGATAATCCGATGTATTTTTCTAGAGAAGAACTATTGATTGATGTCTTACTATAACTGCTTGTTGTACTTAATAGAATGAAGAGTACTGAACTACCTCTCTAGAACTGATAAGTGTCCTACCTGGTTGAAATTATGGTAAAATATTAGTAGAAGGAATATATATATATATATATATGTAAGTATAACACACACACACTATATATATATATATATATATATATGTAGGTATACTACACACACACATATATATATGTATATGTATATATAATCTAATACACATACAGCGGTTTTGCCGTATAACGACATATATATATATATATATATATATATATATATATATATAATATGCTATAAACCTTAGTTATTAGGAGAAACACTCACTATATACTTCAACACACTTTATGGTCAGATAATTGTTTCTGCCCATTTCGAGAATATATATTAGTTAAGGCATACAAAATACCACAAATATTCACGAAGATGCTTCATCAGTGTAAATATGCCACAGTCAGACTGAAAATTAAAAGGCATCTGACATTCATTTAATTTATACATATTTATTTTTTCACTCAAATTCAAAGGGTAATCTTACTTGACTCTATTTTTGCATATAAAAGTTAATGTCTTCATATCTGTGTGTACCTTTGTTTAAAGTGTTTATATTCAATCGGATATAGATTGTTTCAAATAACAAGTGAGGTTTATAGCATGTTAAATTATGTACTTTAGGTCTACATTGTAAGGCTCCCACATAAACCTTTGTTTTAACTTAAAACAAGGTATATATATATATATATATATATATATATATATATATATATATATATTGTTTGTATTAAGGCAGCATATTTTCATTTAGGCAAACATTATTAAATAACACGGAGTAGTTTTGTTTGATGCGATTTTTTTTTTTTTCAATTTTCCGAATTGTCCATCTAATGTTTCGGTCAAATTGATGTAAATATGATCCATGGGTTTCTTGTTCCATTCTATTTTCTTTTTTGCAAGTACTTTCGATTTGAATATACACATATATATATATATATATATATATATATATATATATATATATATATATATTTCGTTAAATACGCTGGACAATTTATGTCTGCATATGTTTGGCTTGATAATTCCCAAGAAGGAACTGGCCGGTGTATCCGCAATACTCATTAATAACCTTAATACTCTCAGATCCATCTGGATTGATCTTCAGAGGTGGGTATTCAGTAAAGAATGTGGGTCTTTGACATTTTTAGGTATTTTTATCTCCGGGAATCACAGGAATGTATATATATATATATATATATATATATATATATATATATATATATATATATATATATATATATATATATATGGGAAATGAAAAAAGAAAAACCAAAAAGATGTTTTTTTATGTATTCATCAACGTTTTGTCTTTATTTGTACGACTTCCTCAAGACGATAATTTTAAGAAAAATGTCATAAAAGTACATGAAAATATTGGATTGACATGATGGGTTAATGAGAAGAAGTAGTAGCCACAACTGGGAGCACAGGACCGAGGTCCGAGTATATATATATATATATACATATATATATATATATATATATATATATATATATATATATATATATACATATATATATATATATAGCTGATGTCTGTTAATACACACACACTTATTATATGAATTCTGAAACCACATTACTCAGGTCGCCTGGGTAAGCACATTTTATTTTGATCAAAGATAATATGCAATTGTTGTTGGTCTGCGTTTGGAAAGACGAATTTAACTTTAAGTAAATAAGTGTAATAGCACTACTGTCGGATAAAAAAATAACATTGCCAACGGATGATTACCTACTCACGGCTTGTATTAACTTCATATACTTATATTTTTAATAAAATATGAAATTATTTTTACCGCCAATACATCACACATAAATGATCCCCAAAGAAATTGATTCGGACGAATTTACCAACTGTATTTACCTTGAAAACATAGTATGTCGCAAATAGTTACGTTTACCAAAGTGTGATATGCCGTAAAACTAAGGAAACCAAACTTAGCAAGCGACAAGCCATAATACAAGGTAAATATACGTGGAAACGTTGCCAGCTTTTCCAAGTACGACCGACCATCTTTGCAGTAAATTTACAGCCGGCCTCACAAATAAAAAGACAACCAGATTAAGTTTCGTAGTAAAAAGAAACTTTCTACATGTTTCCAGTCTTTCATTCGACAAATCGCACTTTACACTGGAAGCCGAACGGTCTCTAGCCTAATAAAAATTGAAGACTCTTACTTTCTTTATATCCTGTCTCCTTATTAACGATTAATCCTACCTCAGCACAAACTTTTTAATGCCGCTCTCATTATTGGTGATAGACACGCCCAGTTTTCACCTGCCTTTAGTAAATCACATAATTTAATGAGAACACTGTTGCGGCGAGTGCGTTTGTGGTTATTTCCTCTGGGGATTGTGGGAAATACGGCTTATTTTCATGGACTCTTACTATAAGCAACGCGAAATACATTACAATAAAATGGTGATACTGTGAAAATAATAAAAAAGAAAATACACCCCTTTATATATAAAGTTGTTCGTGTAGTGATAACTCCGAAACTAGTTCATTTGCCTTTTGGCAATGAGCCAAGTAGAGTATCAGTTATCATACCATACTTTAGTTTTAGGAGAGTAGAAATTAGACCTTGGGTTTACTTTCGGCAGCTTCGTAACTCTCGCTTCCCTTGTGTTGTCCTTGATTCCTCACATTACATGAGCGACGTTTCTGACAAATGGGAATAGATTGCAGTTTTCTGGGTCGGAATATATCCATATACCACTTATCGTTAGCTAGTTATTGACCTTGAAGTGGTATCTGTTGTAGCTCCTTACATCAAGTGGCTTAATGCCTTGTCTGGAGCTGTTCCATTAAATAAAAACTTCATCTTGTTTGCCCTGGGTCAGTGAAGGATAAAGCTTGACAGTCTGAGGCCAGTTTTCTTTTTGTTCAAATCGAGAGTTGCCCATTTTAGGGAGCTGGATTTCTCCCACATTAAAAAAACAACCTTGTGCAAAACTCTGGCATCATGGGGGGGCCATAGGAACTCCGAAAATAATCAGCCAGTAATTAAGAATTTTAGAACACATCTTTTAGGCGTAATGGTCGTGTTATGTATATTATATTTCTTCAGCTGCATTTGCCCAGGATTGAACTCAGCACCTTGGGATTACGAGATGGATTACGTGCACTTGCATATATTTCCGTTAAAGTAAAATTACTGGGTTTTCTTGTCCACGTGACTTTTTAATTTAAATGCGTTCTCTTTCTTTTACCATATATACGTTCTTGGCCTCTTGCCTTGTTGGCATTGTAGTTTTGAATTAATTGAATAAAGCCTTAGAAAAGGTTTTTCTATTCGTGTCTTCTTTTTACATTACAATTTATTCAATTAATTCATTTACTAAATTTCTCATGGATAAGATTATTCGTCTGGACAAGTTTGATATATCTTCTGCAGACCCTCAGGCTGGCAAGCTCTGGAGACTATGGTACCGCAATTTTACTTATTACTTATCTACTATTGCTTCTTTAAATCCAGACAAACTCGAAGTCCTTTATTTAAACATTGGTGCTACCGTTGCTGACATTATCGAGGGTTGTTCAGGATTCGAACATGCTGTTGAATTGCTGAAAAGTGTTTATGATAAGTCTCCAAGCGTTATTCATGCTAGACATTTGCTTTCTACACGTCTACAACAGGAAAATGAGTCTGTAGACCAGTACCTTCAGGCCTTGAACCGACTTGCCGCAGACTGTTGCTTCAAAGATGTTACTGCTACTACTTACAGAGATGAATCTGTCCGTGATTCATTTATACGTGGTCTCCGGTCTTCCGTAATACGTGCCAGACTACTTGAAAATGATACGTTAAATCTCAAGGAGGCTACTCAATGTGCTAGAGCTTTAGAACAGGCTCAATTTCGTGCTGAGTCATACGCTTCTCAGATTGGACCTACCGTTGCTGCTACCACGACTAAAAATGTGTTTACTGATTCTGTCGAGGAGGCCACTATTACTGCTCCTATGGAGTGTGAATCTGTACAATTGTCTGCTGCCCTTCCTGCTCATGGAAAGTGCTACAACTGCGGAGGGAAACGTCACATTAAGGATGATCGCCGCCACTGTCCTGCCCGCGATAAAGTATGTCGAAACTGTGGCAAACTCGGCCATTTTGCCAAAGTTTGCCGTTCTACCATGTCTACACCTTCACGTTCCACCTCAGCTATTATAGTAGCCCGTGCTAAAGATGATGATAGGTTCCCTCCTATTACTAAAATTGTAAAATTAAAGGGTAAACGATTAACTGCTCTCATAGACACCGGCAGTTCTGATAACTTTATCAGTGCTCGTATTGTTAAAACAATGAAACTGTCTACTTCTAAACGGAATTCCGTAATTTCCATGGCATCATCGGCCATTTCCCTCAAGCTATCTGAATATTGTACTGAGGACGTTATCTTCAATGGTTACGAATATAAAGAAATTGACTTCACAGTACTTCCTGATTCCTGTATTATACTCGGAGTGCCCTTCTTAAAACTACACCAGAGTATCACTATTTCTTTTGGAGGGTCTCAGGATATTCTAAAAATCTGCGCTTTAACCAAAATCAGTTGTGCACCCGTTAAATTGTTCCGAAACTTGACCCGTGATTGCAAACCTATTGCTACTGGGTCCCGAAATTACCGTGCGGAGGACTCTCGATTCATTGAAAAAGAAACTCTACAAATGCTTGAGGATGATATAATTGAACCAAGTTACTCTCCGTGGCGCGCTCAAATTGTTGTGACTTCGTCAACTAATAAAAAGAAACGATTGGTAGTCGATTTCTCCCAAACTATTAACCGTTTCACCTTACTTGATGCATACCCCTTGCCACGAATTGGGGATCTCGTTGACCAAATAGCCCAGTATCGTATCTTTAGTATAATTGACTTGTCCAAAGCATACTATCAGATTGAAATTTGCCCTGAAGATCGCCCCTATACGGCCTTTCAGGCTGGAAACCGTCTGTACCAATTTAAACGAATACCCATGGGGGTCACAAACGGGGTTTCTGCCTTTCAACGATTTATGAATTCTTTCATTTCTGATAACAAATTACCTGGAACCTTCTCGTATATAGATGATATAACTATTTGCGGTAAAACCCAGGAGGAGCATGACGTCAATTTGGAGTATTTCTTAAAAGCTGCCTCGACATACAACCTCGAAATAAACCGGGAAAAATCAAAGTTTTCACTTCGTTCTATTAACGTGCTTGGATACCAAATTTGTAACGGAACTCTTCAACCTGATCCAGAGCGTTTGAGACCTCTTTTGCAAATGCCTCCCCCTTCCGATTCAAAATCGTTAAAAAGGTGTCTTGGTATGTTTGCTTACTATGCGAAATGGATACCTAAGTATTCATACAAAATTCGTCCACTGGTCGAAAATAAACAATTCCCTATGCCTCCTATAGTTGTAAATTCGTTCGAAAAACTCAAGAAAGACATTGCTGAATCATCCGTAAAAGTTATTGATGATGAATTGCCGTTTATTATTGAAACCGATGCCTCAGAAAAGGCTATCGGAGGCACTCTTTTACAAGCTGGGAGACCTGTAGCATTCTTTTCTCGGTCGTTAAACCTCTCTGAAATGCGACTTCATATAGTCGAAAAAGAAGCATATGCCATAGTCGAATGTGTTCGTAAATGGAGAGATCTCATTGTTGGGAAACATTTTACTATTATTACTGATCAACAAGCCGTATCTTTTGTGTTTAAACCTGCTAATCGTGGAAAAATTAAAAACGATAAAATTATACGGTGGAAAATGGAACTTCTTCCCTTTTCATATGATATAAAACACCGTCCCGGGAATGAAAATATTGTCGCTGACACATTATCCAGAGTATGTGGTGCTGCTGTTTCTTCCTTGGAGGAACTAAAAACAATTCATGATTCCTTAATACATCCTGGAGTACAACGCTTTTGGCATTTTGTAAGGTCACAAAATTTGCCATATTCACTTGATGAAATCCGACGTGTGACATCTCAATGTACTACTTGCGCCAAAATAAAACCCCAAATCTTTACTTCTACTAATAATATTCTTATCCGTTCTACTGCTCCATTCCAGCGTCTTTCTGTCGATTACAAAGGACCTATCCCGGCATCTTCATCAGGTTGCCGTTACATATTTACAGTCGTCGATGAATACAGTCGATTTCCGTTTGCTTTCCCTTGTCGTGATTGCTCCTCTCAAACCGCGATTCAGTGCCTGGTGAATATTTTTTCTATTTTTGGACTTCCCTCATTCATCCATTCCGATCGAGGAACTTCGTTTATGTCGGAGTAATTCAAACAATTTTTGCTGCGACTTGGAATTGGATCCAGTAACACTACTGCGTATAACCCAAGAGGTAACAGCCAATGTGAGCGCTATAACGGCATTATTTGGAACACCATCTTATTAGCTTTGGGATCAAAACGGTTACCCATTAGCGCTTGGCAGGATGTTCTACAGGATGTTTTACAAACTATTCGCTCTCTACTATGCACCTCCACAAATGCTACGCCTCACGAACGCATGTTCAATTTTAAAAGGCGCTCTTCCACTGGCACTGCATTACCTGTTTGGCTCTGTGAGCCTGGGGAGGTGTTATTAAAGCGATTTGGTAACAGGAGTAAATATGACCCGATTGTTGAGGTAGTGGAACTCCTCGAGGCTAATCCTACACATGCAAGAATACGATATCATGATGGCCGGGAAGACTCAGTAGCACTAAGACATTTAGCACGTTTTCCACGCTCGGGTCGATCTCAAGATTCTGCTGAAAACGTTCTACCTGACACGGGCCCTTTGCCTGATACAAGTTCCACAAATACTCCTTCACCTAGGGAAAGTTATACAGAAAATGAATTAGTGAATCAGAATTCAGAGAATCAACCTTCCCAGAGATATGCTGCTTCTGATAGTGAACTACTTCCCCGCCGGTTTAGCAGGATTCGCAAACCAGTCCAGCGTCTGGATTTATAAAACTTTCTGATAACAATCTCTGTTACAAGTGGGGGTGAATGTTATGTATATTATATTTCTTCAGCTGCATTTGCCCAGGATTGAACTCAGCACCTTGGGATTACGAGATGGATTACGTGCACTTGCATATATTTCCGTTAAAGTAAAATTACTGGGTTTTCTTGTCCACGTGACTTTTTAATTTAAAAGCGTTCTCTTTCTTTTACCATATATACGTTCTTGGCCTCTTGCCTTGTTGGCATTGTAGTTTTGAATTAATTGAATAAAGCCTTAGAAAAGGTTTTTCTATTCGTGTCTTCTTTTTACATTACAGGTCGGTAATGTTTGCTATATATAGTTTCATTTAATTTCAAGTAAACGGAAGCTGGAATACTTAAGATTTTTTCAAATATCTCCGATTTTGATGAAATATTTACTCATCGATAAAAAAATATTCTTTAAATTCCACTTCCTTCAGTGCTTTATAGAACGATTGTGACTAGGCAGAATATACACCTAACCTCTTATTTAAAAAATCAAATATTTTCATGAAATTTATATAATGTACAGTAAATGTATGTAATATATTATTATGAGACACGAATTTATCACAGTTCGCTGAATTTCAATTCATTCTTTATGAAGTGTAGAAAGTGGATCAGAGGTTTGCAATCGCAGACACGTAACTCTCGTTTTCCCTCCATTGGGACCTGTATTTTTTATATTCAACGTATGTATATATATATATATATATATATATATATATATATATGTCTGTATATATATATATATATATATATCTGTATATATATATATATCTGTATATATATATATATCTGTATATATATATACATATATATATATATACATACATATATATATATATACATATATATATATATATATCTGTATATATATATACATATATATATATATATATGTCTGTATATATATATATATATATATATGTCTGTATATATATATATATATGTCTGTATATATATATATTTATATCTGTATATATATATATATATCTGTATATATATATATATATCTGTATATATATATATATATATCTGTATATATATATATATATATATATCTGTATATATATATATATACCTGTATATATATATATCTGTGTATATATATATATATATATATGTCTGTATATATATATATGTGTCTGTATATATATATATATGTCTGTATATATATATATATGTCTGTATATATATATATATGTCTGTATATATATATATATATATGTCTGTATATATATATATATGTCTGTATATATATATATATGTCTGTATATATATATATATATATATATATATGTCTGTATATATATATGTCTGTATATATATATATATATGTCTGTATATATATATATATATATGTCTGTATATAGATATATGTCTGTATATATATATATATATATATATATATATATATATGTCTGTATATATATATGTCTGTATATATATGTATATATATATATACATATATATATATATGTCTGTATATATATGTATATATATATATACATATATATATATATGTCTGTATATATATGTATATATATACATATATATATATATATGTCTGTATATATATGTATATATATACATATATATATATATATATATATGTCTGTATATATATATATACATATATATATATATATATGTCTGTATATATATATATAACTATATATATATGTCTGTATATATATATATACATATATATATATGTCTGTATATATATATATATATGTCTGTATATATATATGTCTGTATATATATGTATATATATATATATGTCTGTATATATATATATGCCTGTATATATATATATATATGTGTGTATATATATATATATGTCTGTATATATATATATATGTCTGTATATATATATACATATATGTATACATATGTCTGTATATATACGTATATATATATACATATATATATATGTCTGTATATATATCTGTACATATATATATATGTACATATATATATATATATATATGTATACATATGTCTGTATATATATATATGTATATATATATATATACATATATATATATATGTCTGTATATATATATGTACATATATATATGTCTGTATATATATATGTACATATATATATGTACATATATATATATACATATATATATATGTACATATATATATATACATATATATATAGATGTCTGTATATATATGTACATATATATATGTACATATATATATGTACATATATATATATATATGTACATATATATATATATGTACATATATATATATATATGTACATATATATATATATGTCTGTATATATATGTATATATATATATGTATGTATATATATATATATGTACACATATATATATATATGTCTGTATATATATATATGTACACATATATATATATATACATATATATATATATATGTCTGTATATATATATGTACGTATATATATATATGTCTGTATATGTATATATATATATATGTCTGTATATATATATATGTCTGTATATATATATGTATGTATATATGTCGTTATATATATTTATGCCTGTATATATATATATATAAATACGTCTGTATATATATATATATATAAATACGTCTGTATATATATATATTTACATATAAATACGTCTGTATATATAAATATATATATAAATATGTCTGTATATATATATATTAATATGTCTATATATATATATATATATATATATACATATGTCTGTATATATATATATAAATATGTCTGTATATATATAGAAATATGTATATGTATCTATATATATAAATATGTCTATGTATATATATATATATATATAAATAGGTCTATTTATATATATATATATATATATGTCTATGTATATATATATATATATAAATATGTCTATGTATATATATATATAAAAATATGTCTGTATATATATATATATAAATATGTCTATATATATATATATATATAAATATGTCTATATATATATATATAAATATGTCTATATATATATATATAAATATGTCTATTTATATATGTATATATATATAAATATGTCTGTATATATATATATATATGTCTGTGTATATATATATATGGATATATATATATATATATAAATAAGAATGGAAAGGAATTAGAGAAGCAAAAGCCAAACTAAAATTCAATTGGATTGCTTAAGGCAAGGTATATTCCGCATAAAAGGCAATTTATTCAAGTTAAATTTTCCTTAAGCCAGGCTTTTCAAAGATCAAAATCTTATCATCAGAGGAAGTCGTTGGGATAGATAAGTTGGCAAAATCCAAGATTTTAAATTTGAAAAAATACAATAAAAGTTGTAGGGAAAGAAACACAGGGCAAAATTATATATATATATACATATATATATATATATATATATATATATATATATATATATATATATATATATATAAATATGTCTGTATATATATATATACATATATAAATATGTCTGTATATATATATACATATATAAATATCTCTGTATATATATATACATATATAAATATCTCTGTATATATATATATATATATATATATATATATATATATAAATATGTCTGTATATATATATATATATATATATATATATATATATATAAATATGTCTGTATATATATATATATATATATATATATATATATATATATATATATATATGTCTGTATATATATATATATATATATATATATATAAATATGTCTATATATATATATATACATATATAAATATGTCTGTATATATATATATATATATATATAAATATGTCTATATATATATAAATATGTCTGTATATAAATATGTCTGTATATATATATATATATATATATATATATACATATATGTAAATATGTCTATATATATACAAATATCTCATATATATATATATATATATATAAATATGTCTGTATATATATATATATATATATATATATAAATATGTCTGTATATATATAAATATGTCTGTATATATATATATAAATATTTCTGTATATATATATAAATATGTCCGTATATATATATAAATATGTCCGTATATATATATATATAAATATGTCTGTATATATATATATATATATATATGAAGGAGAGTGGAAAGGAATTAGAGAAAGCAAAAGCCAAATAAAAATTCAATTCAAAAGTACACCTCTTTATATATATATATATATATATGTATATGTATATATATATATATAAATATGTCTGTGTATACATAGATATACATATATATATATATGTCTGTATATACATATATATATGTCTGTGTATAAATATATATATATGTCTGTGTATACATATATATATATATATATATGTCTGTGTATACATATATATATATGTCTGTGTATACATATATATGTCTGTGTATACATATATATATATATATATATGTCTGTGTATACATATATATATATATATATATGTCTGTGTATACATATATATATATATATATATATATATATATGTCTGTGTATACATATATATATATGTCTGTGTATACATATATATATATATATGTCTGTATATACATATATATATATATGTCTGTATATACATATATATATATATGTCTGTATATACATATATATATATATATATATATATGCCTGTGTATACATATATATATATATATATGTCTGTGTATACATATATATATATGTCTGTGTATATATATATATATATGTCTGTGTATACATATATATATATATGTCTGTGTATACATATATATATATATATATGTCTGTGTATACATATATATATGTCTGTGTATACATATATATATATATATGTCTGTGTATACATATATATATATATATATGTCTGTGTATACATATATATATATGTCTGTATATACATATATATATATGTCTGTATATACATATATATATATATGTCTGTATATACATATATATATATATATATGCCTGTGTATACATATATATATATATGTCTGTGTATACATATATATATATATATATATATATGTCTGTGTATACATATATATATATGTCTGTGTATATATATATATATGTATGTGTATACATATATATATATGTCTGTGTATACATATATATATATGTCTGTGTATACATATATATATATGTCTGTGTATACATATATATATATATATATATATATATATGTCTGTGTATACATATATATATATATATGTCTGTGTATACATATATATATATATATATATATGTCTGTGTATACATATATATATATATATATATATGTCTGTGTATACATATATATATATATATATGTCTGTGTATATATATATATATATATATGTCTGTGTATACATATATATATATATGTCTGTGTATACATATATATATATATATATATAAATATTAGTATTTCATGTATCCACATAGCCATTACTACTACCTTTAGGCCTAGTTTTTTTCATTTCCATATGTATAATTTTCTTGAAGTTTTCTCCATTTACTTTGTTAGAGTCTCTTATTATCGCTTATCCATCATCTTTATAAAGGCCGATATCCGTTTTATCGAATATATTTGTGAGTGTATATAAAAGGAATAACCTCACAAGATCAGATGCCTCCGCAGAGTCAAGGACACCCATGGCCAAATCAAAAGAGGTTTGTCATATTCGTTTTAATCCATTGGTCCTCGTTGTTGATTAAAACTGATCTCCTACATTTTTTAATGATGTGAATTTCATCCTTTGATAAATCGGTATATATCTCGGCGAATTCTAGGGCGATATTTAAGAGTTCTTCTGATATGGATGGGTAGAAGTCCACTATGTCGAATTGTAAGAAGGTACAATTGTTCTTATTTTCTATACTGTTAAACCAAGTGATTACGTCGGCAGTATTCACCCATTGGTTTAATTCTAGGTCTTTCTTATTTGTTTGTTAATTCTAGATAGAATTGTTTTTCTGATTCTTCCTATTTCTGGTTTGGTCGGATTAATTAAGCGAGTGCTGGGGTCATTGTTAAAGTTACCTTTGTGGTCTTTAAATAAGATATAGGCTTCCTTAGGTTTTAACTTACTAACTTTGTTGCTAATTTTTAGTTTATCTGTGATTTGTTTACTTTCAGTATTTATTATATCTATGTAGTTATGTTCGCTTGTATCTAGTTTTTTGTAGTTTTTGTAATATTTTCTGTTAGTAGTTTGTTATACTCTTGTTTATCTATTTTGTAAAAAATTCTAGTTTTTCCGCTTTGAGGAATATTTTGTTAGAGTTGTTTATGTTTTTAACGATGGTGTGTAATGGTTTTTGGAAATTATTCTGTTGTTTGTGAAATTCTAAGTTTTTAATTACATTTAAGAGTTCATTTTCAAAGCTAGTCATGAGATCTATTAGTTTAGTGGTTTTTAGGCTTTTGAATCCGTAGGATTCTTTTGTATCTACGTGTTTATCTTTATTGTTAATGAAGAAGTGTGCTCGCCATCGCATTCGGCGTATTAGTTCGTCCGTTTTTTTTAAATTAATTTAATAATGTATCCATGCTTGCTAGGTGTTGGGATATTCTTAAGTGATGTTTCTAAGTTAATTTTTTCCATATTATTTTTTAGTGGTGAAATATATTCTTGTGAGAGTGCTCAACTGTTTGAGGAGCTAGATATTTGTACTTCATGTATCCACATCAAATATTATAAGGATATATAATTTTGTATGTGTCAGTTTTCAGTATTTACTTCAACAGTGCTCGATACGTAAGTAGAGCTAGGTAGTAAGCAATGAAAATATATATGGCAATCAAGCTACACAGAGGCTCCCGTGTTTCATCCCCGGGGGGAATCGTCAGGCTAAATGCATGGAATTATTTTTGTCAAGTGTTTTTATATATAATAAAAAAATAAAATAATAAAAAAATAAAAAACCGAATTAGTTAAAATTTAAAACCTAAAATAGAAATACAAGAAACCACGTGTTAAAATAAATTCGCCCACTGTATTGACAAAACAAAGGAAACAGGATATAGGAAAAACCATTGTTAACAAAAATAGGACCGTCACCAACAATGCCTTTGTTCGAGGGAAAGCCAACGATTGGCTGAGGGAACAACAAAGAATCTGATTGGTTAACTAGCAAGCCATGTATATAAAAACACCTGACAAAAATAACTCCATGCATTTAGCCTGACGATTCCCCCCGGGGATGAAACACGGGAGCCTCTGTGTAGCTTGATTGCCATATATATTTTCATTGCTTACTATATATAAATAAATATAAATATGTCTGTGTGTGTGTATATATATATATATATATATATATATATATATATATATATATATATGTATAAATATGTCTGTGTATACATATATATATATATATAAATATAAATATGTCTGTGTATACATATATATATATATATATATAAAAATATAAATATGTCTGTGTATACATATATATATATATAAATATACATATGTCTGTGTATACATATATATATATAAATATACATATGTCTGTGTATACATATATATATATATATATATATAAATATAAATATGTCTGTGTATGCATATATATATATATATCTAAATATAAATATGTCTGTGTATACATATATATATATAAATATGTCTGTGTATACATATATATATATATATATATATATATAAATATAAATATGTCTGTGTATACACATATATATATATATATATGTCTGTGTATACATATATATATATATATATATAAATATGTCTGTGTATACATATATATATATATATATAAATATAAATATGTCTGTGTATACATATATATATATATATATGTCTGTGTATACACATATATATATAAATATGTCTGTGTATACACATATATATATATATATGTCTGTGTATACACATATATATATATATGTCTGTGTATACACATATATATATATGTCTGTGTATACACATATATATATATATATATCTGTGTATACACATATATATATATGTCTGTATACACATATATATATATATATATGTCTGTGTATATACACATATATATATATATGTCTGTGTATACACATATATATATATGTCTGTGTATACATATATATATATATATATGTATGTGTATACACATATGTATATATATATATGTCTGTGTATACACATATATATATATGTCTGTGTATACACATATATATATATATGTCTGTGTATACACATATATATATATGTCTGTGTATACACATATATATATATATATATGTCTGTGTATACACATATATATATATATGTCTGTGTATACACATTATATATATATATGTCTGTGTATACACATTATATATATATATATATATATATATATAGAGAGAGAGAGAGAGAGAGAGAGAGAGAGACGGGTATTCTGCTCTGAATTATATAGGATAATATTAGGGTTAAACAGTTCCGACACTGTGGGAACACATGCAAACACTATTACATATTTTAAATCAATATGATAACGTTTGAAATCACTAAATCAAGAAGATTATGCAGTTCTAATTACATGTTCAGTGTTTATTCATTAAATAACAAACATCTGTCATATATTTTAAAACCACAGCGATTTTCATAGGAACGGATATTTGAAAGAATGTAATTTCGATCTAGCTAAATACGCATGCACATTTTTATTCATCTCCCTTCGCACAGCGGTAAGATGTGACACAAGGTCGGAAAGTGGGAACGGAAAGCCAGCGCTTTAGTTAATGAACACTGTGGCCTACAAAAAAATATATGGGCAGTCCTGTCGGCATTCGCCCGTAGGGGCGCCTCAGGCGATTAGCAATAAACTAAACCCTTTCTCCAAGTGTGAGAACGCAAAGCCTGGGAGGGTGGACCTCCTAGAACTGCACAGGACAACCCCTAAGTCCGAAGGCCAAGGCGGTATCGGTCTAGGGGCGTTGCATTCATCGGAACATGTTTTTTCTATGAAAATCAAATTTAAATAAATCAAACTCCTAATATGATATTCATGAAGATGGTGTGCATTATAAGAAGGTATATTTTAAAATTAATGTTTCTTTACTTTACGAGACAAGTGCAAGGCAATCATATATTTGATGGTTGCCTGTGTTCATTTACTCCGAATGGAATGGTCCATAGATGCTGGAAGATTTTCCTTTCAAATAGATTCTTTACTCAGACCGCATACTTTGGAATTGTTTCGTTCTCTTTATTTTACCGACTGTTCCGACAAACATGCATTTAAATGTAATGTGAACAAACATCTTAATGACCAATTCCCAATTCAAGTTGCATCCTATAAACCAAGGGCAAGAACTTACTTTTCTGTCGGTTTAAAATAATAAAAAATACTACCGATTTCGAAGTGTCACATCATCGTAAACAAGTCGGCCATTTTAATCATTTGCTAAAATTTATAAAAGAAATTGTCTTACTTTACTCCCCAAGAAGGAACATTCAGATATGAGGACGTATTTATGTTGCGGATAATCCAACTCTCCTTAAAAAGAATTGTTCGGGAGTAGGGGCAAAATGTAAATTGCCTCAGTCTAGAAGTATTTATCCTCCTCGGATCATGGACAGAAAAGATGCCACACTTTCATCTCAGCCGAAAAGCTGCAATACTGTAGACATATCGACATATCATCAATATTTTCTTTTCATTTAATTTATTTATCCTTTCCTAAAATAATGTAATAAATTGACCGACCCAACTACTGAATCCTCCATTTTGCATTGAATACTACACCGTGATGTAGGGGAGGTCACCATTTGTTTTCCATAGATTGCTACACTTCCCCTAGATCGTCATCTTAGAATGTTGGGTGTATAGCTAAAAGGCATCAAGTATGATTTTTTTTTTTTAGTTTTTGATGATTCGATTGAGGATTGAACACCGGTCTCTCGGTCCATTATCAAACATTAACCATAATAACAAAAGTGACCTGTAAGTCTCTCTTAATTGTTTTCATCTTTTAACATTTTTCATACATGAAACATTAATTTAAGTGGCGAGTGAAGTTGATCTTTCACATTGTGCCGGATTAATATATTTTCATCTCATGTAAACGAGTACTTGCGACGATGTGCAAGTACGTGTTCTTTTTATGTGAAGAGGCAATGTACAATAGTTATTCACATCACAAATCGTGTTTATCGAATACAGAGAGATTGATGTCTTTCTCCCAAGTGTTCAATTCTTCTTTCCTGTTATCCTAGTGGGGGGGGTATGGTTGGTACGTGTGCATTGTACAGAAATAATGGCCCCTAGTCATATCAGATATGTCTCTCGAATTGCACGGCAGTGCAAAATAAAATGATTTATATAAATCGATACGGACGTCGAGGGGCCGAGTTTGCCTGTGCAGATTTATCCATCAGCAAGTTATAGCAGGGGTAAAAATGCTTTTACCAAAACGTCGAACTCCCGCAGCGATTAAAGGGGCAACGCAAAAAGAAAAGTGGACACGATATTATTTACCAGTAGAAAAAATATAACTTGAAAACATACACGTGTGAAGTGAAATAGAAAGTTAAGAGATAATGTATACCTATTAATGATTACTTAAGAATAGTAGAAAGCGAAACTTGGGATTACTTTCGACAGAATTGTAATACTCGCTTACCTTATTTTGTCATTTACTCCTCACATTCAATGAGCGATGTTTCTGACAGTGGGCGAAACATGCTGTTTTCTAGGTCGGAATCTATCTATCTAACACTTATCATTGGCTAGTTTTAGATCTTAAAGTATTTTTTCTAGCTGCTTTAATCAAGTGGCTTGCTGCCTTGTCCGGAGCGTTTTCCATAATTTAAAAAAAATGTTTATTATTTATAACAAACAAAAAAGATCCACAGTGTTAGTAGTATATGGATTGATAGATTTGCATTCGTATATAATAAAAAATGCATTAATCCTATTTTGGCAAATACATTACAGCGACATTGTATTACATCACTGGTTCTGTAGCGCAATAATAGTATGCCGTACTCGAAATAATATGGTTGTGTGTTCAAATCAAGTCGGGTTCATTCATAATGATTTTCTTCTAATTAAAATGATTTAAATTCAAAAGGACAAGAAAACAATGAGTAACCAGAGAATCAACTGTATATACATTTTTTGACGATAACAGGAAATGAAAAAACAATGACATACATATATATATATATTTAAATATTTTCTTTGTCGTACAAAACTTTAAAATAGCATTGAAGAGACAATATTTATTATTCATAATGAATTTAAGAAATTAAAAAGATGAAAGGGCAGCTGACCGGTTTCGTACCTCGCTCAACAGAGCCAAATATCGAGGTAATGTATAAAAAATATAAAAAGATGCTATGAGAATTATAGCGAGGGAAAGGGGTAAAAAAATAAAAAAATAAAAAATAAAAAAAAATAAAAAAATTAAAAATTAAAAATTAAAAAAAAGTTCAAGCAAATAGAAACAACATTAAGCCCGAGGAGATTTTCTCTTTGTTTGCAAAGAGAAGGTCTCAAGGACTTAATATAAATTGTTTCTAAGATCTTGAGATGATAAGGGGAGTGCGACTTACTAAGAATGGAGAATAAGTCGACACTGAATTTAGAGGCACAGGTGCGATTATTTATGAGATGTTGACCTATCGACGAACCATAAGTATTAATCAAATCGTCAGTTGGTAAATAATTTCCATTGCGAATTTTTGTGGGCACGTGTTGTTTGACCCGGATGTCCAATCTCTGTGACGTCATCCCGACGTAGTGCATACTGCAACTACCTTTAAATAAATAAATAATGGAATTATTATGATGTGGGGGAAGGACATCTTTCGAATAGAAGTTTAGATTGGACGAGAGGAAAAAACAACACGCGTATTCGCAGCAAAATAACATTGTTGTACAGACATATATATATATATATATATATATATATATATATATATATATATATATATATAAGTTAGGTATATGTGAATCTGTGTATATTTGTATAGGAAGCTTTCATTCCGAAGCACAGTAATCAATCACTATGCATTTTCGAACATAATGCTAGGCGTAAAAGGTCAACATGTGGGCTATATAAGGTTTTATAGAGATATGTTTACAATTGGGTCAGAATCTTCGTAGTAATACAG
>OY744533.1:24223665-24256165 GCA_963556195.1 Sepiola atlantica | reverse complement strand
TAAATCACATCATAGGTGAATGCAGCAAATTAGCACAAACATGCATACACAATTTGGTGGAGAAGACAGTACACTTATAACTATTATTCCTTCTCAAATTTTCGATAAAGTCAACGATCGTTATCGGTGATAAATCAATGATAAACCTAAGTTGCAATAATGCAATATGATTTGCTATATAATATATATATGATATATAAATATAATATATATATATATGATATATAAATATAATATAATAAATATATAATATATATGTAATATATATGTAATATATATAATATAATATATATATAATATATATAATATATATATAATATATATATATATAATATATATATATAATAGATATATAATATATATATATATATATAATATAGATATATAATATATATATATAATATAGATATAATATATATATATAATATATATATATATAATATATATATATAATATATATAATATAATATATATAATATATATAATATATAATATATATAATATATATATATATAATATACTATATATATATAATATATATATATAAAATATATATTTAATATATAAATATAATATAATATACTATATATAATATACGATATATAATATAATATATATATATTAAACAGTATATAATTAATTAAATACTATAATATATAGTATATATAATATAATATATAATATAATACACACATATTAAATAATATAGTATATAACATATATAATATCATACATATATAAATATATATATATAATATATAATATATATGTATAATATCTAATATCTATATATAACATGATATATATATTTATTTAATATATAATATATGATATATATATGTATAATATCTAATATCTATATATAATATGATATATATATTTATATAATATATAATATATATATATATATATATATATATATATATGTATATGATTAGAGAGATCACTCTGTATCATCGATCGATCGATCTAGTAAGTTAATATTCGCCGATTCTGAACATGTGGGGAATCTTAGACAGGTTCGCTTTTTCAATTAAAACTCTACGTGTCCAGAATCCATTATCAATTAAATTGAGAGGTTTTGCTTTGAGAAAAGTTATCGCTTCGGCGTAGCTAATATCCTGCAAATCCTTTTTATGTAAACTGATAACTTTTACAAGATTAATGTCATCGGACCTTTAAACATTGCTCAAATAGTCATTAGTCTTATCAACATTTAGGTCAGACAACAACTATCTCTATTTACCTATCTTTCGGGAAGGAAAAGTTAGACAGGGTCGCTTTTTTATGTGACTAATATAATAGTGCCTCAAAGATAGGAACTGTGTATGCGAACAAAAATGCATGGAAAGTTTCCCCGACACTATTACCAAAGAAGGGTGCCTCGGACAAAAAACGGGAGTAAGCTTAGCTAACTTAAATGAGATGCTTTGGAGTTTGGACAAAAAATAAAAGGACTCTTAGGCATTTTGTAGTCTTTCTCTTGATAATGATATAACTTTAATTATTATCATTACATTCAGTAGTACATCTGCGTATGGGGCACTACTAGGTGCGCCTATATAAAAAAAATAAGTAATATAAACTCCTCCATTCTTAAGGACGGCACTGCACAAATCTGCTGGGCACACTACGTGCTGACTTCAAGCAGGCGGGACTAGGACCACTACGTACAGCGAAACAACTTCATTGCCTACGACAACTTGCGCATGATAAGGCCAGATGGCCTGGGACTAGCATGGAGGACTGATTGCAGCTACGGGATGTGATTTGACTACCGTAGCCGCAGAACACAGTTTTTAATAATTCTTAAATAAAAACATAAGTCAATCCTGAGACTGCATACCTGACAATGGAAGAATGGGCTAAATTCTTATCTGGACCTAACTTCTCAATATTGAATTAAATATACGTTAAGTTATGCAATGGAAACGCTATCTATTTTATCAGGTTGATACATTCCATAGTGACTACTGTTATCAAAGAGCATCAGATCCACACGTATGATTCTGAAAAATCAGAAATTGAAATTCCGCCAAAATTCCAACCTTGACCGAACAGTTTAAGACCAAGGATGCGGAGCTTCGGTAGCAAGTCCATACGATGAACAGAACCAAAATTATCGCCAAAGGTGTTACTTTTACATTTCCCGTAACATTGACCTTTGAACGGATTTAATGTGAAGATATATTAGTTAGAACATGACCTATGTGTTCACCAAGTTTGGTGACGTTTGGTAAAACGATATTTACGCTAGGCTGTCCACAAGTAAACATAGTAACACATTCGATCGAAAACATAACCTTTGCCTAGATGGAGGTAATAAGTTACTGAAATGGAAAATAAATAATATTTGAAAAAAAAAACATAGAAAAACTGAAAAATTAAACAAATACAACCTAAATCGCCAGCCTCGACATTACAATTAAAAAGTGTGTAGAGACAGGTACATTGAACTGCCAAATCAAGAAGTCTACTTGGCAAACATGATACTTATAAATATATGGCGATTTGTGAAGCGAACGTCATCAAATCAACATAAATTTAAAAAAGATTGTAACAGCAGGAAGAACAAGACACTCTTAGAAAACAAATTATATAGTAGAACCACAATACAAGGAATAAACAGCCGAATAGTATCTCTAGAAAGATATACTAGACCTTTCAATGGTAAACTATGTTTCAATAATTAAAAAAAAACTCACGTACTTGATCAAAAAAACTAGGAAACTAATGACTATGGACAATGCATTGCACCAGAAAGATGGTACTGACTGACTCAATGTAAAAATGCGAGAAATAGATGAAAATGGATACGTATAGAGGACTGTGAAAATGATGCAATTGAAAAACTAGAAAACTAAATAACCAAATAAAAAAAGCTGATTTCCGCTGTAAAAAGCACAGCCAAGAAAAACACTACAAAAAAAGTGAAAGTGGAACCAAAAAGTAACCAGAGAAGCAGCTACACAGACGATTTTCAGATTGGGCGAAGAAGAAATGCATTGGTAGTGGTACGAAAATAACACTTGGACAAATAAACTAAATCGCTTCTAACAGCCGCCTACTAAACTAAATAAAAGCTATGATAGAGAAAATCCAAGAAAATCAGTAAATATAACTCAGATAGTAATAAATCACATCATAGGTGAATGCAGCAAATTAGCACAAACATGCATACACAATTTGGTGGAGAAGACAGTACACTTATAACTATTATTCCTTCTCAAATTTTCGATAAAGTCAACGATCGTTATCGGTGATAAATCAATGATAAACCTAAGTTGCAATAATGCAATATGATTTGCTACGGAGAGTGCTGAAAAGCTTGTGCATCTTTGTGGCATTCAGATACAGAGGAACACATCTATTTATTGAAACCTATCAATTACTGGAAATGACTGGTGTGAGAAATCCTATCGAGTTAATAATAATAATAATAATAATAATAATAATAATAATAATAATAATAATAATAATAATATTAATAACAATAATAGTTATGTAGAAACTAGCCTAAAACGTATATAGAAATCATGCATAACTGGGTCGTCTACTAAGAACTGTGCAAACAGTTGTATTTGGATATGCAACCGAAAGGTGGGGTATTAATTGGAGCCAGTATTGAAAATTTAAAAAGCGTCAAATATTCTGTGACATAGAAATGCCACATGTGGTATCTTCCCTATTTTATACTGTTATTGTGTTAGCTTATCTACCTGTTTCAGGAATAAATCGTCGTGCCAGCAATTGCTGGTAGTTATGGCACAAGAATCATGACGCGTTCTTCTGTAACATACTTTTGTTAATTCTACCACTGTGTTTGTCTTGATTATAACCGGCCTGCAAGGCCACAATAGATACACAACGGACTCTTCCAGTAAGTATATAAAACTTTGTAATTAACTCATAAATTACAGTAGGAGAAGCTACACTGTCGACATTATATTACTGTAATATAACGTTATTTTTTTCAACATATGTGGGTGTCTTAGTAAAGTATTTATTTAGTATTCATTAGCGAGGCGATAGCGAAGCCATAATGTAATCAAAATAATACAGCGTATCATATTAGACAACAAAATCACCTGCTGAATAGTAGACTTCGTCGTTCCAGAAAGTTCTAAGAGTGACAATCAATTCGGCAAAATACATTGAGTTACATGTGAATTGAAGAGAATATGAAACGTGAAGCAGACAACTGTAATATCACAGATAGTAGGAGCAATTGGAACAATGCCGAAAACACTAGGCAAACAAACTAGGTTAAATTCAAATCAAGTGCAGGATTGGCACTATAAGGAGCACGACAATTATGAAATCAGCTGAAATATTTTGAAAATTCTACCGCATGTGTCAGACAATTCTCATAAGCAGATGAGATCAACAACCACGTTGGAACATGGTAACGTTGTGTAGACAACTAAAACGAGAGGACTACACGAAACCAAAGGCAACTAAAAAAAACACGGTATATATCAAAGAGAATCTGCCCCTTACCAAGAAGTACTATACTCCGGGTTAGGCTTATTGTGACTCCAATTCACGAAAAAACAAACAACAACCGTTACCAATGAGAACGCAATAGTGAACGGCTGTTATGAGAACAGCAAGTAATTTGCAACGGTGATCGAAAAAAGAAGAATGTACTTGACATCTGAGGAAACTTGCTGTCACTCAGTATCAAAGAAGGGCCACATGACTTTGTCAGTCGGCGATCATTACATCATAAATACAAGTGTGAGATATCTTCAAGATTAAATAATAATATATAGAAATAAGGTCGAAAGGATCTAGCTGAAGAAGTTCGGATACATCAGCCGAAACGTTATTAAAATATCAAACAAGATAAGAACAGTAGCTCAAATGATACCACTTATCAATTTGAATCTAAAAAAAATGTTATAATAGAAGACTTTTCGGAATGCTATTGAATTCAATCATGCATTTGACTTATTTTCATTCTTGAAAAATAAAGAGAATCTGTCAATTTCCGAAATACATCGTTTTCGGACTTTATTTGTACAAAATCAATGAATGTACAATTTATTGAATTTGTTTATCATTGTGTTTGTTTCATTCATTGATATAATTTAGGATCGAAATTGTTTCTTTAAAAATAAGCCAGATCACATATATGGTTTAAAAGTCCAATTCTAAATAATATATTATAATCTGAAAATATATTCATGGCAATTCAGTTATACAGAATCATGTGTGTTTCATTCTCGGCCGTAATCATCATGTTAATTATATTATATATATATATATATATATATATATATATATATATATATATATATATATATATATATATGATATGTTAAAACAAGAATGTATGTATATGATGTTACCTTAACATAAAAATAAGGCTGAAAATACAATTTATATATATATATATATATATATATATATATATATATATGGTAAAATGAAAAAGGAAAACCAAAAACTGGATGTTTTTTATGTGTACATCAACGTTTCGGCTTTATTTATAAGACTTCATCAGGATGATGATATAGGGAAAAGATATCATGCAAGCACAGATACATGTAGGGTAGACATGTTGGGAAGAAAAATAAAATAAAATGAAAAATAATGGCAGCGTCTTGCTGGACGTCCGTACTTGTTGGAGAATGAAAATGAGTGGGAGAAAAAAGGGGAAGGGTGGAGGGAGCAAGGACTACTGTGGCTGGCGATGAGAGAAAGAGGTGGGGGATGAGCAGGGGTAAAATGGATGGCAGAGAGAGATTGGAGGAAGAGGGGGAGGGGGTGTTTGACCAGATGGCTGTGGTCGAGATTGAAGGGGAAGAGTGAGTTGGAATGTTTGTGTGTGGGGGGTGTATGCAGGGAAAATGGGGATGGGTAGAGAGGGAGGGGGGGCTGTGATTTTGGTGGATGGGCGAAAGTTATGGTCTTAGAGAGCGTTTGGAGAAAATGAGGGAATTTAAGAAGAGGTATGGGAGAAAATAGATGAGAGGGGGAAGAGGGAGGATTTGTCATGATAGGGTGTGAAATATTTGAAATATTTGGAAAATGATAGCAATGAGTGAGGGATTGGAGTGGGTGGGGGAGGGGGGTGATTGAAAGGGTGGGTGAGGAATATTTGAAATATTTGGAACATGAGAAAGTTTATTTGGACTGTAGTATTAAAAATGTGAGGGAAAAAAGTGAAGAAAAATAAGAGAAGATTCAGGGAGAAGAAGGAAGGGTGTGGGTGAATGGAAGAGTGTCATAAGGTTAGAGACGAAAATAAAAGTTAGCCATGATCAGGCAAAAGACTTTGTTCTGTGAGGATGATCTTGCTTATTAAGGGTGATAGGTTAAAGAAACCATTTCGCTGCTTGATGGTAGTGGAGGATGTGATGAGGGAAGTTTCCAATAATCTTCGCCGAGATTTGTTGTGGATGTGTTTAGTGATTTTGGCTTGTTCAAATTTGAATGCATGACCATATTCTAGAGCATGGGAGAAAAGTGCACTAAGAGGGTTGTTGTTTTTTATGTCCCTTTTATGTTCATTTAATCGTTTCTTTAATTCACGTTGTGTTTCTCCCACGTAGAATTGATGGCAATCATTGCAAGGGACAGTGTATAAGCCGGCATGGGATGTGGGTGTTTTTTGGAAATGTCTGGATGTGTTTAAAGTTTGTTTTATGGATTGAGAAGTGGTTTGTACTATTGGAATGCCTAGTTTGTTGAGCGTGTTGCATATGGATGTGTTATTGGAATGCGTGAGTAGGAGAAGGGGTCTGTCTATGAGAGAGGTGTTAGGGGTTTGATTTTTTTGTGTGGTGTTTCTGGAGAATATTTGAAAGGCTTTTTTCTTGGCATTTAATATGAAATGTGTGGGGTATTGCAATGTTTTTAGGGAATTAAAAATGTATTGTATTTCTTCATCTATGTGTGGGGGGCTACATATTCTAAGGGCGCGTAGGAAGAAGCCTATAATTGTCCCTGTTTTGATCTTGCTATGATGGTGGGAGTAGAAATGTATGTAGTCATTTTTGTGAGTGTTTTTGCGGTGTACCTTAAATTCTAGTTTATTGTTGGACTTAATTATAAGAGTATCAAGGAAGGGAATAGAGCCGTTTATTTCAGTTTCATGGGTGAATTTTATGGAGGGTTCTACTGTGTTGAGTTTATCCTTAACATGAATGATTTGTGTGTCTGTGGGGAGGAAAATTAAAATATCATCTATGTATCTAAAGTATTCGATGTTAGGAGGTAGTCTATATTTGAAAGGACCGGATTCTAAGAATTCTAAAAAGAGGCAGACCAATACACCGCTAAGGGGGTTGCCCATGGGGAGTCCAAATTTTTGTTTGTAGAATACTTCGTTAAATTGGAAATATGTTATGTCAGTGATGAGTCTAATTATTTCTGTAAAAGTGTTGGGGGGAAAAGGTAGGTCGATTTTTGTTTTCTTTATATGTGTGTGAAGTAAGTGTAGGCATTTTTTTACAGGTACGTTAGTGTAGAGCGAGGTTACATCTAGGCTGTGTATATTTTTATTTTCTACGTTGATGTTTTTTATTCTGCTAAGAAGGTCGCCTGAATTTTTTATGTGGGAGGGACTGATGGTACCCATTAGTGGAGTGAGGATGTTAGCTATGGCCCGTGCGATTTTGTGTGTGGTGCTACCTATGCTTGATACAATTGGACGCATGGGGGTGTCAGGTTTGTGGGTTTTGGGGAGCCCGTATAATGTGGGAATGATAGGGTGATACTCAATGTTTGATGCCCATTTTTTGTTGTTCTTGATTAGGTGTTTGAAAGATTTGTTAAAATGTTCTATGTTTTTATCTATAGTTTTTTGGTCAGTTTTAGTGTATGTGTTTTCGTCGGATAATAGAGTAGATATTTTTTTGATATATGAATTTTTGTCCATGATTACTATGCCCCCTCCTTTGTCAGATGGTGATATGAGTATGTTGTTGTTGTTAGCTAGGTGTTTAAGAGTGTCTATGTATCTCTTGGGTAAGACGGGGTCATTAGGGAGAGTGGTGGTAGTTGAGATTATGCCTTGAATGAAGCCTTTGGTGAAATCTGTGTCAGTGTGTCTGTAATTTTTTAGAACTGTGTTGGTGGTGGTGTTAGAGTGTATTCCAGTGGCGAATTTTAAACCGAAACTGAGAGCTTCAGTTTCTATGTTAGAAAGTTTATAGGTGGTGAGGTTGTTTAGGAGTTCCGGACGTCCTAGAGTTTTCCATTTGCTGTTTTGGATAAGTTTGTTGAGTTTGTTGTTTAGTCTGGTTGTATGTTGTGTATTGAATCTTTTGATGGATTTAGTGATGTTATCGATAGTGTTGGGCAGTATTGTTTTATTATTTTTGAGGTGGATGCCCAATGTTCTGGCCTCGTGGAAAAGGTGTGAACTCTTGTGTTTTAGTAGGTTTGCAGATGATGTTAAATATGTTTGAATGTAGTCAGGAAAAATGTGGTGCGATTGCTTTAGAAATGTAAATGTACTTGCGGGTATGACCTTTTCTTCGATGCATCTCAGCAGAAAGTTTCTCCTGTTGTTGTGGGAGTTGGCTGCGAATAGTGTGTTCTTATATTTCACTTTTTTCCCTCACATTTTTAATACTACAGTCCAAATAAACTTTCTCATGTTCCAAATATTTCAAATATTCCTCACCCACCCTTTCAATCACCCCCCTCCCCCACCCACTCCAATCCCTCACTCATTGCTATCATTTTCCAAATATTTCAAATATTTCACACCCTATCATGACAAATCCTCCCTCTTCCCCCTCTCATCTATTTTCTCTTATACCTCTTCTTAAATTCCCTCATTTTCTCCAAACGCTCTCTAAGACCATAACTTTCGCCCATCCACCAAAATCACAGCCCCCCCCTCCCTCTCTACCCATCCCCATTTTCCCTGCATACACCCCCCACACACAAACATTCCAACTCACTCTTCCTCTTCAATCTCGACCACAGCCATCTGGTCAAACACCCCCTCCCCCTCTTCCTCCAATCTCTCTCTGCCATCCATTTTACCCCTGCTCATCCCCCACCTCTTTCTCTCATCGCCAGCCACAGTAGTCCTTGCTCCCTCCACCCTTCCCCTTTTTTCTCCCACTCATTTTCATTCTCCAACAAGTACGGACGTCCAGCAAGACGCTGCCATTATTTTTCATTTTATTTTATTTTTCTTCCCAACATGTCTACCCTACATGTATCTGTGCTTGCATGATATCTTTTCCCTATATCATCATCCTGATGAAGTCTTATAAATAAAGACGAAACGTTGATGTACACATAAAAAACATCCAGTTTTTGGTTTTCCTTTTTCATTTTACCATCACGTCGGATTACCTTCATCCTTCTCTTCCCATATATATATATATATATATATAATGTATGTGCGTGTGTTCCTCGGCTTAAAATGATGAAGGACTTCATATTTAAAAATAAAAAAAATGTATAGTATAATGGAAAATATATAAACATGTAAATTAAATTTGTTATTACAATATTAATATTTTGGGCAGTGATCTGCACTTTATCAAAATGGTGTTCTTAAAGAAAATAACTTTTATAAAAAAACTGCACATCATATACATTTTCTAGTTCTGTTAATTGCGCTTATCAACACATAAATTAACGGTTTTCTGGTAAATTTCTTTTGTTTTCATTTGTCTGAAGTCTTACTTGAAATTATACGTTTGAATTGCAAAGAGAATTCTCTACTTGTCTGTACAACGTCTTCAAAGTATATTATAACAGTGCCTATAATATGAGTTCCTCATGTGTTTTATTAACAGTTAATGTAAGGAATGTGTAGTTATAAACGAGAACGTTTAAAATATAACAAAATAATTTACATTTTCGAAGTAAAATATTTATGAGTTAACAATTCTACGTCGGTGTTCTGACATGAAATATGTGTTTGGTGCTATGTATCCATATATGTATATATTATCCACAGAAACCTTTGTCGGCGTATTTATGGAAGAAATGAAAATTAATACAATGAAATTGAAAAAGACATAGCGGAAAACACGAGCAACACCCAAAGAAATATGTGTTTGTGATTTCCCTAGTTACTTTTCTAATCGGAAAACGTTTCCGTCTCATCAGGACACAGCGACGTGACTTCCAGCGGTGTCAGAAATTGATTGCTTTACTTTACAACAAAATCAGAAAATGAAAAATAAAATAAAAGTCAAATTATTGAGATGTGTCCATTCAATTTATGTCTAAACCGACGAAAATTATCTGTCGACCTGAAATGTGACGGACATAAACAATCTTATTTCAAATCTCAGCGTGACATACTCTACGAGCATATCCAACTTGAGCGTTTGAGAGAAACGAAAATGATATTTCTAACTAAAGTGTGACACATGGACAAAATGATAATTACAACTACAGCCTAACAGACGCCGAAAATTATATTAAAAACTAAAGCGTGACAGACCATCGAAAATGATATTTAAAACATTAAATTAGACAGATGGACAAAAATGATCTTTCAAACTGAAGCGTGACATACGCTGAAAATAATATTTTAAACTAAAGCACGACAGACCATCGAAAATTATATTTAAAACTAAAGCGTGACAGACCATCGAAAATTATATTTAAAACTTAAGCGTGACAGACCATCGAAAATTATATTTAAAACTAAAGCGTGACAGACCATCGAAAATTATATTTAAAACCTCAAATTAAGACAGATGGACAAAAATGATATTTCAAACTAAAGCGTGACATACGCTGAAAATTATATTTTAAACTAAAGCATGACATACCATCGAAAATTATATTTAAAACCTGTAATTAGACAGATGGACAAAAATGATATGTCAAACTAAAGCGTTACAAACAAACTAAAGCGTGACAGACGGACAGATATAATATTTTAAATTGAAGCGTGACAAAAAAACAGAAAATGATCAGCCAAACTAATGCGTGACAGATCGGCGAAAATGCAATTTTAATCTAAAATGTGACAAATAGACCAACATTATATTTAAACTAAAGCGTGACAGACTGTCAAAAATGATATTTCGAACTAAAACGTGACAAGCCAACAAAAATGATATCTCTAACTAAAGGAAAAGGAAAAATAATATTTAAAACTAAAATCTGACAGATGGAGGAATATCATAATTTAAATTGAAGCGTGACAGATTTAAAAAATAGTATTCTAAGGTAGAGCGTAACAGACCGGCGGAAAATAATATTCTAACCGAAAATGTGACAAACGGACGAAAATAGTAAAACTAAACTGTGTCAGATCGGCAAGAATGATATTTAAACCTAAAGCTTGACAGACAAATAAAAATTATATATTTCAAACTTCAGTGTGACAGACAAACAATACTAGTATTTCAAACTAAAACGTGACATACAAACGATAAATATATTTAAAACTACAGTGCGACAGACAAACGAAATTGATAGTTCGAACGTTAACGTGATACACCGCCCGACGGACCAAGTTTCTCAGAAAGATACGAGTACGAATCTAAATAATGATGTCGATAGCGAGAGTAAAAGGTATAAGACGCTACTAGACACATTGATCAACCAGAAACCGGTGATGAAAACGTATTTCCTTTTGACAAAAAAAAAGTAATTCACACAAATATATATTAATCTATTGATCTCCTTTCAATTTATATTGTAAACAGACACATACAAACCGAGATATATTTGCGCATAAATGTATAAACGTGTTTATCATAATTATTAATATGCATTACTCAGCTTCTGTTTGTATAAACAATGCAACGTTTTTGATGTGTTTTAATTTTGTTTACGATATTTCAGAGATATATCATCTATTGTTATACTAAAGCTGAGTTAATCAAAGTATATTTCCTTAAGGAATAGTTTCCTATATTTTCATGACATTAAACGCACACTATCTTAATGACACAAAATACACACTCTAGCTTAATGACACAAAATACACAGTATATTATAATGACACAGAATACACAGTATATTTTAATGACACAGAATACACAGTATATTTTAATGACACAGAATATACAGTATATTTTAATGACACAGAATACACAGTATATTTTAATGACACAGAATACACAGTATATTTTGATGACACAGAATACACAGTATATTTTAATGACACAGAATACACAGTATATTTTAATGACACAGAATACACAGTATATTTTAATGACACAGAATACACAGTATATTTTGATGACACAGAATACACAGTATATTTTAATGACACAGAATACACAGTATATTTTAATGACACAGAATACACAGTATATTTTGATGACACAGAATACACAGTATATTTTAATGACACAGAATACACAGTATATTTTAATGACACAGAATACACACTATTTTAATGAAACAAGATAGACAGTATATTTTAATGATTAAAAATGTATGCTTAGATATAGGATAAATTCATGTAAAAAATATTCCTTTTATTACTTTAATTTGGCAGTTATTTGTAATTAACTTCACACGTCATTCATCTCTAACTTGTATTTCTTCCGCTCTCTATATTTATTCAACCACTCTCTTATATTTTAATGTCTCTTCGATCGTTTAGAGAAAGAGAACATCTCTATGTGTATCTAATTTTCTATGTGGTTGTACACACCACAAACACGTATGTAAATTAAATGGAGATAGTATGCCTAATTACTTTAATATTATCCACAGGAAAATATAAAAATTAGAAGACTTTATTAGTTATTCCAAAAACATTTCTTAACAGATATATCAGAGTTTATGAATTTTTGAATCAAATCAAAGGGGAGCAAATAGTGTCTATAGTTGTGACTCAACGGGTCAATTGTACGTTTAGTTATTTAAATAGCGTATTTGGTGTATTCTATATTCCCAATGTATCGACCGTAGAACCCTCCAGCCCTCAGAAATGCTGAATTATTTTTATTTAAATAATTTGGATCATTATCGCTTTCGTGGTTGTTATACTTTCGACGGTTTGATCGTTGTACACTTCGGTCTACTTCGATTGTGTGGTTGTGAATAACCGAATACAAAACATTATTAAAACGTTTAAATTAATTATTGCTTGACTAAGTACTTCAGTATAGTTGTTTGTTTCACGGCATCTCAACCCTCTTTCGGTCAATTAATAGCGACTTAAGTGATTTTGATTAAAATGTTATTTAAATTCCTTTTCAAAAATTAAATCAGTAATTACTTGTCAAAAAATAATGCTGATTGTATTTTCCTTTCGAAATGGTTTACTTAAAGATTCCTAAATAGAACTAAAAAAGTGAAAGAAAACAGAAGAAGCTTCATGAATCGACATTATTTTGTTGAAAAAAAATCAACTGTCAAATTGTTTGTAATTAACTCGAAAAATTAAGATTTTTTTAAAAGAGAAATATGGTGGTGCTGAGTAAACCTCGATATCTTCTCAAATTCTGTACATTTGTAACAAGAAATAAAATTAATTTTAATACGATAGATGCATTTCCTATTGCTCTATTAAACTAAGTAGGAAAATATATGTTTCGGGCTTTTTGAAGGGCATGTAACAGAATAATAAAAACTAATAAAAAAACAAACAAATAGGCAACAAATAAATGTTACGAAAAGTAAGATAAGTTACTTTTTTACTGACCTGGATAAGTGTACTTGTGTTTTAACTTATTTTAAAGAGTGTTTGTTAAAAAAAACCCTGGTGTCCACCTGTTCAGTCGGAACGAAAAAAAAAATGGCTGAAATTAAAGAGGTTCGATAATCGCTCAAAAAAAGTAAATTAAACAAAATTACATGTTCCAACGATCGGTGAAATTTATTACATGTGTTTCTTACACTATTTTGTTTATTTTCGATTTTCACCGATTATTCAGGGTCCCCGTGCAGGGCTCATAAATAGCAATTTTGTTTTTCGTTCAAACTGAACAAGTAGACGCCAGGTTTGTTTTTAACAAGAAACTCTTTAAAATAAGTAAGAATACAAATAAACTTATCAAGCTTAGTAGAAGAGTAAGTTATCTTGCCTTTGGTAACATTTATTTGTTGCCAATTTGTTTCTTTTATTTACATTTTTTCGTTCTGTAGCTGTCGTTAAAAAATGCATGATATTTCTTAGTTGTGGGATTGAGTTATCCTTGAAAATAATGTTTAATATATTTTACATTTTCTTTCAACTTGCAGAGAAAGATTGAAATAAATTATGCTTGAGATTGTCACGGCCCTCCAAAATTAGCATCCAAGTACTCTATTATTAATAGACTCATATAAATTTTTCTCTCACTAAATAAGAAATTTAAAACAAATTATGTTTATGTTCATGTAAATGTTCTTTCCGTTCAATAAAAGTTGCAAATACACCTTTTTTCCTGATTAAAACATTCTCAGACGACATGAATGGGTAAAATAACAATAATAAATCAGGATACATTTGATAAATTCGAACATTATACTGCGGTTTCATGGCTAATACTATTTTCGGAAAAATTTCAATATATTCAGGAGCCGTTGAAAATATGATGAAACTAACAAGGAAAATCCACTTGTTAAAAAACTAACATATCTGTTTAGAAGAAAATAACGTGATGTTACAGCAAGTAATTATGTTTCTTTTGTTAAAATGTATCGCGTGTTTAATGTGATTATATTACATCGATGATCTGAAGTTATTTAAATTATAAATATTTCATTTATAATCAAATTTATTTTTATTATTTATGAAGTTGAAATCAGAAATAATAAGATCAATATATATATATATATATATATATATATATATATATATGACGAATACCCGTCTCAAGACGGGTTAAAATTAATTTCCTCGCCAGAAAGTTTTGCACCAATTTTATGTCTCCTTAGGAATACTAAACCCAAGACATAACGATTCTAAACCTTATGTTTCGAATCTGCATTTTAGTTTTGAAAATAAAAATCCATGGCATAATTTTGATTCTAGGAAGTGTCTCAAATTAAAAGCTTAAACTTAACCTTTATTAAGACGAAATTGGAACTTAAGAAATTGTGTTTAATTTGTGTCAAATTAAATGCAAATCTGATATATATGAATTTTAAAATACGATGTGGCACCCGTAATCTGCTTCCTGACACCCTTTTTAACATACTACCTGAAAAACTGAAAGTTGGGGAATATTTATTAATTGATGTCTAATACCTACTAGTATAATTTCTAAAATACTTTTTCTCCCTTTGCATAAAACTAAATTAAACTGAATCTCATATTTTGACAGCTTACGTATAACAATTGTGTTCCAATATTTTTAATGATCGGTTAATTTAATTAGGAGTAAATCGTGTATATATATATATATATATATATATATATATATATATATATATATATGTGTGTGTGTGTGTGTGTATGTGTACAGGATTTACTCCTAATTAAATTTTAGCATGACGATTCCTTACAGCGATGAAACGCGGAAGCCTCTGTGTAGCTAAACTGCCATTAATATTTTCATAACTTATTACATTGCTCTACTTACTATTTGAGCACTGTTGAAGTAAATACTGAAAATTGATACATAAAAGAATATATCTCCTTATAACATTTTATGTGGATACATGAAATAATTATATATATATATATATATATATATAACACATAGACACACCTCATTTATAAAGATATATAATATATAGGAGATATTTTTCAATTAATTGTATAGGTTTAATTCTTGCAAAACAGTACAATGCAGCCAGTGTGTCGTTCTGTCTTGGTTTTGAAAATAATTGATTCTGTCAATTAAGGTCAAAAGGTTTGTTATTGAGTTTAATTTGTAAGCTTTGGGTCGTAGAGTCGTGTGAATACTGCCATCTGTTGGCATCGTCACAAAATATTAGTTGATTTACGATTGACTTAAAAATCGCTCGTCTCATTCGTTACATTTTGGGAAACTTTTCACACAAGATTGCAAACACACATTATCTAAATTAGCAAAAATATTCGTACTAGCACTTCCGGTTTTGTCCGAGAATAAATGACGAGACTTCTAGTTTTGTTCGGAAATAGATGAATGACATCAATGTACTACTGTACTTTTTAAACTCTAATAAATTTTAATTTGGATCATTCGGACTAATATTCTCATCTTTGTTGTTATTGTATAAACATTTTGTCAGTCATTACAGGGCAGAATGTTTTATTTGTATGTTATACTAAGCTATTACTGTATGTAGTATGTATTGGCACATCCTATCAGGTTTTGAAACCAGAATTCATACAATAATTTTACACATGAACCGGTGACCTTGCGGTTATATCCGTTAATTAAAAATTAGATTTAAGTGGCAGTCTTCAAGAGGTTGAAGACCCAATCAAAACTGCATGCGATTATAACAAAGTATAAGTTAAAAGTTAACACTATCACGTACTAAATGAGAACACTCTACCCCAGTTGATTAAACAGAGGATTCAGTTCGAATAGGTTCTAGAGTTCAGCATTACTCTCACGTTCGGAAGGATTTATCTGAACAAGTTCAGAGGTTACATCGGGTGGAATATTTGTTAAATACAATCAAGATGCTAATAGTAGTCAAAAGAATCCTCATCTAAAAGTTAAAGCGTCGTATTTGACGTTTATAGGTTTCATGCACGAACTCATAATTTTATAGTATTCTAAAGAAGAAATTCAAAAAAGTGCAACATAAAATTAACACGACTTTGTTACATTCCGAGAAAGTTTTTTTAATAATAATACAGGGTGGGCCAAAATAAGGGTCCTATCTTTAAATTTGAATAACTTGAATTTGAATAACTTCCACAAAATAAAAGTTAAACTCACCAAACTTTATGTGTGTGTAGACTGACCCTTCCGAGATTTTTTGAAATAAACAAAACAAATTTTAGCCGAAAAACACTTCTTAAAACTTACCAAAACTAAAGTATTGTTTTTTACACTGTTTTGAGTTTTTTAAGCAAAAATAATGTTTTCTAAATGAGGGTACGTTCCTTAGGGCTAATACGGCTCATGCTTGCTTCGGAAGGGGTCCTTTACTTATTCTAAAAAAAAAAAAAAAAAATCAATAAATAAAAAAGTTATGAATTTTTAAAAATAGGACCCTTATTTTTGCCCACCCTGTATAAGTATCGGAGTGTGTTTCAATGAAATAACTAGACACCAACAATATTATTTTTACTGACTGCTTCATGAATATTGTTTTTACCAACTGTTTTAGTATTTTCTATTCTTTTGACGCATTTTCTAGTATCGTCTCTTAAACAACTTGAAGTTCCGAACTGTATCTTAAAGTTATGTCACATCATTTGACAGCTATTTCAGTTACTTATAGTTAAGCGGTAAATATTTAGGTTAGCTAAGCTTTGTATATTGTTTTGACGATCCCTGTAGATTAAAAAAACACATTTTTTAAAAAACTTAGTTTACCCTAAACGAGGCAAATTGCCCAGACGTAAGGGGCTACTAAAAATTAGGGTTACAGTTTTGGAGTCATCATAAAGTGGGTGCTGTGCAGAGAGATGCTTGTTCCCATTAGTTTTAAATTTCTGCATGTTGGTACAGTTTGGGGAAACAGGGAGCAAGGAGGGAATTCCAAAGGTCGGCAGCTCGAGGAAATAAACTATTGGAGTAGAAGACTCCCCACCATCTGGGGACCTCCACAGTGAATTGATGGGATTTAGCTGATTGTTGAGTTGGTCAAGTTGATTTACGTTGAACAGGCACCAGAGCAGCAAGTTCATCGAACACATTCAATTGAAATACTTGAAAAACAATCACAAAGATGCAACATTGCGACTATGGGACAGGGTCTAAAGCTTGGTAGATAGTGAGGAACCTATTAGATTAGATTCTCTTTTTTGGACCTTGTCTAAAAGGGAGGTGGCTTTGTAAAGATATAGGATACTGTCTTGCGTGAGGAGTTTACTAGCACGGTAAAGAGATCCCACTTTCTTTGCAGCAGCTTTGGCAATGTCTTCTATGTATTTGTTCTAATTCATGTTCCTGCGAATGTTAGGCCGAAGAGTTTGAACGTTGAACTCTCAGATAGAGTGTCATATGCCATTAAAATTGGTGGTTGAAGGGGTTTCCTGTGGTGGTTTTAGGAAAGGAGCTTTATCTTAGCAGCATTAAATGTTAACATCCGTTTAGTACCCTATTCCACTATAGAGTGGAGGTCACGTTCTAAGAATACAGCCATTGCTTCGAATATGTGCGCATTTTACCCAGATGATGAGAGTAGAGCGTCGTGTCGTCACAATGTCATCAGGGGTAGTTTATAAAAATCAGGAACAAAAAAATGCAAGGATCGATACCTGGGGTATACCTGCGCTTATATCATGTTCTTTAGATGAACAGTAATCGAGGACACCTTGGATCTTTCTTTTGGATAGGAATAAATTAATCATATTAAATATTCGTCTAGTAATACAATATTAATTTATTTTTATGAGAATATCTTTATGACAGACCATGTCAAAGGTTTTGGATGTATCAAGCGCTACCACCCTAGCTTTACCTGCCTTGTTAAGTGTATGGTATATGCGTTCAGAGATGACCGTGAGAATATCCGTAGTAGACCGAGATTTTCTAAATTCATACTGATGACCAGAAAGAACTTAAGCATTAACGTGGTGACGGACTACTACTAGATTGATTAACGATTAAAAGATTTTAGCGAAGAGCGAGCGTAGACTGATGGGACGATAATTTAGAGGGTCAGTTATATCTCTAGAATTCTTGAAGACTGGTACAACAAAGGCAATTTTCAAGCTGTCAGGGAAGCAAGATTTGACAAGACATTTGTTGTAACGTTTGGAGAGGAAAGGGTCCAGTTCAGCGGAGCATTTCTTTATTACTATTACTGGTATAAGATCAGGCCCGCAAGGTTCGAGGGTATCAAGGGTTTTATGATGTCCCGCTCATGAAATCGGGTGATGGTCAAGTCATCAAGTGTTGCTTCAGTTCGCAATGAGAAATTTGTGATTGAGTTGTTTGCGGAGTTTAAAGTGGAGTTTAAGACCCAACACTGCGCAAATAGTTCAGATTGATCAGTTGCCGTACAAACGTCATCATTGTGGTTGAATAACGAGTAAAAGTAATTCATTTTTTGAAATAATTAACATAATAATTTAATGTCCGACTGATTTCTGAATAAACCGAAATTGCGAAATTACGATTGTCATTTTTTTGGAAATTAAAACTATTGCATTTCTCATTTGAATAATCAGTTAATAGTAAATAAAAAATCTTGTGTATGTCACGTAGATGCGCAAAACACAAATATATTGTGATTCAACAATTTTATTACAACATTTCAATCGTCTAAAACAAAGGGCAACACATCTGCAAAAAACAGCAGATTAAAAATATGCCATGTTAAAAACGTGATAAGTCATTTTCAACACCGTTTATGTACCACTCCGAAAATTGATCATAAAAAATAGGTAGATATCATGTCTATAATCATAGTTGACATGTGATATGAAGCTATTGTATTTTTTCTTTTGTAGATTTCCCGCAAAACTAAAAGTTCCTGGTGAATTAAGAAATGAAAATACAAATAATTGCATTTGCGTTCATTCAAAAATAAAGCGTTTTAAAAAATAATAGAATTTCCACTAAAAATAAACGTGTTCAAAAGCTATTTTATTCAATTCGAAAAATATTAGATTTATCATGTTTTCCATTTAAACACTTCATACATAATAGATTTTAAGCAATACACGTGTCCATGTTATGCTGGTTATCATATGAGTTGTCTAATGTAATAAGAAAGTCGATTCTGTCGTTATGAGATTCTTGGCCAATTCTATTCTTCTTAGAATAATGTGATTTCAATTAACCTAGTCAGTTTATCTGCATTGTATAGCCCTTCCCCCGCATCGCACGAATCCTTTGCTTGATGTATTGGACGAGCTTAGGATACGAGACCTAAATCAGATCATTTTTTTCCTTTCTGAAGCCGCTAAAATGAAGCCGCAAATTATTTCAAATTAAGATGAACCCACGTCACAATTGCGTTGATTGTGTGCGCTTGGCAGTTTTCGCGTTGTCATTTGACAAGGCCATCAAACTGTATGGGCCAAGATTAACGAGTTGGACCACCACAGTTAACTTCTAGCTTACCCCCATATAATTCGTCGGTCATCCCTTATTTATTTATTTCCCTTCGCGCATCGGATATATTACTGATCTTGGAACACATTGACATTCTCGTAGATTTAATCAAACTGAATGTTGTTCTCGGAACATTCTTCGATTTACGGAACAAAATCGCTGCGTCGTGGTAACATTTTTGATAATTGAAAATAGAAAAGTCTGTCTCTTCTCCGGCATATCTAGGATTGTGTGTTATTTAATACCAAACAACACTATATACTCTAAAAAACACATTGTATGCGATGCAACCCGTTTTTTGCTATTTAAGCGTTATCAGAAAGGACATTGTATATTTTCTTTCCCATGTATATTAATACGTAAATTATTACTATATCAATTATAGATGATGAACACTGTATATAACGTCATCAATATATATATAAATATATATATGATTTGATTGATCATTCACAATATGTTAATAAAGTTTACATTAACGATTTTTCAAGAGTGCTCAATACCAAGTAGAACATTTATAAAGTTATCAATTATAATTATATATATATACATACACACACATATATATAAATAAATATATGATGTGAACTAGGAAAAAAAAGAACACATATATTTAAATTATATCCTCTCTTAAATAGTCAATGCTCGCTGTACGAAAATAGAGAAATGGTATAAGTTAATAAATAATTACAATAAAAATGAAATAAAATGCAATATTTCTCAAATACTCAATTATTCAAAACTAAAGGTTATACATAAGAACAACTAGTTTTCATTCCTTAAATCACGCCTTTAAAAAAGTAGTGTTTTCGTCAGAGGAATTTCGAAAAATTAGTCAATAAAATAAAATCAACGTTGATAAATAATCTATTAACATAACTCGTTTACACACCCTTGAGCATTACGACACACAAAGAACATCTGCGCGTTTACAGAGAACATCCGGGCGCTCAGAAGTTCACGGGTCACCCATTGGACAGCACTTGTATGATAATAAAAAGTGCGGTGAGGCGTACTCCGATGGATGTTTTCGCGTTGTACACAAGATCCGTTCCAAACACTATCTCAAGGTTTTGGAGGCCGTCAGTGTAACAATGCGAAAGCCATCGCTCTGTAGGCAAAATGAGTAGTCTCGCTAATTGGACTTATTTAGAGACTTCTAAAAAAATACTTTGCCTATTACGTTCAAATATTCGCTTTCGGTTTATAATAGCGATATTCAATCTCCCTGTTTTTTTTCTCTCTCCACATAACTCTTTTCCCCGTTTTTAAACGATATTTGCCGACGTTTCCCTTGAAAATGTGTCGGTTGAAATGTACCTCGAAATTTAGTTTGTTAATTTTAGTCAATCTTTTTATTCATTTTAAGTTTTTAATCGAATGTCTTTCGACGATTAAATATATTATTATAATTTTCCTCTCTTTTTTTTTCTTGTGATATTGTGCTCGACTCGTTATGACTCCGTTCATCCTATTTAAAAGCTTGATAATATTATATACCACAAAAACTGTATGGATATATATATATATATATATATACATGCATACACCTTCACATATATACGCATTCACATATATGCACCTTCACATGCATACACCTTCACATGCATACACATTTACATGAATATACCTTCACATATATACACATTAACATGCATACACATTTACATGCATACATCTTAAAACATTCACATGCATACATGTTTAAACATTCACATGCATACATCTTCACACATATACACATTTACATGCATACATCTTCACACATATACACATTTACATGCATACATCTTAACACATATACAAATTTACATGCATACATCTTTACACGTATACACATTTACATGTATACATATTTACACGTATACACATTTACACGTATACATCTTTACACGTATACATCTTTACACGTATACATCTTTACACGTATACATCTTTACACGTATACATCTTTACACGTATACATCTTTACATGTATACACATTTACATGTATACATCATTACATGTATACACATTTACATGTATACATCTTTACATGTATACATCTTTACATGTATACATCTTTACACGTATACACTTTTACATGTATACACATTTACATGTATACATCATTACATATATACACATTTACATGTATACATCTTTACATATATACACATTTACATGTATACATCTTTACATATATACACATTTACATGTATACATCTTTACATATATACACATTTACATGTATACATCTTTACATATATACACATTTACATGTATACATCTTTACATATATACACATTTACATGTATACATCTTTACATATATACACATTTACATGTATACATCTTTACATATATACACATTTACATGTATACATATTTACATATATACACAGTTACATATATTCAGTTACATATATACACATTTTCAGATATACACAGTTACATATGTATATATCTTTACATATATACAGTTACATATGTATATATCTTTACATATATACAGTTACATATGTATATATCTTTACATATATACAGTTACATATGTGTATATCTTTACATATATACAGTTACATATGTATATATCTTTACATATATACAGTTACATATATACAAATTTACATATATATATAGAGAGATATTTACATATATTAACATTTACATATATATATATACACACATATACTATCATATATACTGATATATATATATATATACATACACACATATATACTATCATATATACTGATATATATATGTACATACACACATATATACAATCATATATACTGATATATATATGTACATACACACATATATACAATCATATATACTGATATATATATATACATATATACTATCATATATACTGATATATATATACATATATACTATCATATATACTCATATATATATATACATATATATTATCATATATACTGATATATATATACATATATACATATATACTATCATATATACTGATATATATATATATATATACATATATACTATCATATATACTGATATATATATATACACATATACTATCATATATACTGACATATATATATATATATATATATATAAATATATATACATACATATACTATCATATATACTGACATATATATATATATATATAAATATATATACATACATATACTATCATATATACTGACATATATATATATATATAAATATATATACATACATATACACCTATTTACTATCATATATATATACACATATGTATATACATACATATAAACCTATATACTATCATATATATATATATATAGACATATGTATATACATACATATAAACCTATATACTATCATATATATATATATACACATATGTATATACATACATATAAACCTATATACTATCATATATATATATACACATATGTATATACATACATATACACCTATATACTATCATATATATATACACATATTTATATACATACATATAAACCTGTATACTATCATATATATATATACACACATATGTATATATGTATATACATATGTGTGTATATACATATAAACCTATATACTATCATATATATATACACACATATGTATATACATACATATAAACCTATATACTATCATATATATATATATACACATATGTATATACATACATATAAACCTATATACTATCATATATATATACACATATGTATATGCATACATATACACCTATATACTATCATATATATATATATACACATATGTATATACATACATATAAACCTATATACTATCATATATATATATACACATATGTATATACATACATATAAACCTATATACTATCATATATATATATACACATATGTATATACATACATATAAACCTATATACTATCATATATATATATATATACACATATGTATATACATACATATAAACCTATATACTATCATATATATATATACACACATATGTATATACATACACATAAACCTATACACTATGATATAAATATATATATATATACATATGTATATACATACATATACACCTATATACTATCATATATATATACACCTATTTACTATCATATATATATACACATATGTATATACATACATATAAACCTATATACTATCATATATATATATATATACACATATGTATATACATACATATAAACCTATATACTATCATATATATATATATACACATATGTATATACATACATATAAACCTATATACTATCATATATATATATATACACATATGTATATACATACATATACACCTATATACTATCATATATATATACACATATTTATATACATACATATAAACCTGTATACTATCATATATATATATACACACATATGTATATATGTATATACATATGTGTGTATATACATATAAACCTATATACTATCATATATATATACACACATATGTATATACATACATATAAACCTATATACTATCATATATATATATATATGTATATACATACATATAAACCTATATACTATCATATATATATATACACATATGTATATGCATACATATACACCTATATACTATCATATATATATATACACATATGTATATGCATACATATACACCTATATACTATCATATATATATATATACACATATGTATATACATACATATAAACCTATATACTATCATATATATATACACATATGTATATACATACATATAAACCTATATACTATCATATATATATATATATACACATATGTATATACATACGTATAAACCTATATACTATCATATATATATATACACATATGTATATACATACATATAAACCTATATACTATCATATATATATACACACATATGTATATACATACACATAAACCTATATACTATGATATATATATATATATACATATGTATATACATACATATACACCTATATACTATCATATATATATATACACACATATGTATATACATACACATAAACCTATATACTATGATATATATATATATATATACATATGTATATACATACATATACACCTATATACTATCATATATATATATATATATATATATATATATATATATATATATATACAGTGGCGTAGCTAGACCTTTTGCCGCCCGGGGCGGTAGTAAAATTTGCCGCCCCCCCCCCAGGCATTTGGGTGCCCGGAAAATTCGTCCATGGAAAATTTTTTGCTAGGTAGGAAAACTGATCCATTATTATTAAGTTAACATTATTCTTAATTTTCATACCTTGCGAAAATTAGTTCTACGGTATCTAATTTTCCTAAATTCAATTAAATTAAAATTAAAATATGAAAACTGATTTTTAATATTTTTTATTCATTTGAGATTTTATCTGTTTTCCTTTTGTTTTAAGTAGATGGTGGGGGTTGCCCAGGGTGATTTTGTCCGATCCCCCAGCTAGCAATTGTAAAGTTTACAAGGAGTTATAAAAAGTATGCTACAAAAACAAACGTTTGGACAGTAATAAAATTAATGAAGTCAAACTTTCGCATCTAATGTTATTTCCTCTTTGATGTCGGTGTATATACACCCAAATATCCAACTTTCTTTTCGCACCTATTCGATAAAAAATTATATGAAAGTTCCCCTTTAAGTATGAAATCTTTCTGAGGTCATTTTGTTTTTTTGGTGCTTGGCCGAAGCCTAGGCTTGGCCCTATCCTGTTAGGTCAGCCGGTCACTGAGTATATCTCCAGAAATAATTAATGCTTGCATTTTTTAAACTTAGTGATTGAATGAATTAAAGCAATTTATTCTCAATTAATGGAAATTTTGTTCAAGAATTAAAACCAGCCATATATATATATATATATATATATATATATATATATATATATATATATACATACATATATATGTATGTATATATGCGTATTTATATATGTGTATGTGTGTGTATATATGTATATATGCACGTATGTATGTATATATGTATATGTATGTATAAATATATGTGTATATGCACATATATATGTATATATGCACATATATAGTTATAAAATAAATACGTATTTATTGTAATGCTCCCATAATGTTGAGCATAATGAGAGCCGAAAATGGCAAACGGCCGTAAGCGAATATAGCAATGGTCTTGTTTAAAATTAGATCTTGTGTACAATTAGAGCTGAGGTCGGTTTGGCAACGACTGCCGATTGTTCCCATTTACTTGCCTCTCCACGAGGGCAGAGTTAGACACAAGGCCGGTTTTTAATGTGGGGAAAATCCAGCTCCACAAAAAGGGGCACTCTAGACATTTCTGAACTCATTTTGAGAGAATTGGAGAATGATGAGATACAGATTGGTGACTGTATTGGCCAGGCATTTGACAATGCCGCTGTTATGGCAGGTCACCGATCGGGTGTGCAGAAACGAATCTCTGAAATCAACCCAAAAGCTCTATTTGTGCCATGCACCAACCATTCACTAAATCTGGCTTGTGTACATGCAGCTTCAGTAGCGGTTCACTCTGTTACATTTTTTGGCACACTGGATCGGTTATTCTCGTTCTTTTCTGCATCTACACATCGCTGGGACATCTTGATTCAGTTGACCGGTCTAAGTATCAAACGGACTGTGGATACTAGTCGAGCAGATGCTGTAGATGTTGTGATAAAAACAATAGTGGAAGTCGTCATTGCCCTGGAACAGCTCACAGAAGAAGGAGAAAATGCTACCACAAGATCAGATGCATCTTTAATTCTCAACTCGGTACTATCGTTTCCGTTTCTTTTATTTCTGAACCTTTGGAAAACTATTCTCCCAGAAATCAATGATGCCCAGAAATATCTTCAAAAAAAAGGGCTGGATCTGCAACAAAGTTCTGTCAGGCTGACGGCGTTGAAAGATTTCCTTCTTCAGAATAGAGAAAAGATAGTGGACACTGCAATAGACGAGTCAAAAACACTCTGCTCTGAAATGGGGATAAGCATGGAGCGTCGTATTCGCAAAAAGAAACAAATGGATGGTGAAGGATTGACTGATGCAGCGCTGAGTTTTGATACTGAGTTGAGACGGGAAATGCTGTCTGTCATAGACAGATTGACTGAAGAAATATCTTGCAGATTTCAACAAGTTCACAATCTTGCAAATAAATACGCTTTTCTTATACCGTCAAATCTGCTTGATGATAATTATGATTGTCAGCTTGGTGGATTTGACGAAGATATAGAAAAAGAGAAATTCTTTGCTGAAAAGAAGAGGTTACAGTATGTTGTAAAAGCTTCAGAAAAAGACAAAATCGATGGACCTCTTGAACTTTTGAACTTTATACAAAGATACCAACTTGGGGATTCCGTCCCTAATATTGTGATCTTGCTGAGAATTTTCCTCACCAGAGCTATTAGCGTTGCTAGCTGTGAGCGCTCTTTCTCAAAACTGAAGCTCATAAAAAACTACCTTAGATCAGCAATGAGCCAGACAAGACTTACAGACTTGGCAATCCTCTCAATAGAGAGGGAACTTGTCGAGGAAGTGAATTTTGATAGAGTCATTGATAACTTTGCCGAAAAAAAGGCGCGAAAAATCTGTTTGTAAATTTTCAACCGACTTGATGCCTTGCGACAGTTCTCTCACAAAAAATAAATTTATAGCCTTATTTGCCATTCATAAATACATTTGTTTAAAATATATTAAAACTATTTTTAAAAGAGTTGAAACGTTATTAACAACAACAAATTTCTGAAAACCGAGCGATTACACACACGGATTTAAAAAAGCACCGATACAAGACGTTTTTTCTCTTCGGAGGGCTCGCCCTCTTAATAATAACATTATGAAGACAAAGAAAAGAAAACTACATCGGACTATTCTCTCCTTGATACATCCATGTTATTTGGCGAAAATTCGGACTTTAACAACAACGACAAAAAAGTAAATAAAAATGATTTTATCATTTCATAACATTTTCAGGTTTTCAAATGTTCTCATTTAAATTTATTATTATATAAAATTATAGTATAAAATTTCATATTTTTTGTTAACTTTTGTTTTTTAAAAATTTTTTCTCTACTTTCTATTTTTACCCTCTCAAAATGCCGCCCCCTCAGGTGTGCCGCCCGGGGCGGCCCGCCCCCCTCGCCCCCCCCCCCTAGCTACGCCAGTGCATATATATATATATGTGTGTGTATGTCGGTCTGTCTAAAGTCAAAACTATATTTTTAGTTTTGATCGCTATCTTTTTATATCTATTCATCAGTATCTATATACACACATGGCAGAACTTCCCCAAAACATTACGTGTCTTTCCAATTAGGATAATTAATGTTTTAAAGCTTCTTACAAATTTTTATTCTATTTTTAACGCACAAACTTCTAATTCAAGAAAAGGACAGAAAGAGAAAGAGAGAGAAATAGAGATAAAGAGAATAAGAGATGGATACAAGACAGGGGCGCGTTATTTGATTAATAACATGTAAACAACAGTCTCCGATTTATCGTACGAGTCGCTCAAAAATGATATTTTTAGTTTGATTTTTTTTTATTAATGCGGGATTTTTTATCTTATTAGAAATTATGTTTTTACGCAAAAATTAATTGAATCAATTTGTTTAATTAAAAAAATAATTGATTTAGAATACAAACACATTCATTTTACTAAGCAATTAAATAACTGAATTTTAAATACTGTTCACTGTATTTTATAGTTTTAATTGTTGATTTTATTTTAGGTACACCATTGTTTTATTTGAAAACCTTTAAATATTATCATCTTTTTACGACCTTTAGTGAGTTTAGGATTTTTTGTTTTACATTTTCCGCCGTAAAGGGTAAATTTTGTTACAAAACTATGTTGCTATTATCCCGTGTATTATTTATTAAAATAAAAGACGGGGTAATTTTCTTTTGTATAGAAAAAAAACAAACACATTTTACTGAGCAATTAAATAAAACAACTAGCAAAAATATGCGACCGGAGAAAGCATATATTTGCTAGTAATAACAATATCAATAACGAAGTGGAAAAGGGAAGGCAGAGTGAAAGAAATAAAGTTATAAAAACGTAAAGGAGTGTGGAAAAAAGAGGATTGAAGAGAAAGAGGTAGGAAGTATATTTGGAAAAAAGAGATAGATGCAAGGAAAAGGGGAGATATGATTGAAAAGGGAGATGTGAGGAAAGGATAGAGAGAGAGAGATGTTTCGAAAGTTAAAGAAATAGGAAAAAAGACAGAGAAAGAAAGCTGAGGAAAAAAGGTAAAGATAGGTGAGAAAGGTAAAGTGTTGAGGGTTGAAAGGGAGATATAGAGGTGGTGAAAGGGAGAGAGAAAGAGGTAGTGAAAGGAAGAGAGAAAGAAGTAGTGAAAGGAAGAGAGAAAGAGGTGGTGAAAGGGAGAGAGAAAGAGGTGGTGAAAGGGAGAGAGAAAGAGGTGGTGAAAGGGAGAGAGAAAGAGGTGGTGAAAGGGAGAGAGAAAGAAATGGTGAAAGGGAGAGAGAAAGAAATGGTGAAAGGGAGAGAGAAAGAGGTGGTGAAAGGGAGAGAGAAAGAGGTGGTGAAAGGGAGAGAGAAAGAGGTGGTGAAAGGGAGAGAGAAAGAGGTGGTGAAAGGGAGAGAGAAAGAGGTAGTGAACGGAAGAGAGAAAGAAGTGGTGAAAGGAAGAGAGAAAGAGCTGGTGAAAGGGAGAGAGAAAGAGGTGGTGAAAGGGAGATAGAAAGAGGTGGTGAAAGGGAGAGAGAAAGAGGTGGTGAAAGGGAGAGAGAAAGAAATGGTGAAAGGGAGAGAGAAAGAGGTAGTGAAAGGAAGAGAGAAAGAAGTAGTGAAAGGAAGAGAGAAAGAGGTGGTGAAAGGGAGAGAGAAAGAGGTGGTGAAAGGGAGAGAGAAAGAAATGGTGAAAGGGAGAGAGAAAGAGGTAGTGAAAGGAAGAGAGAAAGAAGTAGTGAAAGGAAGAGAGAAAGAGGTGGTGAAAGGGAGAGAGAAAGAGGTGCTGAAAGGGAGAGAGAAAGAGGTGCTGAAAGGGAGAGAGAAAGAGGTGGTGAAAGGGAGACAGAAAGAGATGGTGAAAGGGAGAGAGAAAGAGGTGGTGAAAGGGAGAGAGAAAGAGGTGGTGAAAGGGAGAGAGAAAGAGGCGGTGAAAGGGAGAGAGAAAGAAATGGTGAAAGGGAGAGAGAAAGAAATGGTGAAAGGGAGAGAGAAAGAGGTGGTGAAAGGGAGAGAGAAAGAGGTGGTGAAAGGGAGAGAGAAAGAGGTAGTGAACGGAAGAGAGAAAGAAGTTGTGAAAAGAAGAGAGAAAGAGGTGGTGAAAGGGAGAGAGAAAGAGGTGGTGAAAGGGAGAGAGAAAGAGGTGGTGAAAGGGAGACAGAAAGAGGTGGTGAAAGGGAGAGAGAAAGAGGTGGTGAAAGTGAGGGAGAGAGAGAGAATTGGTGCAATTCAGGGAGAGAGAGATGATGAAAAGGAGAGAGAGAGAGTTAGGTGTAGTAAGAGAAAAATGGGAAAGAGAAAGCTAAAGAGTTTGGGAAAGGGAGAGATAGAGATGTTTCTAAAGAAAAAAAGAGGGTGGGGAAAGAGAGAGGTAAATATGTGGTGGAAGAGATAGACAGGTAAAGTAAGACAGAGATACAGCTATGAAAATAAAGAGGGGTAAGAACGAGAGGTGTAAAGAGTGAGGAGTAAAGAAATGAGTGGGAGAGTGGGAGGTGAATGATGAGGGGTAAAGATGGTGAGGGTGAATGGAGAAAGATAATAAAAAGATACGCCCAACAAGGTCACTGATGGTTTTAAGAGAATAGACTTGAAGATAGCCCGTACTGCATAATATAGAAATCAAATATATACATATCTATATAAATTAAGTAAATATTACATTTTCTATATACAACATTGTTTACTTATATATATATATATCGATAGATATCTATAAACTGATGTACTTACACTAACAGTTATATGTTCACTGTAAATTGTAAGATTAGATCCGTTTAAAAATATATCGAAACTACACAAAAATCAATGTAAGATGTGTTGACAAAAAAAACAAAAACAAATTGGGTTTTATGTTGGATACAGTCTTGGTCTGATATGTGTGGATCTGAATAATAAATTACCGAGATCGATAAATCAAATTATTATCTTATTTACATTCAACACCAAGCAAGGACATATTAACATATATACCAGATGTAATGCGTATCTATACGCATCGTCTGCACCTTACAAACATCTGTCAGGAAAAGTTAACATGATTTATAATGGATAACTTTTTTATTGTTTCTGTGGATGAATCGATCGATCGATCGATAGATGAAGATAATATGAAAGAGTAAATAAAAGCACGACAACTTGTTAAATAAATGTGAATAGAAAAAAATTGATTCATGAAGACATGGATAGAGAAGACATCGTTAATATATATATATATATATATATATATATATATATACATATATATATACATACATATATATAACAATATTGATAAATTAATATTAAATTTGGTATACCCACATACGACGTCGTTTTAAGCTTATGCCCTCATTACTGTAGAAAAGCGATACTTTCAGACGGTGATAAGGCGCGAACCCGGTTCACAGAGTCGACTTAGACTATTTCCGCTATATATATATATATATATATGAAGGTTTATAACTAAAAGATAACTTTTAGAGAATTAGACCTATTGTGAGATGAGGAAAGCTCAATATACTGGATAGAGCAAAAATAAGGTGAGTCTAACTATTTTTCATTGACTCACCTTATATATATATATATATATATATATATATATATATATTCGTCTACGCGGTCCAGTTTGGATCCCAGCTTTAGGCAGTTGCTCGTCATTAAAGAGTTTTATACAGTGAAACAGCCTACATATGGATGACTAATACATGCTCCTTTCTTGGGGTGAGGATCCTGGAAAGTGAAATAACAAACTACAACTAGTGTATCAACCCAATGTTCTTTGTGTTTACAAATGAAGTTTCAGCATTTGACAATGTTTTTCCTTGTGATTTCACTTATCATAGCAGCAGCCAAATTTGAATGCTAATTGAGATAACTTGAATGCCTCCTAACAAATAACTTGAATGCCTACTAGGAGAGAACTTGAATGCCTGCTTCAGACTGCTCTTCAGTGTATTCGATCTCTCTGTACAGGGGGGTTGTCAGGACATTCTGGCATAATGGTACTTCCCCCTACAAGTAAACCCTGACCAAATATTTAATATCACATGGTATTTAAAGCTAAAATAAGATCTCATTGGCATGGCTTCCCACACACGCTTGTAGGAGAAATGGTGCACTTTCCCCAAGTGATGTTGCCTCTAGAAACATCACTAAGCTGGATACTTCAGCAGACTAGATGAATTCTTGTCCTGCAATCAGCTAAGACCAAGCGACTACAAGAAATATATACTATAACATAGTAAACTGGTTGATTGGGAAAAAGAAAAATAATGTTGTGCATTTCTTAATTAACTGAACATTTGGCAGGTA
>OY744533.1:24198665-24216165 GCA_963556195.1 Sepiola atlantica | reverse complement strand
ACTAAAATAATACATTCTGAAAAAAAATTTTTTCATATTAAAAATACTGGAAGTAATCTACATAAAAACACAACAACCAACTATTAATAACATCACGTATGAAACCAGTAGCAACATTTTAAAATGCTTTATGTAATGCGATTTTATTATCTCATGCCACTCCGGTATCGCTTTATTTAAATTGTCAACGTGTTTCCTGGAATAATGCGAAAACGTTCTCTGTGCGTTTCTCTGCTGTCTATTTAAAAAATTTCTTTCTCGAGCTTTTTTGCTTTTTTCACCTAAAGATGATTCGACGAAGAATCGAAAACTTTCGTGACACCTATGGAACATTTTTTTTAAACTAAATTAGAAACATTAGAATTTAAAAAAAAAAAAAAAATGTATAATTAAACAGACGAATTCTGTTATTTTTAACAATGATTGCATAAATAAGAAAATGTTGCCTAAATACACACACTATATATATGTAGTTGTGTGTGTACTTTTCTGATAGTGGGAATATAATTATAACATATGTTTAGATTTAAACTTTATTATGGTTTACTGATAATCCAAAATGTCTCGACTGGTATCCATCGAAAATTGATACTGGGTAGATTAGCGCAATTTTTATTCATAGATACTAGTTTTTATTTTATTTTAATTGCTCAATATATACTTTTGCTTGCTTTTTAATATTATTTACTGTTGCTTTCAGGTATTAAACATTTTTTTTCTATTAATAGCCACATCTTTTTTTTATTCTACAATTTGATTTTTAAGAAGTTATGCAACACGTTTGATTCATCATATGAGTGTAATTTTTATTTATTTTAATTGGGGCTGAAATAACAAAGCAAATATGTTTGTATGTCTGCATTTAGCAATACATTCTTCTTTTTATTTAATATAACTTTTATTTAAAACATTATAATTTGGTATTTTTCTCCAAACATAATTTACAATTTCTACTATTGTTATAGCAACGATCGTATAAGACGTTAACCGTTAATCACTATATGTGTGCAAATATTAATAGGGTCATTGTAAAATCAGAACTGATTGCTTTTAATGGAATCAACATCTGGTTAAACTCGCCGGATCAAAATCTTAATTCCTGATCAAGAGAACTTTAAAAAGTACACAATTCAAAAATTGATCGCTAGATGGGCAATAAAATAGTGTAAAATGCCCATTCAAGATATGCTTAACCTTTGATTTCGTAATTTCCCTAAAGACAAACGAAACCCAGGAATTACTTAACGAACGGAAAGGAAAAGTAATAGAAGCCGAAAGCAAGATATACGCAACACTGTATTTAGCGGCATAATTGCCAAGATGGCTTAGCGAAAGTTGTTCGCAATTTAAGAATTGTTAGAAAATGCCTCCTGTCATCTGTAGTCAAAGCTCGGATCAAAGCCGTGCGAAATTGGACAATTCACCGCCTAATTCTTGCAGGAAATCTCGTTAAAATGGAAAACAAAAGATCCACGGTTCTTGGCTATCCACAGTTTATTTGCAGAACTCAAGGAAACGAATAATATATACTAGTAGATTTGCAGTAGTTTTCTTCATTAAAGTTAGTAAATGTACAATTATTTTTAACTAGCAACACAATTGATGTCCTACTGTTGCCACACGCGAGGTCAATTTTCCTGTAGAAGTAATGGAATTGTTTTGATTATCAGTATCGTAAAAATGAAAACAAATGGATTCGTTCATCTAATACGATATACTTGTTTTCAATAGAAGTAGAACATACAAAAACAACAAATATGCAAGTTTAATCTTACTTTACTCTTAAATGCTTTATTTTTTATATTGGTTTCATAAAATTGGAAAACGTGTCATAGGGGTAATCTAAAGTAGTATACATGATTTATGAAGACAAAATATTTATTGAACAAAAAAAAAATGATGTTGAAAATGTGCAACAAATTGCATACAATTTTACATGTATAACAAAACACGACAATTATATGCATCAAAATAAAGACAGGATATTTTAGAATAATGAAGTAATGTTTACTTACAATTATAATAGCCAGATTTAAAAGTGAATTCCCTTAAAGAAGGCAGATGACTCCTCGATGACACACGTTCGTTACATCGAAGATACTGATTTCCTATTTAGCGAGTGTGCTGATGCAACATGATACTAATACCTACTCACACCTACCAACATGATCGTTGCGCATGTGAAACAAAAATACACTTTGACACATTTTCCTTTATTATATTAAATATGCATTTTGTTGGAATAGGTCATATTTGAAACAAGAAGCATTTAAGGGTTTAAGAACAAATATGCGAGTAAAGCTTTACAAAAGAAGGCTATATGCTTTTATCTAAAAATATAAACTGCCCCCCTCTCTCTCTCTCTCACTCTCTCTCTCTCTCTCTCTCAAATCTGTAAATAATGCATATTTCTACCTGTAGGTTAATTCCTGTTTATTCGCAAAAATATTAATAAAAGTTTTATTTTTCTGTCTATTAAACATGAAATACATTATTTTATTTGTAATTATCATTTATTAAGATTAAGCCTCGTCTTCTTTGCTCATAGAAATAAAGTTACATGCGTGAATGTTGAAGCGAGCTAGACGCACGTATGTTTACGTTTATCATATAGATACATTTATATGCATAAATATTGATCCTACTAAAGTAACATTTAAACTTAGTTGAATTCAATAGATATCTAATAACATAATACAAAGTGGAGGGCATGACAGTGTCACCCTAGTGTAAAAAGTATTTGGTTGATATTTCATTTACACCGTTTGAGGGTGCTGTCGGACCATTCTTGATGCTAATGGATTTCAGTTTCCAGAGATGTTATTATGTTATAAACTCTGTTTCCATAGTAATCATAAAATATTAAAAAACTACGATGCATATGTAATGAAATCATTACATTATTAGTATTTATTATCACCATTAAACATATTTGCTGCTGATAAGAAAAGTGGGGTTCATTTCTATTTAAATTTTTACAAATAACAAAATGGCGTAGAGCTGAAAATTATTCATTGTCAGATAGAGGATTTTCTAAAAGAAAGAAATCGAATGGCATGTTATTGTTCTGAAGAACATGCTGGTACGATCTACATGATGAACTGGCTATACAGAATGAAATATTGATTTTGTAGGTAAAAGAATATTGTGACAAACTTCGATAAATAGAACGGCTTCACTTTAGTATATTAAAACAAATGGATAATTTGATTTGATACAGTATAATTCAATTCTAGCAGCCAATTCGGTGGGCTAGCTAATAGAACACCGGACTCCAAACGATAGATCCATGATTTCAAATATCACTGCGTCTAGCCACACTGTTGAGTCTTTAAAAGACGAAGCTGTTGTCTGGGGGTGAGTATATATATATATATATATATATATATATATATATATATATATATACTAGCGATACCTGTGCCCTGGCGTTGCCCTGGGATATAGATAGAGGAACAAATTAAACCTGTGTTCTGAACATTCTGCCCCCAAATTACTATTTTTTATTTTTTTTTTAAATTTCTTCAAGTATCAATTTTGAAGCTATAAATAAAATAGGATATAACGATTTATGTTCTGACGATATAAGTATAAAGCTCCAAGGGGTAAATCAAAATGACTGTAAATGTGGAAGTTTTAAAGAGAATAGTAATATGATGTAATTTGCTAAAAGAAATAATTTTCATCCGAAAACTGTTTGGTCGTATGTTGAAAAATAAAAATTCCCGCTTCAGTAAGTCTGATGTATTTAATTTCGCAACGATCTAATAGCTTGGTTAAAAAACCTTTTAAACAATGTGTTTCTATTACGTTTGATCTGTTTGCAAAGTAAACGTAACGCATCCGTTTTGTACCCATCCTGCAAATAAAGATGACGTTTCAAAAACGAGTATATTTACGAAGAGCATAGATTGTGTAATGTAATACCTTAAACGCCAACGATGATATTTTCAAATTGAATTATTGCAATGTGCGTATAAGGAAATAATTCAATACAATCCAAGTATGACGCGTTATACCAGGTCGCTCGTGTTTATAACCAACACTATTGTGTACACTTTATAAGATGTTTTAAACAATGTGTTTCTTATTTATTAGACCACGGCGCTTCTGCTTACAATGTAAATGTAACGCTTATGTTCGGTACACATTAAGCATTAAACGCACATCGAGTGGTAATCGCTGAGAATAAAGTTACCGAAAAACACTAATATATCTAAACAATAGACTCGATTAAAACCGTAACATTGCAAAGTTTAATTATGCAAATTTAAAATGGAATAACGTCTGTATATTAAAAAAGTACAATACATTAAATTGACATGGTCGCTCCTATTTACAATTTAAAAACAAGTGAAATAAAAAAATGTAATTAAGATTATAAACGTGATTCAAAATATAGAATGTGTTAAGCATTTAAGCATTGTTAAGATAATTAACTAAGATGGCGCCTGTAAGATATTATCAGATATGAGATACATGTCTAATTGACATTGCTTACAGATAAATGGATGTTAATATTCTCCAGATATTGCCTATATTTGTGCACCTCTGCTTCTGTATCAAGAATAATATTATATAAATGAAGTATTATTTATAAATTATGAAACCAATAATATATGTGTATTCACTGTCAATATTAAGATTTGCCGCTGATGAAAAGGATACCGCTTATCCGATAGTATTTGATACGGGGGTAATGTTTTATTGACATCGTCTCCGGGTGGTTCAGGACGTCACTTGTATTATAACGAATTTTCCGTTTCCAGATATGTTCAGACGTCTTAGTCTATAGCAATCACAATATTATATTATTTAAATAGTATGTGTAACTAATTAACGCATTAATGTTATAATATTAGTATTTATTATTATAAGACACATTTGCTGCTGATAAGACAGATGGGTCCATTTCGATATACAGTTTCTTCAGATAACAACGATTTATCGACTTGAAAAACATTCCTGGTCGAAAAGAAGGATTTTCTGAAAGGAATTACATTATTGTTTTCAAGAACATAGTGGCCCCATCTATATGATTAACTGGTTTGGAAGAATAACATCTTGATTATGTAGGAGAGTATCGATCGATGATAAACTTCGAGAAATATGCCGGCGATTCTTTATTATATACAATCAGCTACATATACTATTTTGGGTCGAGCACTCTTGTAGAGGAAATGAGCCTTTTTCACTTGGACTGGGACAAGATTATTCCGTAATAGAAATTGAATTCTTTCGGTTTCGATATCGTAAAAATTCAAACAAATGAATACTTTTATTCAACACGATACTATTTTTCCACTTCAAGCTAAATATTCAATGACCCAGTTTCGAAACTCGATGCGTCTAGCCTCACTGACAAATCTGTTGATTATATTTATATATATATATATATATATATATATATATATATATATATATATAAGTAGTTTATGCACAAGAAAGAAATATGTAACTTTGTTATTCTTAAAATATTTCGCCCGATGTAATCTCCGACCTTATTCAGCTACATCTTGTCCAGCTCGAACATCCATACGAAATTTCAACTTGAAATTCTATTAAATGCATGGACGTAGATTGATCTCGTCAGCCATGACCGGAAGTAATTCTTATCTTAGTGTCGACTGCAGCGATGATTGAACTTTCAACCTCCAGACGATTGTCTGTTAGATCATGTTGTCACTTAACACCTTTACCCGTTGCCTAAGGTGTTTATGTATGAAAATATTGTATGAATGCTGGATATGTAACACCCAATTTTGTTGTAAATGTGTAATATATATATATATATATATATATATATATATATATATAAATAGAAAGTTATATTCCAGTTACCATATCTTTATTCATCTTTCAAAAAGAAAACCACATACTTTGTGTCCCGTTTCATTAACAAGCATTATATAGAAGTATATATTCTGGATGTTCCATAAGTGTTAATCTTCAGATAGTAAGTAAAAAAAAAACGTGTCCCAAAACACTAGAAAAATCAAATCAAAATTAAAGACACTAATATTGTTAACGCATTTATATATGCAGATTCAAACCAAAAACATGAAAGTCTGTTTACTCTATGAACGTCATATTGAATAGTCATTATTAAATCAATACTCATTATTAAGTATGACATCCATACAGTAATCAGAATCTCATGTTCCTGTTTTAATCTGCATATATAAAGGATTTAATAATGTGGGCTTTATTATTGGTTTTATTTTTCTGATGTTTTGGCACAGGGTTTATGCACTTTCCTTCTGATTAGTCGTACTGATGATAAATTCACCATATATACCTATATTTTTTTTATCCATGTGTCGACAAAACTTTCCGTTAAGTATCTGGGTTTCTTTTGAAAGATGAATGAAGATATGGTTACTGGAATCTAACTTTGTATTGTGTATTTATACAAGCTTTAAAAAGTTGTAAATATTAATTGACATTAAATCTTGAATTACTGATAAATGTGTAATTATATATATATATATATATATATATATATATCATTGGTGTTCCAATCTACTTTTTATATCTATTCGTTTCAATATTGGCCTTTTGGCTAAGATACAAAGTGTAGTATCTGTTCCGATTGATACTGCACCCCATAGACTGGTATTGTCTTGGCCTTTGGGGCTTGATTTACGCCGGTCTATAGGTCTGTTCTGTGCAGTTCTAGGAGGTCAACCCTCCCAGGCTTCGCCTCCCCTCTTTGGGGAGGAGTAAGTTTATTTCTTACTGCCTGAGGCGCTCCTACCGGGGAATGCCGACGGGGCTGCCCAGGCAATTTTTAAACCCCACTTTTCCGACCCGACCTTGGGTCACATCTTACTTGTGGGAGTAAGATAAAACAAACTAGCCTTGTGCCTAACTCCTGGAGAGGAGTAAATCAATATTCGTTTCAATATTGTATTAAATTCTATACTACAGTAAGCCGACCTAAAATGCAGCGCATATGTTTAAAAACAATGACCACCTAAGTACACATAGTGAAAAATTTCATACAACATGGGAATTAAGAATTATAAATAGATCAGAATAACATTTTCATACTTTTAATTCGTTCAAAGTACTGCAAATAAAATAAACGAATAAATGACATCTATAATAGCGATATATTCCATACACAAGCATGGTTCGGAACAGAAGTAAAGGGTACGACTTCAGTCTCTAAGGTCTCAGTTTCAAATTTCGCTGACAAGTCGTAAGACGACGAAACATGTGGCTGTGAATAACGTAAAAAACTGAATGTCGCTCTGTCACCCAATACGGTGAAAGGAAAACGTATTCCCACCTAGCGTTTAGGTAAAATCATTTTCCGTACATGTAGTTGAATTCGTTCAAAGTATACGGAAAAGAATTTATATATATATATATATATATATATATATATATATATATATATATATAATTTTCCGACGTCGCAATGTTCCGGCTCGCCGTAGAACTTAATTATGATTAGCTTACTTTGTATTTCAGCCGACTCGATATTATATAGAGTTTAATTGTATTCCTTCCTATGTTAATTTATTGTGGCCGAGGGGTTGACTACCAGGCCGCAGAGTCAAAAGTCACTTTGAAACAGGGTTAGAATTCTGCGACCTGCAGTAATTATTTACCACACTGAAGATTGCGTGAGCACGAAACACATGTGTCTGTATGTAAACATTTTTAAAATATGTAAACAAATATGTAGATAGCGATAGAAAGAGAGATAAATACAGAGATAGAGGCTGGAAGAGGAAGTTATTTTGCAGACATACGTTATTTTTACTATAGAAGGAATAGTATTTGTTTTGATATTTTCTACATTTCTATAAGTACCCAGATTTAAAAAGAACAGTGTTATCGTGAGTATATAGGCTAGATATAGAAATTTTGAAACGGAACCATTTTACAAATTAGCTTTGTTTTTCGTTTACAAAGTTCGCAAAGTGCTAAGGGCTTAATATTGAAAGGTATCGCCATTATCAAAACGTAATGTATATTCTAGACACACTTAAAGCGTTAACACAACTGAATGTATTCGCTAAGTACATCACACCGTCGACAGTAATTCTAGAAGATCCATGAGATTGATTACAAAATAACACGCTGAAATGTTGTTTATAAAGACATCAGATACAAATTAAGAAACATCCTATTATTTTTAGTAAGACGAAATACGAAATGGAGACCCTTCAACAGAAATTATGTCTGACGTTCACGTGTTTTTAAACCACGAAAGGGAGCTGTCCACTAATTAGCTGAATTTCGAGTTTATTAATTTTTCCATGTGAAAATTGTTACCAAATTGCATATTTGTGTAATATAACTGACGAAATTGGCGCTTATCTGCTTTTTCCTTCATGGTGGTGAGCGAAATTAAGACTTTTATTACTTAATTATCACAACATATTTTCTTGCTTGCTACTATTTTATTTTCCTAGGTATTCCCCGACTAGTATATTATATCATTATATACGTTGTTTTATTAACAATGAGACATCACTTATGATGGCCAAAACATTCGAGTATAAGGGTTAATGAAATTATTAGTTGGACGATAACACATTTTTATGAAAGGATTGACAACGATGGATTAAATGCATAAGATTATTTAAGATGACAGCTCCACATGTATTTTTACACCGTGGACTTGAAGATAATCATGGTGTAGTCCACAGGAAGATGTTCCGATTTATATGTCCACAGATGGAAACTTCTTGGAAAAAAACTCTATTCTAGGAAGTTCCGTTTGTTTTTATAATGATGTAAGTTGATCGATCTATTTTGGGAATGAATGGACTTACTCAGACACAATAGAGTTACGACTAAGCGTCGTGGCAGTTATTCATGGCAGTTATTGCCACGACATCGGATGCATACTTTCTGTAACATTTTTTTTATTATACCACTGCGTTTGTCTTGATTATTACTGGCCCTTCAAGGCCACAACAGTTTGTTTATTTCACACAGAAGAAGAAAATATTCTTGAGAGGTGATAGCAATTGCTCGTCCCTGCTTGGTACATATATTAATATAAATAGTTATGTTTGTGTGTGTATTACTTAAGATCTTCTCAAAAAGACGACAAACGAATTATATTGTTACTTGATAAAAATCATAAAAATTTTACACGCTACATTTCTACGCGAAAATGGTAGCCAGTTTTAACAGACTTTGGAAATTTTAAATGAGTATTCGACTAGCTTGAATCTGTTTTGTTGGCATTGGTTCTCTCGCGATATAATCAGCTACTTTCTGATCGGACCACGTGGAAGGTGAAAGTAAAAGGAAAACGAAACTTCATAGATAGCAAATTATTAAAGAATGACTTAAACCAACCAAGATGAATACAGTTACATCTAGCAATTCTTTTCTAACATGATTTAAAATAGAAACCGCCTTTAAAGCTTTTTAAAATATAAAAATATATGCGAGTGAGACGGAGAGAGTTAGAAAGAGAGAAAGAGAGAGAAAGAGAGAAAGAGAGAAAGTGAGTGCATTTATTTGACGCCATTTTCTTGAGAAGTAAAGACAATGCAGTGATTTTCTAACTCACGATTTTGGTATTTTTGTCTTCGCGTATAATTAGATTCTAAATGAAAAGGAATTCTATTCTTGTATCTTTTAATCATGAAGCCATAATTTTAGAAAACCTTAAGATCATCGTGATGTTTCGACCGGATTCGAGGACGTAGAGTCCACAGGTTTTAAAGTCCACTTGGAGAATGAAAGAAAAATAACAAAAGTCAATTTGTGTGTATTAACTTTGGCTACGCAGTAATTCGTAGAAAAATGTGATACCCTTAGGTGTATTCACCCACCCCACACCGGAGGAAAGTGAAGAAAGTGAAGAATGTAGCAGATACACGCTACATTATTTTGAACCAGTATGTTGCGATATTTTTGACTGGCTCTTTGTTGTAAATGGTTTCCCCACTTCTTTTACAAAATAGTATTCACATGGGTCGGGGGGGGGATGCAGATTGCCAACATTTATAAATAAAAGTGGTGCACCCTAACCGAGTGGATCATATCTTTAAGTTTACTTTCAGCAGCCTAGTAACTCTCGCTCTCTTTATTTTGTTCTTTAGTCCTCACATTCCATGAGTGATGTTTCTGACAAAGGGGGAGAATTGCTGTTCTCTGAGTAAGAATTTATTCATCTAACACTTATCGTTGGCTAGTTTTTGACCTTGAAGAAGTATTTGTCGCTCCTTACATAAAGTGGATGCATGGCTAGTCTGCCGCGATTTCAATTTAAAAACATATTATATAAGAGTTGTATAGTGTGTTAGCCTCTTTCAAAACCGTCGACTGAAGAGCGGGTGCGCTTGGTATATTTCAGTCCTTCGACCTAGATTTCCAGTGTTTCTGTGAAACCGCAGGCATCGATAGAAGATCAAACTATTATATAGTGTTATTGAAAACAAAAATTATATAAGCTCTTACATATGTAATTGAGCACGCTTGTTATTTCTACTACAAACACACATTCTAATATGAATATATAATTATCATTAATACATGGATATCTTTATATCCATAGAACTATATGTTTCGCGATTTTATTTTACGCTCGTCAGTATGAAATTATGTAACCGTATCGCCGTTCGGACAATTTTAACGCCAGGTCCAAGTATTATAAACCCTGGTCTCGTAACCATTCGACCAACGCGAAGATCACGCTTTGAAATGAGAGAAAAATGCACCTTGTATTTTTTCAATGTAAACACAAGTATAGTGATTCTAAACAGTATTTTATCAAAGGGAAAGAACCATGCAACGTGGCTAATTGATGTATCATCAATTTGTTATCTCTTGAAAGTGTTCAACTTTGTAAGAGCTTATATATATATATACAGGGTGGGCAAAAATAAGGGTCCTATTTTTAAAAATTCATAACATTTTATTTATTGATTTTTTTAATTTTTTTTTTAGAATAAGTAAAGGACCCCTTCCGAAGCAAGCATTAGCCGTATTAGCCCTAAGGAACGTACCCTCATTTAGAAAACATTATTTTTGCTAAAAAAACTCAAAACAGTGTAAAAAACAATACTTTAGTTTTTGTAAGTTTTAAGAAGTGTTTTTCGGCTAAAATTTGTTTTGTTTATTTCAAAAAATCTCGGAAGGGTCAGTCTACACACACATAAAGTTTGGTGAGTTTAACTTTTATTTTGTGGAAGTTATTCAAATTCAAGTTATTCAAATTTAAAGATAGGACCCTTATTTTGGCCCACCCTATATATATATATATATATATATATATATATATATATATATATATATATATATATATATATATATATTCACATTAAATTAAGTGTGTGTATATATTAGGATGTACAGGATTCATTGCTCAAATAATTAACCGGTTATTATAAATTTTGAAACACAGCGGCTCGGCGTATTGGGTCGTAATGTAAGCTATATTTCGTTGAATTTAGATTTCTCCCAAGAGAGTTAAACAGTGGTGAATATATTTCATGAAAATTCTGATAACTCCGAATCTTTTAGAAATTTTAACAATAGGTAGTAGATATTCATTTATAAATACTCCACAAACGTCAATTTCTTTGGTGTATTTTAACAGGGATATAAGTAGGTATTGTATGACACAATACCCTATTTGAGGAGTCAAATATTTCAGATATGCATAGAATTTGGTCAAGTCATGAGAAAACAATTAAGCAATTTCCCCTGGATTTACATTTCTTTTTAAGACCCCATAAGCGTAAGTCTTGAATTTTAGACATTTCCTAGAATCAAATTCATGTAATAGATTTTGATCAACATTTGAATATGAATTCTAGACATAACGTTCAGTCGCATTGTATCTTGATTTTCATCCCCGCAACGGGACAAAGGTGGTGCAAAACTGTTCTTTTTGGAGAATTCATCTTAGCCGTTCTGGGACAGTTACTTATTAGCTCATTATAAAATAAATATCATTTCTAGAATACAATAAATAAAAGGTATTGTGTAATCGAAGTGAAAAACATTTAGTAAAACATAAAATAACATGAAATGTCATTATGTATTTACGGAGCTTTGGAATAGAGGCTGCACTGTGTTTTGTCGATTTCAAAAAGATGTCTTCATACAAACTTTAGGTTATTGTCGATTACAACGTTGTTATGAAAAACAATTTTTTTTTAAATATTTATTTTTATGCACCAAGTGAAGTTCACTTCTCTATTATATATTCAGTGGCGGGATCCGTGGAAATTCCACAGTTCTATTCTTCATCTGCTGTATATTGCTGCCGTGTATTCTATGGACACTCAGTGCGTACGCAGACCCCACAATATTATTGTACCGCATTTGTTCAAACCGAAACATGCTTTGCTTACTCTGGTTAATGGGGTGTCAGAATATTGCCGTTTACAGAGGTCTATCTCTAAAATAGTTGTAGAATTTGCAACAAATTTCCATTCTATGGACGTCCGATGCGAACGTAGGGTCACTATATCATTGTACAATATTTGTCCAGAACAGATAAAACACTTCGATCCAAGACCAAAACCCAAAACTGTGTATTTTATTTCGAGTGTCAAGTTCGACATGATATTGCATCAGATGAATTTTAAAAAAAAATTAATTTCGTTACATTGCACATTTGCGATTCCATCTTTTAAAAAGCTGATAACGTACGAAGGAACATGAAATTGCCATAACGTATTATTACATAGTCATTGTAAAATGGACACTTTTTTAGAGCCGGTGTAACTGAACTCATTCATTTATATTGTAGAACGTCAAGGAAGGTAGAAATAAGGAAGTTTTATTGCACCAGTTATAACGTGAGCGTTCATTTTAAAAAGAAGATACAGGGCGTTCAGTATGAAACTGGCACATTTAAGAACGCCACCAATATTAGTGATAATATTCTATACATTTCAAGATTAATAGAAAATGGAAAAATGTTTTAAAATTTAATGCAATATATAAAAGGTTATATACTGCGTTAGATAGTCACTTTGAAAACGTCGACCGAAGAGTCATCACGCCGGTTATTAGATATTAACTATTTCTGTGAAACAGCAGGTATAAATGGACGATTGAACTGTTGGATAATGACCCTGTGAGGCCCGACGCATGTTGAGTGGACGTATGTGTGGGGGATGGTTTGGTTTGTGTTGCGCGATTTAGTGCGGGTAGATCCGTACAATCGAGTGCAAAATTAACTGGTTCTCACAGTTGGAGTTCACAAACGTTGACAGACCACCATTTTGATGAAACCTTTTAGGTCGGGGTTCATGGAGTCAGGTTGTGACGAATGCATCTGCGCAGAAGGGTTCTGTTACGTCACGGGTTCTTGTGTGTGAAACTCAGTTTTGGAGTCTGGTTTTTTGGAAGCAAGCTGAACAGACGTATTTCTTCATGTAGTCTGCAAATGAACAGGGGAAATTATTTCCCTAAAAGAATACAGACGTATTGAAATTCCCTTTCCCCCCTCCTCGAATGGCTAAGGACTTAATGGACCCTAGGTAGCTAGGAATTAACTACGATAAAGTAGTAAATTGATCTCTTTCACCGTTAGTAAAACATCTCCAAGAGCGACAGAAAACTGACGCCTGAATAAAACTAATAAAAATTTAAAAGATTGATCGCTTCCTGAATAGTGTTATAAAGGATTTTGTTGCAGATGTTCACGGCAGTACAGAAATGAAGAATGTACTCAACCACTAGACGACATCGAGATGACACCACTCCACGACGAAGCAGAAATGGTACGAGTAATTAAAGTACTATGCAACAGAACTAATAAATATTCTTATTGGAAATATATTAATTACAGAATATTAGTATGGTAGATCTAATCTTTTGAAATTACATATATAAATAAATATTACGTTCTTATTTTTTAATTATTCTTAATAATCGAACACTATGCTTGGGTTCTCTCCCACCAAACACACACACACATATATATATATATATATATATATATATATATATATATATATATATATATATATATATATATATATATGTATGTTCAATTAAAATGTAACCATAAATTATGTATCCTTAAATAATAATCTATCGTGATATTAGAAAGCTCAATATATTGGATTAAGCAATACATTCAGAAAATTAGTGATGGAAATAAAAGTTGGACAAATACAATATCTTTTAAACATCAGAATTTCAAAAACAAGGAGTGGTCTTGTTATCCTTAATCCATGGACTTTCAAAGATCAGAGATAACGAGTTCCTCACTTGCTGTTGAAATTCTGATGTTTTAAGAAGTATTGTATTTATACAACTTTTATTTTCATCACTCATTTTCCAAGTAAATTTTGTACCACGGAACAATGTAAATATATATATATATATATATATATATATATATATATATATATATATATATATATATATATATATATGCTTTTACATAATTAAGCACGCTAAACATTTATCCTATACTAAACTAAACTAAAACTAAAAAAATAATTTATAACTTTTTGGTAAACACAAAACAGACAGTGTTACCCTTATTCATATAGATAAACACAAACAGTTTGATAATTTCGATACTAATTTATTTATCTTCTAAAAATAAAGAAAAAGTAACAAAAAACTCAATTCGTTTAGTTGATGGTGTGGGGGTGATTTGTGTTTAACTTTGAAATAGATCGCAACTTGCTGAAAATCCCGTCAGTCCTCCAAAAATAAAAGGGGGAAACTCATACTTTCATCCAATATGTTGAATATTTAAAGCTGGGGATTGCTTGTATTGAGAACAAATTGTTTTATAGCGCCCAGTGCGCAGATTGCTAATAGGGTCCTACAGGTTTGTCTTTCCATATTGCAAAAAAAAGACCAATCTCATTCTTGAATAAACGTCCTACTAGCTTACGAAGTTACCGTATTGACAATATTCATTATTCTTTTCGAATGTCTTTTGTACTCTGATCAAAATAATTTAGCAATACTTAGATACCTATTTTATGTTAAAACAGTTAAATGTGACTATTTATAAAATAATTTTTTTTTTTGTTTTCATCTGTCCGGTGCGTATGAAAATTAAATATATTTTAGGCGACGAAATCAAACAATATGCTGATAGAGAAGTATTTGTTGTATTAAAATCAAAACAATTATTTAATTAAAAAATATTAACTAATAATTGTTAATTAATAAGATGCGCTTTTACAAAATAAAAATGCAAATTAGTTAAATTTTCGACTTTCATCGCATATACATAAGCAGTATATAAAAAAGATGGTGCGTCTATTATGCAAAGTTGAATAAACTTGAGATTGGAAGTTTTGACTTTAATATTTGTAGGAGAAATTAGTCTTACATTCGCATTTATTCATATATGTATAAATATATATAAAAGTGGCGTGTTTATATATATATATATATATATATATATATATATATATATATATATATATACTTATATATTAAAACAGTATGGTAGATCTAAATATAATGTTCAATATTTTTTATTAGTATTGATGTGATTTTTCTTCTGCAACATTATATTTAGAAGGTCGCTTATGCTAATATTAGAGTTAAAGAAGTGCGTGATTCTCCAAGTCTTTACATAAAAACTCTTTCTTTCTTCTTTGTCCACCAGGAGAGGGGTCGATATTACCAGAAATATCTGAAGTTGATCCTTGCATTTCGCCATTCTTCCAGACTCATTCACTTTTCACATTCTATTCATCTCAGACTGAAACCTGCACAAAAATAACCTTGTCTGCCTAAAATTAACCGAACGAAAAACTTGTTCCGACGTCTCAAAAATCCACTAAGATTCTTTCGTTCGGTCACGTTTCACTGACATTTGTCCATTTTAATAGTTCGTAAAAGCCAAAGAATGAATTCCGTTTTGTGATAGGGAAGATTCGTAAGTTTCTTTAGACTTTTATTTTCTACGCAGATTCCTGTCGAAATTGATCTAATGAGACAGAATTTGTTAAAGAGCAAACGCAATCGATTTGAAGAACCTGTTAATTTATTACATGAAAGACTATTGAATTATATAGACAAGAAAAAATATTCGTCCTAAAACAGAGGAAAATGAATTCCCCGGATACAAACGTTTTACACCACTTTTATGCTTCGAACAGCTTCTGTTGTTCAGAGAATCTTCCTTGGAAGATACTAGTCGATCATCCGGTTTCGACAATCAGTTTGGCAGAAACGGGCCCATTTGGTGGCATTCAATCTGTCGTCTGAAAAGGTTATGGGTTATTAATACAATCCTTACCCAGATCTTTTGTGTGCTTCCTATCATTCCAATAACCCCGGGGACTTCTACTAAGAGACGTATACTTTCTGGAGTATTGAGAAACTTCGACTAGTCTTGGTACCTTCGTGCTACCATTTGAGGATGTATTCTTATTTGCGCACTTTATAAGTTGTACTTGGGTTGGCATGACTATTCTTTATAACATACGTACAACCTTGAATATATTGTAAAAGAATTTAACATGTCTGAGTACGCTGCTGTTTTCTAATAAATGGTCTAAATGAAGGTGAGGATTCCTGTTGAATTGTGCTTTTTATGCCTCAAAGCAGGTATATTGGTGTTTCGCCTATTCTGTGCAAGAAGAAACATCTTTAATTTTCACTAAAGCGAAAATAGCTCCTCTCAAAGAGAAAACCTTATCTACGCGGGAATTAGTGTATTTATTTTAAGGGTTTAAATGTATTGCTACACTATTATGTACCTTTTCTCATATACATTGGATAAATAACTATCGCCATTGATGCTCGGATTGTTTGATCATGGTTGCTTTCAGGGAACCATTAAAGAGATTGGAGTAATAAATAGAAAATTCGAGGCCAGGTTCTCTGTCAGATTATTATCTAAATATTTGCATACGGATGTTAATACTGCTGTCATGTTTACTCGAGGCATCTTGATTGGCAAATTCAGAACCAATTTAGACTTTTGTTTAAGGGGACCAAAATGGTTATACAGCCAACCTATACACTGGCCAGCGAGTGACTTAAATTGTTTGAGCCTGGTAAACAAGAACGTAATTCAATCGGGTGTATTTGCCGGTTCGCTTACTGAAAGGATAGAACCTGTCCTAAACTTTGAAAGATATTCTTCTCGAGATAAGTTGTTGAAGGTAACTTCGTGTGTTATCAAATTTGTTACTAAATATGTTTCTTGACAGTAAGAAGCGTTCATGGTTCCATCTGATAGAAACTATGCATCAGCAGGATTTTGAGAAAAAAATATTTGCCAATCACAACCCAGGATCATATTCTGGAATTAGTGAGAACTTTGAATGTGTTCCGTGATCATCAGGGGATAGTTCGTTCTTAAGGAAGGATAAATAAATGTGATACGTAAGAGTATGAAGTGATACATCCGATACTCCTTGCAAATAACATCCTTTGACTAAACTTATAATCATTGATTATCACGCTAACTGCTATCATTTAAGCATTGCTTTCACCTTGAATAAATTGAGGCTTCTTAATTCTGAATCCCACAGGCTTAAACTTATATATCAGAGAGTATATTGTGCAAGTTTAA
>OY744533.1:24141165-24193665 GCA_963556195.1 Sepiola atlantica | reverse complement strand
ATGAAAATTCATATACACTAAATGTATAAAAGCAAGGAAATTCCCAAATGTTTACACTTTTATTGTCATTAAGGGTATGCGAGCACAACAGGGTTATGTATTTTACTGGTTTGGTTGATATGATGTCATACCCTTACTTAATGACAATAAAATTGTAAAAATTTGGGAATTTCCTTGCTTTTGTACATTTAGTGTATATGAATTTTCATATTACCCCTATTAATGGCATATGATTTCAGTATACTGGCATTTTTGATGGAATATATATATATATATATATATATAGTTCCGGTGTAACATATCTTTTTCAGGTATGCAAAAGCCAAGAGGAAATTAAATATCAATATTATTTGAATTCTTCGAACTAGTATTCAGATGTTCGTTGTTATATTCACAAGATGTCGCACAATCTACGATCCGACCTTTTTCTAGTGCATCCTTTTGAATTTGGGAATGTACGTCGAACTGTTAACATTGACAGGTGGCGTAACAGGAAATAGCGTAGGTTGACATTCATTTCTATGTGATATCTTCCGACGGTTGACGGGTAAGATTTTACTGCAGGCAATAATCATTAACAATAACATGAAAACATTAACATTTTACTTAGTAAAAGAGCTCAATTAAAATAACGTCCCCATGTTTGCAAATATGGGCCGGAATATGGTCGAATCTATGTAAATATAACAATCAAGATGAGAATAGTAGTCAGAATAATCCTAATGATACACATTACCAATCCTCATCTCAAAATTTGCGAAATAAAAAAAAAAGCTCAGTTATATTATGTATTTATACTGTTAACCTTTATACTATTAAGTTAGGGCTATACACATAAGAAATAGCATCTGACAGACAAAACACTGACATCTAGGAGCAAAGTGTAGTATCTTTTCTGATACTGCGTTTAGTATTTTCTATTTTCCGCCCTTCTATGCTGAAGTAATTTTTAGTTTTGTCCTTATCCAAAGTACCCCGTTTTGAAGAGATGGATTTCCCCATATTAAAATACGACATTGTGGATAATTCCACCCTCGGAGGAATTCAAATTACGATGTAAAATTTTTCAATTTTGGCGATTTTTTGTTTCTGAAACAATTTGTCTTTTTTTGATTTTCATTGTGAAATAAAATCAATGTTTATTTACAATATAAGTACTGTTTTTTCAGATTACAAATTTACAATTTAACAAAAATAAACTTTATCTATTTTCACATTTTTCAAATAATTAAATCGTTTTTTTTTCAGTTTTTTTATAACTGAATTTGAAACTTAATGAAATAAAGTATATAATGACCCGAAACGCGACCCGGAACACTTTGTCCCAATTAATTTGTTTTAAAAGTAATTAAAACAAATTGTTTCGGGTTATTTCATTAAGAAAAGATAAAACTAATTACTACTTGTATGTTTTTTTTACTTACTTTTTGTAAGCGGAGGTTGTTACCCCCCACCCCAACAAATACAGCGTGAAGAAATCAGTGTTTATATATATCATGTATATTATTTTTATCATCCAAACAATAAAATATAATGATTTTCATCGGTCTATTCAACTCTAATGATCTATATGTATTCATAAACTTAATGAAATAAACCCAAAAATAATAACACAAAGCACTTTGCTTTAATTTATTTATTTAAAAAGTGAATAAAACAAATTGTTTCGAGTTGAAATAATTCGAAACAATTTGTTTTATTAACTTTTAAGAAAACAAATTACTAAAAGCCGACTCGTAAAGTTTTCAGATTTACACCGATATAGTACAGACGACACATGACGTCACATTTTGCCGCCATCTAAGGTGTGAAAATTTAATTTTACTTTAGTTTTTAATAGGGGATTCATTTACATTTTTATAATCATACAAAATTAACTTTGAATATAAAAATAACGTATAAAATAACCATTTTTGTTGTATTTTCTCTTATTATTAACATTTGACTATATTCATACACAATAAATTTCCTCGACATTGGAATATATCAAATAACATTACAATCATTGTTGTTGTTGTTGTTGTTGTTTTTCTCCAAATTAGCAAAATGTGAAATGAAAATCATTTCGTTTTTGTTTTTCTCTAAAGAATACTACACATCATTAATTTCTTCCTCGAGGGCGGGTAGTTGTTGCTAGTGTATGTTATGAAGGAAAACTATAATTCTGTTCGTGTGTGCGTGTACCCGCCTAAAAGTCACAAACTAAAAAATATACACGTACGAACCTTACGTCATCGAATTCAGTCTCATTGTCACCTGGTGTTAAAAATACTGTAATATTTATTGTATGCGCTTACCATGGACGAAATTGGTGGTGATGTAAAACAAAATTATAATCACTGGTAATTGTCTCATAAACAGACTAGAAACTTAGTCGATCGGTTTATCAGCTTTTGTGTTTTTTGTTCTTTTTCATTATATTGAGAGAGAAAGAGGGTTTTTTACAGAAAGATTTTACACTCAGTTTTCTTTTTTGATTATTCTAATTTAAATATAATATCGCATATGGATATGGTTATACTGTTTAAATAAATAAACATGTAACATTGCTTCTTGCTTGTATAGGGGAATTCTTACAAGAGAGTGAACACCGTTTAGCCAACTTCTTTTCAGTTTTAAGATGCATAAATATTTAGCTGGATCGCTGTGAGACGAACGTATCAAAATTGTAGAAGACACCATCTCTACGAAGCAAAGATGAGGATGATGTTGAGAACGAGATGAGAGGCACAGTTTTCATTTACTTGCCTTCTACTGCAGAAAGATGTTGAGAATTCCAGATCTCGAGGGGGGGGAAGCTTGGGTTACAAAAGTAGCTGTGAACGGACACGTTTTTATTCCCACGAACGGGCCCCTCGGGGTATCGCTAATGAGCCTCCATTCTCCTTAAAAAATACAGTCAGAACAGTCTCAAAGGGAATTGTCGATTACGACTATATTGTAATTCTCGGCTTTCGAGCGGAGATAAAATTCATGTACTTTTCTGTCCTCGGTCAGAGGAAGAAAACTCACTCTTGACTTGAACAGTTTTCATCTTTGTCCGATGCAAATTTTCTGTTTTGGATTTTCCTCGTATTAAATACTCAACTTGTTTCTAATGTTATTCTCATGTGGAAACACTCCTTTACAATGAAGGTTTTCTGAAGTGCAGGGGAGACAACTCTACTTACCCGTGTTAATAAGGTCGTAAAGAGTTATTTCCCTTCTACAATGTTTATCGTTCTTATACGATATTTATCATCCTAGATAACTGCTGAATATGTAATTTATGCATTTTTATTTTTTCATTATATTAAGAGAGAAAGAATTTACACTTATTCTAATTTAAATATAATATCGCATATGGATATGGTTATACTGTTTAAATAAAATATAAGAAAAATAATACTGCCTCCTCACGAGAGGAATTAAAGACAGATTTGGTTTGGAAATGAGGAGAAACTTCAAGGCAGAGCCTGTAGCCACGGCCACTACAGGTTCAAACACTGCAGACACGGCGACCGTGTCTGCAGTGTCAGCCGCGTTATATATTAGAGACACGGTGGCATGTACACAAAATAAAACTCATTCAGTTTACGACACCGCCAGTATTTCTTTAGCGTATTTTAACGCGTTTTAAGAAGACTTGCTATAATAGAAGACATAGACGTGTTATATTAGCAGATATTATATTAGAATACAGTTTATTTTTTATGAATTTATCTATTTATATAATAAAATAATCAAAATTATTAAGTAACCATCACATTTTAACTCGTACTTTTTTCTAGACAAAATGGCGTCTTGTGCTCACTTCCTTACGAGCAAGCGCCATTTTTTTTTTGCAAGTTCGTGTGACAAAACTACTGATTTCTAATAAATAGCAGTTGGAACGGTTTAAAAATACAAACAAATATCACAGGTCAGTTTTAAATTAACTTTTATCGACAACAGTTACTTTTATTTGTTGTATATTTGTCTTTTTAGCGTTTTTACTCTGCTGAGCGTCGTAACATATACCCGGTTAACCTATTACTTTATTAGAAAGCCCAGTGCAAATGTATTATTTCGTAAAAAAATATCTTTTAAAATATAGTTATCATATTTTATGAAAAAGAAATCCCTTAATTCCGCATTGATTAAATCAGTATAACTCTAAGAAAAATTAAGCTCTCGAATTAAATAACATTGCAGAAATAATACGACGCGGTTTTCTAATTACACAATGAATGACAACTTTTGGTAATTGTATAGAATAGTCATCGGTAAATGAGCTACTTTTCAAACTTTTCAAAACCCGCTAGCGATTTTGAAAACCCGCTAAATCTGGAAAGAAAACCTCCAGAAAATCGCTAACGCTCTCTTTCGCTCTTTTTTAAGTACGTAATTTCTCCGAAAAGGATTTTTTTGTCATTTCATAGAACTTTTATTGAAGAAAAAAGAATTAGGAAATTATTTATTTAAAAATTCTTGGAATAATTCTGCTTTTGTTTTTTCTTTTCGTAGTCATTTTTTTGTTTGTTTGTTTGTTTTTTGTTAGTTTTTGATAATGATTAGTGGTGCTTATTTGTTTTATGGTGCTAATTTACTGTAGGACCCGCGCTACCTTTTTTTTTCTTTACCCCTTTTTCGTTCTGTTAGCTGTTGTTTTTTGTTTTTTGTTCAGTGCGATTTTGTGTTTTTGATAATGACGATTGGTGCTTATTTGTTTTGTGGTGCTAATTTACTGTAGGATCCGCGCTACCTTTTTTTTCTTTAACCCTTTTTCATTCTGTTAGCTGTTTTTTTTTTGTTTTTTTGTTCAGTGCGAATTTGAGTTTTTGCTAATGACGATTGGTGCTTATTTGTTTTGTGGTGCTAATTTACTGTAGGACATTTATAATAACAGCTAACAGACGAAAAGGGGGTAAAGAAAAAAAACGGTAGCGCGGGTCCTACAGTAAATTAGCACCATAAAACAAATAGGCACCAATGGTCATTAATTCAGTGTTTTTTTTTCATCTTGCCTAAAACTTGTTTTATCTAACAACTTTATTTAATACTTAAACAAAAACAAAAATAAATTCTTATTTCAAATAAATCGTTGTATGGTCGGAAAAGAAATCAGAAAAATACATTGTCTGTCATTTTAGTTGTGAAACGATGGATTAACCACTTTTTCTCACAGTGATTTACAAATAACATCATTTAGAAAGCCATTCTTAACATGGGGTGAGGGGGCTTTGTTAACTATTCTGTACTTTCACCTAACAATTTAATAAACAAAAGATACCATATTACGTAATTTTCCGTTGCCGAGTTTTCCGTTGCCGAGTTCACATCAATGTTTAAAACTGGGTAGTTTGGGATACCTACTTTAAGTAATAGTAAATAAATGTATATAGCTAACTTACTTGAATTTTTGTTTTGCCTGTTTTACTTTAGCTCTTTTTATGGATGTGGAGTCACTTACGAAATAGTTTATGCATATTTCTTCCTCATATGCGTTGAGTTGTGCCTTATATCTCGCATAATTTAAAAATGTATCTCCAACTTTCATTTTCATAAAATAGCCCGATTAAAATACGCTAATTTACAACTCGTGAAATACACTAACTTAACAAGACGAAAGCGAAAAAAAAAACAGTGTCTGACGAAAGCGAAAACGAAACGAATTTAAAGTGTCTCCAGGTTCTAACACTGCAAACACGGTGACCGTGTCTGCAGGTTCTAACACTGGAGACACGGTGGCCGTGTCTGCAGGTTGTTCGAAACTTCAACTCAGAAAGTTGGGCACAATTGAAAACAACAATACCTTTATAGTATGGTCGTCACTACCTCATAAATGCGGGCGTCACAGTCAATCTCCACCGAATTGTAATGGAGTAAGTAATTTCTGGAAGATACGCTCTCTGAGACTGAACGGATATTACACTTGAGATTAATTGCTAAAAAATACTGCTATAATTTTTAAAAATTAGGCACACGATTTCAAAAATTGGGGAGGTGGGGTGTCGATGATCATTCTCTCTATATTTTACTATTAACTACACAAATTCTGATTCATTCGCCCAAACATTGTTCCGTTCTGTTATCAGTTATCTATCACTTTAACTTCTGCAGTCACCACAATACCACATTTACTCTGTAGGCTTCCAATTTAAAATATCCATAATTGTTTGAATTTAATTTTGCTATTATATATATGTGTGTGTGTGTGCGTGTGTGCAAACAATGTTAAAAATAACAGAATTCGTCTGTTTAATTATACCTTTTTTATTTTCAATTTTTCTGATGGTGTTTATTGTATTTAAATAAAATTAAAATTATATATGTTCCATAGGTTTCATGAACGTTTTTGATTCTTCGTCGAATCATCCTCAGATGTCAAAAGTAAATAAACAAAAAAGCTTTTGACACCTCAGGATGATTCGACGAAGATTCGAAAACGTTCGTGAAACCTGTGATACCTATGTAACATTTATTTTTTATTTTTTGATTTTAATACAAAAAAGACCATCAGAAAAATTGACAAAAATAAAATTAGGTATAATTAAACAGACGAATTCTGTTTTTTTGTTTGTTTTTTTTTGTTTATCTTCCTTCCACAGCGGTAAAATGTGACACAAGGTCGGGAAAGTGGGATTTGAAAAAAAAACAGCGCCGGAAAAGATGAGCACTCTGGCCTTCAAAAAATGGCTGGGCAGTCCCGTCGGCATTCCTTAGGCAGTAAGCGATACACTTACTCCACCACAAAGAGGGGAGGTAAAGCCTGTGAGGGTGGACCTCCTAGAACTGCACAGTACAACCCCACAGACCGGCGGAATAAAGATCCAAAGGCCAAGACGATACCGGTCTATATGGTGTAATATCCATCGGAACACGTACTAAACTTTGATATTAGCCAAAAGGCCAAGAATAAGCAGAATTCTGTTATTTTTAACAATGTTTGCATAAATATATATACATATAGCAAAATTAAATTCGAACAATGGTGGATATTTTAAATTGTTGCTCGGGATCAACTCAGAAATAATGTATTTTTGCACCACGCTCATGACATCATATTATCTTTTTTCTTCCTTTTCATTTTAAACCTTTTCTTAATATCTAATTCCCAATTATGAAAATAAAAATGAAAAGGTTAATTTATTTACAGTACTTAGAATATAGTACATTCCCAAGGAGAAAAATGAGATCCTTATTGGATTCGAACAGATGCCTGCGATCTTGTCTCAGTTTTATAAATACAGAGATAATAACGTTTAAACTGTACACATGTTATTTGACACAAAGCTGAGTTGACCATTCTACTGTACGATAAAACATGGGAGGCAACTCTGATATGATCTTTCAGGGGAAACAACTTAAAGTATATCGTAGTTGGCTTAAAATAAAATATTTCCCTCGTGAAGGTAAGACGTGATACGATTAGAAGTGTTTTTTTTTTATTTTGTAAATATTCCGCATGAAGATAAAATATCAGCGTTTTTTTCAGCAACTGAAATGTATACCCTCTTTTACCCTATGAGTAACTAGCATGCCCGCAAAGACACTAGCTTGGATATGCAACTCTCTTTCTGTCGTTCTTTCTTTGTTTGTTCACAGGGCATTTTGGGTAGAGAGAAAAGTTTCTACCCGGACATAGGGTTAGTGTTTGGTTTAAGGGATAATGTTTTGCTTTGTTTTTGTTAATATATATAAAAAAAAGAAACACTAGAAATAATCTAATACGTAACATTCATTTTTTTTTTACAAGTTTTAAAGATCGGGATAATTTTTATAGTTAATCAGTCTGGAAGTGTTTCGATTATCTTGGTTTGTAATTTAGTAAGAAACATGATAAAATTAAACAATGTTTATTAAAAATGAAATTGAAATATGTTACAAATTAACATCATAATATACAATATTTCCAAATAAATTGTCTTTTGTACGATGGACTAATTTGACTAATCACCGCTACGAAAAAGACAATTCATCGTTAAAAAATTGCAGCCCTTTCAGAGGTAATCGCTTCAAAATAGCTTTAAATTAACGGATTCAACAAATGAAACCAGCAATCAGTTTTGGTAATATTTATATTAAAATAGCGTCAAATACAATAAGCGCTTACTGCCTGAATGCCGACGGGACTGCCAAGGCAATTTTTAAACCCCAATTTCCCGACCCGACCTTGGGTCACATCTTACTTGTGGGAGTAAGATAAAAACTGGCCTTGTACCTAACTCCTGGAGAGGAGTGAATCAATATTCATAGCAATAAAACTACACAGAGGCGTCCGTCTCTGATGATTCCTTATGGGAATGAAATGTATTAATTGCCACGAATCTATTTTAATACTTTAGTAATACTTTACTAATCTGTAATTAATTAGTTTCGTCTATTGTGACGTCATCAACCGGGGAATTTTCAGCTCGATAGCCACGTCCATAATCATATTTTATTCGTCTAATTATATCACGTCTTTTCTTCATAGGGAAATATTTTATTTTTAAGCAAAATACGATCATTTTTAGTTGCGTCCCATGAAAGCTCATATCAGAGTTGCTTCCCATGTTCCATTGCACAATAGATTCGTCGACTCCATTTTAAGTTCACGGTTAAACATTTCTGTATTCATAAAACTGACATCAGATCGCGTGTGTGTGTGTGTTCGCGTGTGTATTCGTTTTGCGGAAATGTAAGTTAGATAAGTACACACAAAATTATTCTGAGAGATCTTATTAAAAAATAATTGTTAACATTACTAGCTTATATATAATGTATACACACAATATTATATGATGCTATAACATATTGTGTATAGATATAATATTTATCTACCTCCCACAGCGGTAAGATGTGACACAAGGTCGAGAAAATGGGATTTGAAAAGCCAGTGCCCGAATATTTGAAAACTCTGGCCTAGAAAAAATTGCTGGGCAGCCCCGTCGGCATTCCCCGGTAGGGGCGCCTCAGGTGATTAGCAATACACTAACCCCTTCTCAAAGGGTGAGAAGGCAAAGCCTGGGAGGGTGGACCTCATAGAACTGCACAGGACAGGCCAATCGACCGGCGTAAATCAAGACCCGAAGGCCAAGACAACACCGGGCTATGGGGTGTTAGATTTGCACTTTTTACTTCAACAGTGCTAAATACGCGAGTAGAATTAGTAGTCTTGGCCTTTTGGCTAAGATCAAAGTGTAGTATCTGTTCCGATGGATACTGCACTCCATACTGGTGTTGTCTTGGCCTTCGGGTCTTGATTTATGCCTGTCAATGGGTCTGTCCTGTGCAGTTCTAGGAGGTCCACCTTTCCAGGCTTTGCCTCCCCTCTTTGGGGAAGAGTAAGTTTATTGCTTACTGTCTGAGGCGCCCCTACCGGGGAATGCTGACGGGACTGCCCAGGCAATTTTTAAACCCCACACATCTTACTTGTGGGAGTAAGATAAAAACTGGCCTTGTGCCTAACTCCTGGAGAGAAGTAAATCAATATTCATAGCAATTAAACTACACAGAGGCGTCCGTCTCTGATGATTCCTTATAGGAATGAAATGTATTAATTGCCACGAATCTATTTTAATACTTTAGTAATACTTTACTAATATATATATATATATATATATATGCCTGAAGATTACCCCCGGGATAAAACGCGGGAGCCTCGTTGTAGCATAATTGCCATAAATATATTTTCATAACTTACTTACTAATATATATATATATATATATATATATATATATATATATATATATCAGCAGAATTTTTTTTTTGTTTAAGACTTATTACTTTCAATATTTTATAAAATGCTACGGACAACTTACATCTGCATAGTTTTCTTTTGGTTCTTTCTAAGTTTCTTATTAGTTTAAGGGTTTCCAGCTGGAACTGTCAGATGTTGGCGTACTCGTTTTGAGCTCTAGTACTTTCAGATCCATCCATATATACATAGTTTATAACTATTTCATATATATATATATATATATATATATATATATATATATACATATATTCTAGTACAAAGTAATATATTGCGCGTATACATTGCGTATTTACACAATAGTGTTCAATAAGGGAGTAGAGCTTAGTAGTAATATGAATACATATTTATTGCAAGTAAACTACAGGGAAACAGTTATGTATAGCTATCTTGTCATGAATATATTCCCAATATATATATATATATATATATATATATATATATATGTATATATATATATATATGTATATATATATATATATGTATATATATATATATATATATATATGTATATATATATATATATGTATATATATATATATATGTATATATATATATATATATATATATATATGTATATATATATATATATATATATATATATGTATATATATATATATATATATATATATATGTATATATATATATATATATATATATATATATGTATATATATATATATATATATATATATATATATATATATATATATATATATATATATATTAGTTAATTATTAATATTTGTTTTTATCTAGATATGTATACGTTTGCTTCTTACGGGCATTGTCAGTGTAGAGAAGAACTATTCACAGCGGTCGCCGCACTCAAGCCCCAGAATACGAGTTATATTTATACTCAAATTCCAATGTCTTAGCCCACACGGCCGTTGTCAACTATAAACATTCACCTAAAGCCCCAGTGCTAGACCCCGGCTCTGTCGTTGAGTCCTATTGAATGTCTTTATATTTACACTCGCCGCTTTTAGTGTTAAATATAACTTAATTACTCCGTCATCACGTGACAATCCCCCACGGACTATGGAACTAAGTGAATCCTTACAGATCCAAGGTGTCTCTGTGAACCGGATTCGCGCTCTGCAACCGTCTGAGATTGTTATTTCCCTGTGCTGAAACGACGTCGTCCGTAAGTAAAATATTATATATATATATATATATATATATATATATATATATATATAAGATTAATACAACAAAAGATATGAGAGGCAACTAATTAATAAAACGATAGAAAAAGAAAGATATTATTTTGCATACAACTTGAATACACTTTTCACTGTTATCTACTGCATCAATAGCAAACAAATTTCCCGCCTGGATAACTTCTTTCGCTTTTGGACCATCATTCATCACTTGGAATATTTTTTATATCAACCTATTTGATATCTTTCCTGGAGCTTTTTAAAACTTTTTGACTTGGATTAACTGTATACATTTACAAAAATGTATGTTTTGGGCCGATATATTTGATGTTTTATATACCTTTATGTATTTTCATATATATATTTTTTTAATATATTTTCAGTTTAATTTGTATTATCTGCAGTAATGTCATTGCGGTAATGGTCTTCTTGGGAGAAGATTTTCTTTGAAAACTCATGAGTTAAGGACTTTAAAGTACTTTGTCTGAACATTGAACTGTAATAAAATTGGATTCGCACTTTATTTTATTCTTTCACTTTATCTATTGCTATATATATATATATATATATATATATATATATATATGTGTGGGGGGAGGGTGTATGCATGTATGTGTGTCTGAAGAAAAGAATTATCGTCTCACGACGATTTAAATCAAGATATCATGCTATTAAACCGTATGTCTAGATACGTGATTCCAATTTTGATCAAACTCCATTGCACCATTTTGTTTCTAGAAAATGTCTAATAATTAAAGTTAAGGGGTCTTAAGAATTAATTGGAATTCAAGAAATCTTGCTTAATTACTATCTAATGATTATTAATAAAATTTAGTGAAAATCTGAAATGTTTGAATTTTCAAATGTGAGGTTATGCCAATAGTACTCCTCATGTACAACTTTTAAAACATTCAAAAGAAACCGAAATTATTGGGAATAATTATTAATTGATGTCTAATAACTATTCTTAACAATATTAAAAAACTCGATCTCTGAATTCTCGCTAAGAGGGCTCACTACCCCCTTTGCTCTATTAGAATAAAACTGAATTAATTAATTATCGCTCACAACTTTGTTCCAACATTCACAACGAACGGCTAATTTGTTAAGGAGTCAATCCCAGACGTACAAATATATAAACAGATATCTAAATTCATACATATATATATACACACAATTATTAAAGTTCCGACTACACTCCCCAATAAAACATTACATTGGGTTTAATATCAAAGTGATGCAATAGTCAGATTTTGTTTCGATTGTAATTCAAGTTGTTAATTGAATTGTTAGAACGTGTTTATTTCAAATCAACATTTTAAAACAATCCAAATGTCAAGACATTTCGTAATATTGCAATTTCCTACTTTTATAAAACAATGCGTTCTTTTCATTTTATAGTATATACCTATTATCACTGTTATTACGACTACTATTATTATTTTTTTATAGTTATTATCACGATTACTACGACTGCTATTACTATTTGTATTGCTAGTTGTGCATATATATATATTTTGTTTTCGTTTTTTCCCCATAGAGGCTGGATCAGCACTGGATGTTTCCATTTAGATTTGTTTGATCGCGACTTTTATACTCCACCAATCTGTCGCCAAAGCTCCAAAGCGATTTACATACAGCATCTCGTATTCCCAAATGGTCACATGTTGAATACTGAGCAGGTTTAACGCCGTTTAATCTTCATACGGAAACACATGAATAATGATGTACACAATTATAAGATGAGTTCTTATTCAATGAAAAGTTTACACAATAAAGTATGTTAATTAATCGTACAATAATTGTATGAATAACTAATTTATATATATATATATATATATATATATATACATATATATATATATATATAGTAAGATATCAAACTATATTTATGGCAATTAAGCTGAATTACCATAAATATAGTTTCATGGCTTACTACCTAGTTATACTTACATATCGAGCACTGTTGAAGTAAATACTGAAAATTGATACATAACAAATTATATCTCCTTATGAAATTTTCTGTGGATACATGAAATAGTAATATATATATATATATATATATATATATAGATGATGATAATAATAATAATAATAATAATACGAACTACTCTTCGCCGTGGCTGTGGTGAACCTCGAACCCGGAATTACAGAGCATGTAACCCAGCGCCCTTACTGATCGCACGTGATACGAATACGTTATTTTTTGTCCTAGCTATCGTTTTCGGCGATGGAGACAAGGTTAACTTATCTACAGTAAACATTGCCCCTGTAATATAATGAGGAATTTGAATTATCTCCATCACACTATCGTACTCCATACATGGGAACTCGCACACGGAATCAGAAAAACTGTAACCCGATCACTTATCAGGCTACGAAATCTTCGCCAGACCACTCGATAATTTTAAAACAAAAAATAACAATATATATATATATATATATATATATATATATATATATATATATATATATATATATATATATATTGTTGAATATAATAGACGACTCATGTCTAGATATTCTTTGGTAGATACTTTCAATAGTCCGAATCAGGATCGTAGTTTCAGAGTGGAAATTGGTTGATGAATTTGCCATAGTTTGGATTTGTCTCCCAAGTACTTTCAGACCCATCCTGGTCCATCTTCAGGGAACTTAGGTTAATTCCCCTGAATAATGGTACGAAGACCAAGCTGATCTGTCTTAATACATATAAGAAACCTACCGAGCTATCTATTTATAACACCTTCCCGAGGGTCCAGCGTTTAAACTCCTCAGTATAGCATGCACAAGTAACACGAATTAGAATAAATAAATAAATAAATAAATAGGAGATATTGCCAAATCTTCTGCTAAAAAGTGGGGCTCCCTCTATCGGACTAGAACAATTCTCACACTTACCAGTGTCCTATATCTCTATACAGCAATGATTTACCTATGCATGGAGCATTGTTGTCACATCTGGGCTGGTGCACAAAAAATGAGTCTCTAACTTTTGAACAGTCGGAAAAAGAATATCTTACCTAATAGGTCATACACTGTCCACCAAACTCCAGCCCCTGTCTTATAGCTGCAATGTTGAATCCATGTTCTTATCAAATAAGTACTTTAATGGGATGTGCTACCACAAACTTGCTGCATTTGTACCGCTTCTGCCTAAATACCCTGGACAAATTCGACAATCAGCAAAATCACACTCTTCACTGTCGAGATCCCCAGATACCGTAAGGCTTTCTACTGTAATAACGTCTTTCCTCAAACTACTAGCCTTTGGAATACCTTCTCTTCTCCCTGTTTCCCCTGACTGCAACATGCACAAAATTAGATGTAATGTGAACCAGCATTTCGCTGCTCAACTGCCAACTAAGGATGTCTCGATAAATCGTGCCCCGAATTTACAGTAGCCCTTTTCGTCTCAGTGGTATTGTACACCGTTTAGGGTGATCTGATATTTAAAATAATATTGTCGTATCACTTACTTTTGCTTCGTATGGTTTTAAATAAACTATGTTTTACAACTAATATCGTATTGTTACTGCTTTCAATAATTGAACTTATTTTTATGTACGTTTTAGGACTACAATCTGTATTTTCTAGATAATTGTGTATTCCTTCATTGTTACTTCTGAACTAGATCTATTATCGTTTCTCAGTGATTAATCAGCACTGATCCCAACGAATGGCTCTGGACTGTCTGTTATGTTCGTGATATTTTGTACCGATCATTAGCTTGCATAGGCACTAGAACTGCGTTTTACATATAGCAACTGGTATTCCGAAATGGTCACACATCTAAGTACAGGGTAACAACATATAAGCCATCCGGAACGTATAGCAAAAAAAAAAAAATAACATTCGACGGTATACTTTCTTCTATTCCCTCGTCAAGAACAGATCCGGTTTATTTTTTCGTAGACCTCGAGCCATGTTTGATATTGTTAGTCTGCGTTATAATTATGATAAACACACAAACTTCAAGGTAACGTTTTAAATTGATTGTAAGTTAATACAAACAAAACTAAATGATTATTCGACACATTGGCTAAATTCTGACATAGGTCGTGACATTGTATCTGTTATAGACAAGCATATACTCTCTATAATAATAATAATAATAATAATACCAGAAGAATACACTTCCCAGGATGGGTGGAATTAATTCCCCAGACATAACTTTCATGCCCTCTTACAAAGATTAAAACCAAGATATAATGCTTCTAAACATTATGTCAAGAAAACCTATTCCAATTTTTATCAATGTCCATTACATTACATGTATACGTAAAAGTAGACAAGATCTGTTCTCAACAGGAAAGTATAAGAAAGGACTATTCTGTCGGAGAGCCACGCCACGCCACGCCACGCCACGCCACGCCACGCCACGCCACGCCACTGATGAAAAATTTAGTTTTGCAAACAAAATGCCAGGCATACACAGTACACGCACACGCCTTTCACTTATTTATGTGCGTGGTGTCTAGACATGCCTCGGGTTAGAGTTAAGCTGTACAAAATGCAGGATAAACACCACTGTGGAACGCATTGTGAAATGGTATGAAAACTATCTCTGTGGGTTTCATGTAGAAACAGAAATATAAGTGAACGTTTAATGCAAAAAAATTAATGACATGAAAACATTGTATCTTTTAGAGTAAGCAATAAAACATGTATTATTATAACCAGCATTTTGTCTGTTTTTTTAGTAATAGGATTATTTTGGGGTGGGGTGCTTTCTACAAAATATCCGAAGACAGTATACTGTTAAATATTTGTTCGACTCGTCCTGTACGTTTTTATATATCAATTACAAAAATGTGGGAGATCTTTATGCCTTTCCCTGTATTCGGAGAATATTTTTTTCTAAAACCATTCAGATTTCGTATAGGCTTTTTGTGACCGAAATTCGCAATCTTACTTAAAGAAACACATGTTGTTCAAGAACGCAAATTATCATTGCGAACGTCATGTTCAGGTCTTTTACGTTTAATGCTCGCCATATGATATTTTCCACGTAGTATCTGTATGTTTGTTAATCATGACACCAACTTTTCAAGGCAGTAGCACCGCTTTTCGGATGGCAGTGTAATATATGTTCGTTCGCCATGATACAATGCTTCCAAGCATTACCTTCTCCTTTGTGTGTGAAGTAGTGTAGTATCTGTTCTGTTGCTATGAGACCATCCTCTAACGTATTACCTTCTCCTTTGGAAGAGGTCTAAGACTAGATAGGGTTAGTTAAGATTAGGTGTAGGGGCAGCGTGGTAATACAATTTACATGAGTGTCTGGCTTTAAAGGGAAAATATCTATATTCGTTTCAAATAATATTCTGTGTGCTGCATGCAAACATCAATGCACTAACTCTATCTTAGCAAAACGATAGCCGCCATTTTTTTTTAACATATAAAACTGCTGCGTCTTTTTTCCCGCTTGTTTTCATTGAGTGCTTCCGTTATAAAAGACAGTTATTCGAGATCTCAGACGCAGATAAATACGACCAAAGATTCAAAGATATCCGTTTGCGTTTCAAAGGGTTTCGCGTGGGTGACAACGAATAGGAAACGATTATACATCGGATTTTGTGGATTTCGGAGAGGGAGGCGGCGGCAGAAAATGGCGTCTTGTATTTTTTTTAAAACATCGACTTTCATTGAAACGATAAGCTATACTTCTGCAGATTCTTGGTAAAAAAGAAACACGACCAAAAAAAGAAGAGAATTTCATAGGAAAACGCAATATATGTCAACCAAGAGGAAATAACTTTCCAAATGTAGATTTACTATACGGGATGTCTTTATATATTTGTCAAAAAATAACTTCAAATATGATATCGCGATATAAAGTGTTACTTTATTATTCATAGCTACAACTTTAAACTAATGCATAGATGTAGAGCTTTTCTTTTATTACTTTAATCGTGCTATTAAGGCATATAAGAGGAATTGAATAAATAGAATCAATTAGCAGAACATTTTCAGTCTCTCCCCCTCTCCCACATTTAATATATGATGTACACCCAGTCAGTTACTAGATGAGTTGTGGTTAATAGTGTTCTTCTTACAAAATTAATTGCTGATCTTTGTGCACCAGGTTAATTTGAGGAACAGCTGTCCATGTTCTTAACAACAAAAAAACTGTATTATAATTTAATTTCTTTCAAAAATCAATTTATCCGCCTCGGATGACTTTTAAAATGGGGGAAAACCTACAATAATAACCAAGATGGAAGCATCGGTTAGTACAAAAAGACATGTTAAGGATCACAAGAGATATAGCTAGCAGAAATAGTTTAGTGGCGATAGCACCACACTGAACATCTTAAAGTCCCTGTTTCAATCATGGGTCTCGGCATCCGCTTCATTCTTTTTCATGTTAGAAATCTAGTATTTACTTGTAATACATTATTTATAAGTAAATGCAATAGCGTCAAGTACTAATGGCAATGCATGTCGGTTTCTTCGTAAACATTTTAGCTATTTAAATATCTGCTTATTAGTTTAAAAATACTTAATCTTCGAAAAGTGACAGCAATTTGGAAACATTTAAAGTGTTAAGTAAATATCATGCTTATAATTAAACTTTCTTAGCAGATCCTCATGTATTAAACACGGGGAAAAAAGTCATTTACATCCAATAACTTCATAAAAATAACATTAACTAAACAACAAATTATAATATTAGAAAAATTTGTTTGAATTGATAATTTTATAATCAAAGATTAGTTTAATTATAACATTTAACTGTAACAAGTATATTTAAAAACAACAATTATATGACGTAGTTTATAAAAAGACACAAGAAAATGGCAGTAAAAATACTTCAGGTCAACGCCGGATATAAAAGCTTGTCTTATATACACACACATTATATATATATATATATATATATAGTCATCCACATACACCCTGTTTCACAGCTTATCAGTGTCCTAAACAGGGATTTAACCCCTAAGCTATCATACGACACTGACTGAATGTAAGAAATATCTCAATGTAAACATTGCACATTTTACCTAATGAGCTATGCCTTAAAGCTAATGGCAGTTGGCGATATCCTTACAAATAAGCTCTACCCAGGGAGGGGGCACTATATAGTCATCCACATACAGACTGTTTCGCTGTTTCACAGTGTGGCTAGACCAGTTAGTGCCGGGAGTGAAACGCAACTGTCGAGCTGACAGTCGGCGCTGCTAACCCCTACGCTACTGAATATAAGAAATATCTAAATGTAAACATTGCAAATGCCGGGAGCTTAGTTTTACCTAATGAGCTATGCCTTAAAGCTAATCGCAGTTTGCGATACCCTTACAAATAAGCTCTACCTAGGGAGGGAAACTAAATGCGATTGTTTTTCATTTATCAACCCTATCTAATAATCAAAACCAGTTACTGTTATTTTAATCAATAATATAACATTAAAAAAATTGATATTTTGTATATATATGGCAGATAATCAATTAAGAGAGAAACTTTTGACTGCCAAATTAACATACCTTTTTTAACCGTTCATAATTTATTAACATTCGGTATTATTTAAGTTTGCTCATGGTTGTCATATATATGCAATAGTTTCGACCATAGCAACAGTAATTACTGAAAATTATTTAATAACTAAATCGAAAAAATAACTAAAACACTAAGTTTAAGCACCCATCGAGGGTCTTAGCTCGCCACGGACGAGATATAAGAGATAATAGAAAGAGGAGGGGAAAGAGAGAGAGTGTCGCTGTCTCGCTCGCTTTCTCGCTGATTCATTTCTATTGCCCTCTTTGTTCGGTTTTTACATTTTCCCTGAAAGGTAAATAACATTTTTATTAGTTAAATTAATGCCTTTATTGTAAAAATAAACAACACACTTATTGTCTTATGTTTAAAAACACCTCATGACTATTCTGGTTGGCAAAATAAAACAATAAATAAGTAGCACTGTGATCTGCCCCAACTACGAAAAAAAATTGATTAGTATTTTGGTATCATTCTAGATTAACATCCTCCGCTAAATTACCCCCATCCACCCTAAAAGAATTCTACCTGCTTTAGGTGATCACGCGTAATCACATTGAAAAACTTCACGGAAAGATGACAAGAAAAAATGTTTTGGAATTTAAAGTGGTGGGGAAATTTTATGTATATACATTTAATGTAAAACGATTCCTATTTAGGGGGCAAGCTTTAGGACAGTTAACAAAATTATTTTTTTCTATCTGTTAAATCCGCTGCGATCTTTTACGGAGGTAGCTACTTTTTTATGAGAGTACATGTCGTTGTATGACCTTGCTACTCGGTATTAGATTTAGTAATAAAAAAACTTTTGGTAAGGTCCCGAAAAAGATAGAATCACTCTGGTATTGGGAACATAGTACGTTTGATTATATATATAATAAAAATCACTCAATAACTGGTCACCTCTGAAGATGGATTTTATTCCGAAATATAAGATTAATGTAAAAAAAATATATATATATACATATATACATATAAATTAATCTCGCATTGTTAATGGCTTACATATCAATTTTATTAACATATCCAACAATGCTTTAAATGGACGACCAACCAATGCTACTTAACCTACAGGAGCTAGCCAGGCTCTTCGTTCGACACCGGAATTTGAATCATGGCCGCCAACACCACGCGGACGGAGATACGTTTTATCAAGTAACAACTAAATAAGTTTGGTTATTCTTGTTTTTGATTAAAAAAAATGACTCAATAAATGGTCCCCTCTGAAGATGGAATTTATTCCGAAATATAAGATTAATGTAATATATATATATATATATATATATATATATATATATATAAATTAATCTCGCTTTGTTAATAGCTTACATATCAATTTCATTAATATATATATATATATATATATATATATATATATATATATATATATATGTGTGTGTGTGTGTGTGTGTGTGTATGAATATATATTATTCTTTATTATTTTCATGTAGACTTTTATTATTATTTTCCATCATTGCTATTGTAGATTAATTCTGTACGTTATTGTTTTGGGGCGATTGCGTGTGGTTTTACGACCTTGTTAGACGAATTTAAAATAAGTATTTCAACATATATTAGTTAGCTGCCCTAATAATTTAGAATGACCGTAAATAGAATAATTTCATCTTTTAGGCTAGTGTAATTTAGCTGAGTGTGTTAATCTACAAATTTACAAAAGTTTGTAAAAATTTTAGAATTATCTGAGTATTTCTTTTTATAGTTAAGACCTCCCATCTTAATTAATTGCCGCCTGGATAGCGGGTAGGTTTTGTTAGTATACATACATATATATATATATATATATATATGTTCAAAATAAACAAGATTATACATGTATTCAGCATTAATAATATAACGCACGTCAGATAATGCTACACAGAAAACAGCCCAACTGCTAACAATACAGAAGCATACTCTGTGTTCTGTGTTCCAGGTAAGAGTGCTTATATCCTTACAGAAATATATGGCAAATGAGTTTGCATACTTGAGAAACTAAATCCGGATATTGCAAACTTCAAACATGTATAAGGTGATTTCAACGTCGGAATATATATATATATATATATATATATATATATATATATATATAGGTGGGGGCGTATGTGTGTGTGTGGGTCTGAAATAAAGAAAAAAGAAATACAATATACCAGAGTAAAGAATATAAATCAAACAAAAGATTGACCGGTTTCGTTTTGATCAAAAACATAGAAAAATACAAGAAATGCAGTGTTGTAAATGAACCGGAAGAAAACAAAGGTTAGAAAGGCAGTCCAACTTTCAAACAGATGTTCAACACTACCATTTTCTCTCTGCTCGGAAAATCGACTCACTGCTTTCCACTCGTCCATCAGTTTAGTCAGTTGGTCTCCACACGCAAATAGTTATTAACACGTGCAAATCAGCTCCAACTATAAAAGTCTACAATTTTACTCTGGCATATGGGCATGCACAGTATGCGAAGCATTTCGTTCCTTTTTAGCTGTAAGTGTTCCTCTTTATTGTCACATATGTATTTAGCATATGCGCAACTATTTGAACAACTATTCGGCGTGTTCGAAAAAAAGATAATTGGGAAAAGGGAAGAGGAAGGAAATTAAAATAAAAAAAATTGAGAAACATGGATGAAATGTAATAAAAAAGTAAATCGTATAAATACGACTTACTGTTTTTATCACATTTCATAGTTGAAGTTTTAGTCGAAGTTTGATCATCTAGTGGCGATGCATTTTGCATTTTTTTAATGCGACTTTTGCCAAATTTTTCGTTACAGAGTAAAGGCCGCGCTTAAGGTTTACGTTAGATTCTTATCAAATAAGGATTAAAACACTCTTAATGCGGGAAAGAGGATTCCGTTTTAAGGAGGGGTCAGTTAGTTAAGTCAAAATTGTGGGTAAAAGTGTTCTTGTGTATGTCTAGTGTGGGCGTGAGATTGTTGTGCTTAAAGTCTTGATTATGTTCGTACATACGGGATTTGATATTTCTTGCATATTATTAGTATTATTTGATGTTGAATCCACTCGGCCATTTTGGCAATAATGTTTGGGAGTACTGTTCTTAATTATATATCTATGATGTCCATGTATGCTGTTTATATAAATAGTTTCTACATTAAATTGCTTTGTCAAATTGATTGCTTTATATTATTAACACCTTAAGTTGTATAATATAAAAGCTTGAATGCATGTTTCCAAACAGCTCCCGATTCAAATATATGTGTTTGAATGTTATAATTTACGAATGTTGCAATAGTTATATGCGGGTGTTCAAATCATGTTAAAAACGGTATTTGCCTAATACCCGTTACGCCCTATTTGTTTCAGTATGATAATTAACATCTACAGCCGAATTCATTTTTTATTGATTGAAATTTATTCGAAATACATTATGTTCAGAAAACACATAATAAACTTAACGCTAAGTTTTTTTATATCGAAAGAATTAAGCAAAATAATAGAAAATTCTATTATAATTGAAGTTAGAGGTATAGACTACGTGCCATGATATAACGGCACGTCCGAAATGAAAGGTGGCGAAATATAGAGAAAAAATGTTCTCTTTTGCCAGTGAACTGAGAGGATTCGGTCGTCTTTTTTAGAGCTTTGTTGTCATTACCCACTTCGGTGTGAATATAGAATTAAATAGTGTTCTAAATAAATAAAGCATCGCAAAGGTAATCTGCCATTGAGCAAGACAATCGTTATCCATCATTGCATCTACTGGGGAAGAGAGAAATATTCCTGCCATAACTAGAAAGAAAAAAGCGATCAGCACTTCTGCCCTTAAAATATCACATCGATGATGGCTACTATCACTGAGCAATAACTTAATACATATAAACAAAACGAGCCTTCAATTGTGCACCACAAGGCGCTAGCCAGAGATATTTTGTTACGTTCTGAAATCAAACAATTTTCCACCAATCAGTGCTACTGGTTGAATTATGAATACGCAAACACATTAATGAAACTATATTTCTAAGTATTATCGATGGAAATACCTACAATACCATATTTAAGGTGTGAAGACCTTATGATTTATCGCGAGACGCAATGTTTGAAGATAATCTTGATACATAATATGCGAATTGAACTCGCATTGCATTCAACACTACAGCGAAATACGTGTGCTACACTGTCTGGTTTCAGTTATAAGATATATTCTACTTTAAAAACTTATTTTCCCAGTATAATAGCAAAGGCTATTATTCGATTAATATCGACAGTGTACATTGATATAATCAAATTTTCATTATTTTCACATGGAAGAAACACACCTGATGTGATAGATCTATGCACATATACGTAGCCGTGTTTAGATTTAATATTGAATTATATATAATTATATATTCTGTTTTTTTCTGTTTTAATTTGTTTGCCAAAGTTTTTATTATAAACATTACATTAGATCTCTCAATGATATATAAAAACAAACGTTTTAAAAAAAGACAGACATTTCATAGCGTTGCTTTTCTTTCTTGCAACTTGTCTACACAGTAACTATTTTCTGAGTCTTAAACTTAGAGGGTCATGAAGATTTAGTGAGTTTTTTTTTAAATAGACGGAAAAACGCAATACCTTATATAGTGTATCTTTTATACACCACCTTTGTGTAAATGAATATGTTCTAACCATACATATATATGATATATAAAGTAAAGAAAGCAAAAATATAGTTCAACAGGCACTAAAACGATTTACAACGTTATTTCGCTATCAAGATCTGGCATACACCCTACTATAGTTGTATATAAACAAAACAGAAGTTCGAATTAATTTCAATTAAATATTTATCCTGGTTATAGATTTCATTATTTCGTATTGAAACAACGAGGAAGCAATAGTTATAATTCCCACGCATAAAAAGTACACCAAAGTCTACTCAGTTAAAAGCTATCTCTTTCTCTGCAGAAAGTATCAATTTAAAAAATATGAATTTTATTTGATTTTAATTAAAGCAATAATATAAAAAAAAGTCTGTTCAATAAAAAAAAATAATTAAAGCATTCATTATAGAAATCTATATTCAGTGAAATGTTATCATTTTAGATGCACACATGTAAACATGAGCGAAGGAAAACACAAACTGTTGATAGCGCCACAGTCTATATCTTTATTACGACCACGACTTGGCTCGCTATTTGTTTAAAGCCTTCAAAATCACATTTTAAATATAATTGTTTAAGAAGACACATACTCAACTTTGGGATATATACTTTATTTCTAACTAGAAATTTTCATTGAATTGTCAGTTTGAAAGCTTCAAAATGATAGTCAAATTTCGTAAGCGCCCATTAACATCCATGTGTCAGACTTAGAATAACACGATTTATTATAAATAAAAAATAGATAAAATCGAGAAACTAAAACCATTTCTGTATCCTATTTAATATTTGTGAGTCAAAGAGTTAAAGAATAATCATGTAATTGATTCTATTGATGTGTTATTATTGATTTTATTGTAAAATTGATGTTTTGAAATGACGTTCTTTCATTGAATTATTTTTCCCAGAATATAAGTATTATTTCATACGGCATTAATTAAGAGAAAGCACAAAAAAACAGATGGAACGAAGTTTAAAGACGCCAATGTAAAGCGGAACTATATATTTAATGTTATATATATATATATATATATATATATATATATATACCATGGAAATTAAATTCTCAAAAACTGTGGGTAAGATGTTATTCTCGAACCCAGTTAAATAAACACATTAGGTTCTATATGCGTACATAGTTTTAAAGCTCTATCTGAAAAGTATTGAGCTTTCTGTAATAAGAATAATAATTAATGTGGATTGTATTACCAATTTTCTATATTTTAATTGTGTAATACATTTTAGGAAGTACTTTAATCGATGAAATTTCTATACATTTTAAAGACAAATCATTTGAATTTGTGTTCCAATGTATGCACATTTTCAGGAATGTATTAAACAACTTCCAACTATTCGGAAACTCAGTAAAGTGTAAAGATAAGCCATATATGTATAATATTTGAAAATAAATTTTAATTATATATATATATATAATATATATATATATATATATACTATTTCAACATTGATTTTGAACATATATCTCTCTACATATGAATATATATAAAGTTAAGTGTGTGTATATGTTTATATATTTGTGTGTACATAATTCCCATAAAAAGTAGCTGCTAGGTTTAAGGCGTCGTTACGTGGGCTATATTTAGTTTAATTTAGTTTTAATCTAAATGGGTAAAAATATGGTGGACACTCTGCGTTGAGATTCAGATAGTTTCGATTATTGTGACATGTAATAAGAGACAGCAAGTATCTTATTGTTTTTTTGGAGGTATACTATGGGAAAACCTCCTATTTAAAAGCTGAAATATATCTATAATATACTGTTTGCCAGGCACCTATTCTAAAACTCTGAGTTGCTCGCATTTATACAGTTTTATAAGTGACTTCTAGTGACAGCTATATAATTGTTATTTATTTTGGTGATGTTCTGGTTTTGTTATGCTCATGTAGTATGTTTCATGTTATCAGTATAGCAATAAATAAGGTACTGTGTATCCCTATATATAACTTTATGAAGTGTGCTGGTTCCTAGAACATATTTATCGATTAGTTCAAAGAATAATTAACCTATATGTGCAATTGTTTCACTATTGTATGATAGGTTAAACCAAATAACGTTAAGGTTTCTTTCGTGTTTAATTATGATTGAGCTTTATTTCCGCTATTTATTAATGTATTTTGTAACTATTTCGTGTTAGTTTACTATGTTTATATTACTATAGGCAAATTTGACCCTTTCACGTTAAAAAATAAACACAGTGTTATTGCTATAACCTGCTCGTGAGTAAACATTGTAGAGTTTAAAACTGCGTTTTTATTACTCAATGGAATACATTTACTAATCGTAAATTCGCTTTTTTGAAAGCAGACAATTAATTTCTCCGGCCTATGCAAATAATAGAATGTTGTTATATTTATACATTGAATAGTTATTAACGTATATATGTAAAAGGTGTTCATAATAATAATGTATTAGTTCTTAATGTGTGACACTTTTAAAATAAAACCATCTGAAATTAGATTTAAACTTATATATACTTTCGAATTTCGAACAATTTTTATTACATTCTGTCAGTTCATGTTTTCTTGACCAAAAACGTAAATCTAAAAAACACAAAACAATATTTTTTTTATTCAATTAGGTACATTTCACAAATAGTGTTTGCTCATCGAACATTGTATTTATTTGTTTCATAAATGTATTTTTTATTCTTATATATTTTTTCTAACTTTATTTCTGAAGTCTCCTGGTTCATGCTGTATCATCAAATTTTGTTAATGGACGTTTATTCCCAGGAGTTGTCATTAAAACAACTGTTTAAAGCATGTTTTTTATTTCCGGTTTATCACTTTTACTGGTTTTTATTTTGTATGTATACTAGCTGTCTCTAACCAGCGTTGTCTATGATATCTAATTTATATTTGTTTGCGAATGTTGAAATCTTATACAGAGATAAAATGGTAATTGTAAATGTGAACACTTTTTGCTTATTCTCACTAGTTTTAGGTCATGATTTAAAATGATTCGGTATTACCAGTTTTCCCAGCGGAACTAGATATATTTTTTAATAAACAATAGTGACGTACGTTATTATCAAACCAATAACATGGTACAACCATAACAAATGAAAATTGCCTCGTCACAATAAAAGTTTGATTTGTCAGCTATAATGGTATTTATGTACAACTTTTTAAATCTCACAAGATACATTTCATATAAAGTTTAAGAATTGCTTATAAAAAGGTTGGTAATTTTGATCGTCGCTCTTATGTTGGATATTATTCTCACAATGTTACGGCTGATACAACCTCCGACCTTCTTTAGGTGTGTCTTGTCGAAATCGAGAATCTGTACGGAATTTTAACGGAACCATGTATCTAATTCTCTGGGTAGACTGCTCTTATTCCGTCAGCCCCGGTCGGATTTAAATCTCAAGTAATTATAAATTATATTCTTAGTATTGCCTGTATTCTGATTGAAGCTTGAACCCACACGAAGACTAGTTTAGAACTAATTAAGTATTAGCACTTTATCTGTTGGGTCCATGTGAACAATTCTAGTATGAGTTTTAGGATCCTTAAACCTATTCTTGTTATATATATGTAGTGTTACTACTTATTACTGCTTATTTGACGGTTTTCTAATCCATTATTTTTACTTATTGGTTTCACATTTTGTATTAAATACTATAATTCTATATTTGGTCTACTTTGTAATCAAACATATGTGCCGCAGCTTGGATATTTCTTACTCTCCACCGTTATTCTCTGTCTATAACTAATTTTTACTTCGTGTTCCCTTTTCCCTCCAGATGTGTCCAGTCATAACCAACTTATTCAATACTCCATGCATTTCGGCTCTGATGTTTATCTAGCCTTAATTTTAATCGGCGACATGTATCACTTTTTTTATATTTTCCCACACTTACATGGAATGGCATACGCACAGTTCTTGGCCATAATGTTTTTTCTGTGGGGGATTGGACCCAGACGAGATTTTTTTCGGGGAGTTGAGTCGCCGTTGAGTCGGACCCTGTACTGATTTTGTATAGATTATATATACTAGTATTTTTTACGATAATCCCTTCATATATATAGTAGACAGACTGTGGTGAGTTTATAAATGGTGTTCTTTTGATGTTTGATCAAGATTTCTCGGCGCTCCTGTTCTCTTGATAGGTGTTTCAGTTTAGGATTTTCTTAGACCGTCTATCTCCTTTTTGTATGCATTTTCTTTACTACATATTGCCTTTGCTCGATACTGTAGGCTGCGAACGATCATTTTATTTCCATAATAGCATTGCTAGCAGTCGTTGCCTGGCAAACGTGTAACATATTTCTATTAAATCTTCCATCCTCTTAATATGCCTCTCTATTTTTCCCCCTTCCCCGTTCCTCCTTCCTCTCCCTACGTCCTCTTCCCCCCTTCGCCCAGCCCATCCCACTCTCTGGACATACACACACAGACAACTGTCATTTTATAGATTTATCGAAGAGTAAGTCGACATAAGGGAAATAACTCCTTGATTAAAGACTAAAAGTTACTTCACTTTAGTTAGTACATAAACTGGCTGAAAAGCCAGCCAACCCTGACGAAATCTGCACCCGTCTAGTTTCAAAGAATGGATATTTCTTTCTAAATTTAAGATATTATTCTACCAGGGCAATACCAATCAAGAATATATCAACTGTCTGTGTGTTTTGTTTGTTGTTTTTTAAAACTTCTTAGCTGGAAGTACCTACAGATAAAAAGACCGGTCTTTATATTTCTTTTCATTATATTAATAATGAAAGTTTTAATTGAGATATTGTCCAGTGAAAATTGGCTTTGATATTCGGATGACTCGAACCGCTGATTAGTGTGAGTTATAAACACATCTAAGAAGGACAAGTTCTTATTATGTTCCTTTTCAATGGTAAAATATGTAGATGGACATATGGAGTTGACATGGTCCAGCAATGCGCGAAGATCGTGAAGAGGCCAGAGTATGAACGTGTCACCCACATCTCGCAGTCATATTGATTGCTTTAACTATGTTACTCCTTATGCCATTTCTGCCAAGTATGCTACGTATACTTTTTCTAGTACTAGATACAATTGTTATTCCATAGCCATTAACGGAACGAGAGCAGTCTACTCCATTAAATTAAATACAGGGTGGCTCTGATCGCAAACGGTTATACTTGTAGCGAAGTTCTCTGCAAAGTGTTGGCTTGTCAAGTGCTGAGGATATCACACGTTTATTTATGATGTTTTGAATATGAGGCTTACATCACTTCAGAACTCTGTTTGTTATTTTCCAAAACTCTCAAGAGCCAAACCGTATGCTCAACAATTCTGGATGTTACACATTGAGCATATGGTTATTTCATATTTTTCATATGCCACTTATCGGTTGTTGGCAGTTATAAACGTGGCTTTGTTTTATGAGCATATATTGACGTAATTGTTCCTTTACAAACTGTAAAAAATTAAACACCGGCTTGTGCCTGAGAGTCAAATGATAGTGAATTGAGTGATAGGTGTTTTAAGTGAAAAGTCACCCGTGAGCTTAAACCTTCAGTTTTCTAGAGTATCAGACAAGAAGATGAAGGCAGTTGAGTGACTACTCTAATATAATGATGATGGATGATAAGCTTATGTAATAAAACTATATATTTGTAAAATTAAAATGTATTGTTCATTTTATATACTGGTAATATATTTCAGTTTGTAAGCTCACCTCCCTTGTGCGATCTGGCATACTTAAGGGTTGCGCCCTCGGGATAGAGATCAGACACACAGCAGTTCCAGACCAGCGACGCAAATACCAGAGTTTTGAGGATGTTTAAACAAGGCGTGAAAGAACAACTAGTTAGAACTCATGCGATTCTCGTGGCCCGCGGATTCAAAACTGTATTATATTTTGTGCTGAATCACATAGAATACGATACTACTGAGTGACCCACCCGTTTTAAACAAACATATATATATATATGTATATATATATATATATATATATATATATATATATATATATATATATTGTGTATTTAGGCAGCATTTTTTTATTAATACAAATGTTTTTAAAAACTTCTATTCTTTCACCCGTTTTAAGTAATTTTTTACCATTTTATACCATCAAACACCTGATGATGATTCCAGAAGGAGTCGAAAACGTTCGTGTAACATACGGTTCATATATTAATTCATTCGATGTCAACATAAAATAAAATTATTCGACTAATTGAAAAAAATAAAAAAGGACTAACAAAACAGAAGAATTATATTGTTTTTAACAACATTCGTATTTATATATATATATATGTGTGTGTGTGTGTGTGTGTGTGTGTGTGTGTGTGTGTGTGTGTGTGTGTGTGTGTGTGTGAGTGATACACTTTGCCCCTTTTCGGCGAAGTAGGATGCATAAATATGAGTATTTGTTGAGATTGCTGTGTCGGGAATTAGAACAACCGTTCGGACAAGGTAAAGTGAGACGTAAACGGAGCGGTTTTAGTTCGGTGTGGACTGGAAATATTGGCCCAATACCAAGTCCGGGAAGGGCACCGACAGTAATAGCGGCCACCGGGTTGATGGGAGATTAAGGGAACTAAATTGTCCCAATGGACGGCAATTCTCTTAGAAAAAGAAAGAAAATATTATTTGCATTGAAAAGAGGAGAGAGTCTCTGTGTGTGTCTGTATATCTGTTCGTGCGTCTGTAAGCTCACCCTGATTGGCAGACAAACATCCCCCAGCACCGTTCTCGCGGCCAAAGACCCGATGTTAAGTTAGAAGAGCAAGTCCGTGAGAGTATGACAGATCGGCGGGCCTTTATGTTTTTCCCGTTGGGTAAGTTCGGGAGTGTCTGCCGATGGAGAGAGAGAGAGAGAGAGAGAGAGAGAGAGAGAGAGAGAGAGAGAGAGAGAGACGCACACACAGAAATAAATTGAGTTAACACTTTTCGTTATATATATATAGTTGCTATCGAGACATCCTTTTTTGAGCAGATCTAATGTTTTTTTTACTGGATATATTGTAGAATTTAGAAAGACCCGATGTTAAGTTAGAAGAGCATGTCCGTGAGAGTATGACAGTAGCAACCCAAGTCGGCGGGCCTTTATGTTTTTCTCGTTGGGTAAGTGCGGGAGTGTCTGCCGATGGAGAGAGAGAGAGAGAGAGAGAGAGAGAGAGAGAAAGACAGGCAGACAGACAGACAGACAGACAGACATGAATTGAGTTAACACTTTTCGTTATATATATATAGTTGCTATCGAGACATCCTTTTTTGAGCAGATCTAATGTTTTTTTACTGGATATATTGTAGAATTTAGAATGTTTTCGGAGTTGCTTTGTTCTGTTAATAAAAATGTATTGGATGTTGTGGCAGAATAAAAATATAGAGTAATGAGATAGAATTAATTTTATTTTCTAATTTAAATTTACCTTGCATTATAGATATTGGGTGAGCAGCGGAGAAATGGTTTGAAAGATTTGCCATGGATAATTGCGGCATATTTTCTCTTTCTGTCCGCTGTTTGTTGTATGCATATGGGACGGTATCTCCGTGTAGGGGATGCGGGCCGCCAAACACAGAAGTGGTGGAGTGCTAGCACCCCGGGAGTGATAGGTCATGGATAATGATTTTGCATGGACCTTTAGTATAGAAGAACAAAGAAAGGATGAAGTTCAGATTGTGAAATTTTTATGTCAGATTGACTTTGTTTTTAATAACAAAGCAAAGATGGGGGAAGAAGGTAGCAAATGATATAAGCATAGATATTTAATCAATTGAGAGGATATATTAGCTATATAGAGTTTTATTAAAAAGGGGAATTGATTAAACTAATGAAAGAAAAAAAAGAAAAAAGGGAAGTTTTTTCATCTTTGTTTGTATAAACTGATGTTTTAGTGAGTGTGTTTTAGTTGCACTTGCTACTAGTCTTTAAATGTTTTAGTTTCGTATGAAAAACATTTTTCTTTCTTTTTGAATCACATTTTATTAAATGTATTTTCAAGTTAATCAAATTAAGTAATCTATATAAGAAAAGAAAAGCTTGTAGCGTATTTTGTTGTGGCAAGATAAGAAAAAAGCGAACAGTTGGAATTAGAGACACAGGTGGTGTTAACATTTGTTATTATATTTTTGTGTGTGAGACCTTTCGTCGGGTGTATTTATATCATGTATTGTTGAGATTTTTGCGTCGGTAATGGAAGCAACTCTTTCTGACAGGGTAAAGTGAGGAGAAGTAAACGGGGAGATTTTTGTTCCGTGTTGACTGAGAATATAGGGGATGCCACAGTGGCTTAGTTGGTAACGACGCGGGCTGAGGACCTGAGTGTCCCAGGTTCGAAACACGCTTCCATCAAACCCACGTCCTCCTGGAGGGGGGATAAATAAACACTTGATAAAGTGTGTCTTTCTCTTTATATAAAGTTGAAAGGATTTGAATTGTTGAGATTCCGAGCTAGGCAGAATGGGCCCATTGGATCTCTTAGACAAAGGACTTGTTTCCATTTCGCCGGGATAGAGAGCTCTCGTTTGAAACTCTGCCATTCAGGTTCACGAGTAAAATTAATAACCAACAAATAAATGTTACTTGTTGATAGACTGGGCTCATGGTTGTTACTTGGCATGAGAGTTCTTTGTTGCATCACTGAAACGAGATCGGACATTATCTTTGGACCGGCATAACGTGTGGGACGATTACTATTAATGATCAATACACATTTCAGTTTTACTAGTAGCATTATACATGCGTATATACAATTTGACACTGGACTTTTTACATTCTGTGATGTTTACCCACTTTAAATATATAAATCCTAAACAAGAAATTCATGACTGAGCATTTTCCAGTTTAGATTTCAAAAATTTCTAGAGCTTTGAAGCTACACACATCGCATCAAATACCCTTTAATTCATACTATTTCTCTTTTTATAAAAGCTAACGTTTATAGCATTTGTGTTATGTTTTATATTTTCTTCAAAAATAAAATGAATATAAATTAATTTCATCTTCGTGAGAAATTAAACTCCTCATTGTGTTCTTGTTTCAATCAATACATCTAACGTGTTATTCAATTGTATCGTAGCATATTGAATTATAAAACAATAATAACGAACAGTCGATTAATGAGATCTATTTTGCAAGCAAAGTAATATGTAAATTCTTTTCCTTTCGTACATCGACCGTATATACAGGATCAGTATATAGAACACGCTATTTTAAGTAGATATTATTGTTCTATAGATATATGTGTATTCCTTTTTTTTAATTCAGATTTGAAATAAGATCGTTTAGTAAGCTGTTTAATTCACAGGAAGCATAATAAATAAATCCATCTTAGGAGTTATTTTTTCCTCCTGACCAATTTAAATTTTATCCGTCATATCGTTCCATGTAAGCCATTCAAATTTATCGACTGTTAATACATTCAAATTCACCACTCTTTTCTTTATACGATCTATTGTCTGGTTGATATTCTATATAAAGTAGCAATTAACGTTACAAGTATATTACAATTTTAAACAATTTTATTCAGTTAATATCATTAGAAAATGTTCCCATAAGTAATTAAATTAATCTTCAATAAATTTGATTATAAAAAGCGAGAATGACGACTTTGCAACATCTACTTACAAATAGAAAAGTTGGTATAGTGTCTATTTATTCGTTAAAATGACTATCTAAAATGTATTCATTAATTTCAATATCTTTAACACGCAATATTGATATTACTGCTAACCTAAATTTTAATGACATAGTTCCTCAATAAATTATCTTTAAAATAATATCAGTATTTTCTTTAAAAGAAATCCATTAAGAGAAAAATAAGAGTGAGTGTTGCCAATGAGCGAAACAAAAATGAAAGCAAAGCAGACTCCGGGAGAACGTTGGGTTTATACACTTAGACAACAATGAAAAGAACAGAAAAACGCAATTGTTTATTGACCGGGCCTGAAAATGGACATCCTTTCATTATCCGCCATGATGAATAATGGATTCGTTTGATTTTCTTGTCAGAAATGCTTTTACTAGTCGAAATGCTTTCCTGCAAGAATCTGTCATCACATGTCACCTTAATATTGAAAGCATCCACGGGTGACGAGAATCGGCGTTATTCATCATATGATTACAATGGAAATTGCTCCATTTTATATTTGTCCATATTGCTGGCGGATCCATCGCAAAGTTATCTTTTTATATGTTACATATTTTTAATGTTACTCTGTTATCATATCCAACATATTGATCATCTCTTCCATTGGTTTACGTTTTTTTTTCCAGAATAGCGAATACAATAACACATTTGGAAACATCCTTTATAAAGTGAAGTTTGATGTTACACTTGCTGCCATTTCCTGATTTGATTATTACAGAAAAACATTGGCATATTTCCATTGTTATGGTATTAAACAGAGGGATCTAAAAACATCTAAGAGTCGATTTAAATTTTTATCACTTAGCCCTGCTGTTAATTTCTATTATCAATCCCAATCACGCTTATATACACACGTTCTGAAAAAGCATATAACTGGAGCGAAATAAACTGCTTGATCCGATTGGCTAGTAAAATAATAATGGCAGTTCAAATGGAAAACAAAAGTTTAAACTTAAATATTATATTTCAATTTTATTACAGAAAAATAGATTTAACATTTGAAAATGAATAATTTTTTATTCAATCAACTTGTACCAACAATTTAAGATTTTTGTTTTGTTTATCCGTTTCATCTGTTTACATAAGCTAGCTGGTATATATAGAGAGTGAGTGACGCGATAAATAACAAAAGCAAAGATGGGATAACCTTCCTTGTAATTTCCGACGTTAATAATAATTAGCTTCTCTCGCTCTCTCTTCGTTATTATGTAGACATTCAAAGATTTTCAACTTTTTTTAAAAACATAATTACATATAACAGAATTAACTTACTTCCACGCGCTTTTAATGTAACTGTTTTCTGTCCATACTCAATCTCTTTTGTCTGTCTTATTGGATGTATTTCGTTTTTTTATTATTACTCTTATTTTGTGTTTGAATGTCAATAATCCTAATCAAAGATTCTCTACAATTCTCAAAGACTTCACTTAATATTTTCATATTCTATTTCTTTGCTATGTATTAAGAATTTAATACTAGCAAATATATAGGCGCACCGTACGTATATGTTCGCTAGTTTATATAACATACAAGTATTTTTTTGTCTGTGTGACTATCGCATACGCAATTTCAAAGTGTTATCTGGTTTTTAGTATTCAACAAAGTTTACAACAGACAATTAAATCAGTCAGCAATGGTATATTTTCATAGTAAGTAATGATACGGTATTTTCAGCATTGTATCTTTATTATACTGGTTTGATTACTCGTCCTCGAGTATGAGTAATGACAAGGTCATAACGATCAGCTAAAACGATTCATCAAAATATTTCTGTAATGTTTTTATATTTCATCAAATAAAAAAAATGTGAATGAGACGTTAGTATGTCCTCCAGATTGATTTCTAATAAAACAATCATCAGAACATATGTATTTCTATGTAATTATTTTTATAGGTGATTGCAGCGTTCGTTGTTATTTAGCTTACTATTATATCGATTGGCTCACTTTCCTAAGTGATTAAGATGCAGTTAACTGCATTATTAGTCGCCCTCAACTTATAGGACGTATTTTTTTCCGTTAATATATTAATTTTATACTTACATAAAAGTAATCCATGGACACGTGTTTCTGGCTCACAGCCGTCATCAGCATGGCTAACTTACAGAGATCGAACCTTCGATGTTGATGTCTACAGCCCAGCGTTCTACCACTGGTCCAAGACGCTCTGTGTAGAAATATGTACGATTTTTATCACCCAAATATTTAATGTATTTCTATGTAATTATTTTTATAGGTGATTGCAGCGTTCGTTGTTATTTAGCTTACTATTATTTCGATTGGCTCACTTTCCTAAGTGATTAAGATGCAGTTAACTGCATTATTAGTCGCCCTCAACTTATAGGACGTATTTTTTTCCGTTAATATATTAATTTTATACGTACATAAAAGTAATCCATGAACACGTGTTTCTGGCTCACATCAGTCATCAGCATGGCTAACTTACAGAGATCGAACCTTCGATGTTGATGTCTACAGCCCAGCGTTCTACCACTGGTCCAAGACGCTCTGTGTAGAAATATGTACGATTTTTATCACCCAAATATTAAATGTATTTCTATGTAATTATTTTTATAGGTGATTGCAGCGTTCGTTGTTATTTAGCTTACTATTATTTCGATTGTCTCACTTTCCTAAGTAAATATGAATATTTGTAAAACTTATAAATTAAATTAAAACTATTAAAACCCTCCATACTCAAAATAATTTCGAAGTTTAGCCGATGAAACACAAATGATGAAAAACAAAATTGACACATCAACAGCGACGAACGACATAACAGTCAATAGCCGATTTCAGCGACACACAATTTTCTCTCCCCTCTTCGCAAACATTTTCTTTTTCTTTTGTATTCTTGCCAAGTCCTACATCCGATGTTTTAGTAATAAGATTGGCATACATCCATAGGTTACTTGACGAGGGCTGTGTTTAGAAAATACAAGTTTTAATGACCTTTTTAATGTCCAGAGGTGACCACACGCAGAACTCGCGAGACCACTTGGTTTCCGGCGAATATTTTCTGTCTCTTAGCTGGCGAAATTTCGATGAGAGGTGCAATCCCTAAAAGACGGCGCATAATCTAACTAGATAAAGCGAGACATTCTGTCCGTGGATCTGTCTGTTTTTTCTCTCTCTCACGTACAAATAACTCGTTGTCTTTGTGTTCTGTGACTGGCTCTCTTTTTAAATAAAGCTTTTTTATATATCAACATCGCTGTAAGAGTAATTTCGCATCCACAGACAAGCAAAACCCATGTTCCCGACAACAACGCGGGTGTATAATGGATTATACACCCATCAGTAAGTGAACATATAACAAACAAATCGCATTATTCTCAATATATTCAATTGGTCACATTCATCCTTGTCGGTTAAATAATGAAGAAGTTAACCCATACGAGTAAATAATTTAAGTATAGCAAATAATCAACAAGAAATGGCCACAACACGTAAAAGATTTGACATCAAAAGTTCAATTATACACTTTAAAAAGTGTTGTAAACATTTACTTTGCTGCCCTCCTATTCAAATAACCTGATTCTACTACCAAATTGAAAAAATAACAAGACTTTGTTTATATATACAAAACACTAGGAAGTTTAAACTTTATTTCGTTAATAGTAACACAAGGCTATATTTGCATCGGAAACTGTTTATTCTCTATACAGGAAATAGTAACGAATTAGCATCGCGGCGGTAAGATGACACTTTGATTTACACCGATGTCTTGCATGGTAAAAACAAAATAACGAACTCTTTTTTCGTGAATACAACAAATCACCCTCAATCTATACGCTGCAACACTCAGACTCGCCACTTTTACTACAAAAATATTCACTTATTAGCGAGACCTGTGGAAATTCTACAGTTGCCTTCTCTATCTGTTGGATATTGTTGCCGTGCATATAAAAGTCTATCTCCAAATTTATTCCAGTAGTTTATGACATATGTCCATTCTATGGATATCCAGCACGAATACAGACCCCCCCCACAATTAGTGTACTACATTTGTTCCAACTGAAACATACTTAAATACTTTTATTAATGTAGTTTTAAAATATATCTTGTTATGGGGTCTATCTCTAAAACACATTTAGAAGGTTGTGACATATTTTAATTCTATGAATATCCAGCGCCACCGTATACTCCACGATATTTTGTTATTATCTTTGGACAGAAAATATAGTATACATTGACACGAATGTCAAGAAAATTATTTCAGTTAGAGTTTCACTTTACACACAACAGCTACATCAGATTAAATTTAAAAAATCAAATACTTTTTTCGCATTGGACCCTCGGCGATCGGCCGATTTCATCTTAAAAGAACGCGTACGTACGAACATTCAATTGCTTTGGTTTATTATTTATTATTCTATATATTATCAATTATTCAAGTGGTCGTAACCTTTCTTCTGTCTCACATCAATATTTTAAGAACAAATACTTTAATTTAACAGACAACCCTTAAATGCTAATCATCATTATTTAAGTCAGGATTTTAAAAATAAATTATTTTTTGTTATTGCCTGCTGCAAAGACATTATGTTTGTTTAAGTTATGAAAGAAAAGAAAAATATGTAAATTCCCACGGAAATAATTGTAATTCCTTAAAGTTACTAAACGACTGTTACGTTCATACATTTAGTGCCTTAAACCGACTATGTCCAGTAACTTAAATAGATATGTTAAGCTACATTCATAGGATTTCATAAAATTGTATAACTACTTGAACATACTTTTCTTATTAATATATTTTTACACGCCCCACATCAGAAAAAAACCTTTACAAATGTGGCAGGAAAACACTTATTTAAAAAGATATATCTATCACTCTCTTACAGAGGTAAGATTTGACACGGGGTAGGGTAAGTGGGATTACAAAGCCAGCGCTCTAGAGGAAGAGCACTCTGGCCTACAAAAAGTGTCTAGGCAGCTCCGCGTGCATTCCCCGGTAGGCGTACCCTAGACCAGTAGTCCCCAACCGGTGGGCCGCGGACCGGTGCCGGTCCGTAGACCAATTGGTACCGGGCCGCGTAAGAAATACAGTTTAGAAATATAGTTTGCATACATGTGCGCAGTTTTTAAAGCTCTTTATCTCAGTTTGTACGCTTTGTCATAAGATTAGTCATACGCTTTGTAAGCTTAGTCACTAGTGTTGTAAGTGTGTTTGTGTGTCTTGTGACTCGTGTTGTGATTGCTCAACAGTTTTCTACAGTAACAGCAACTAAAACAAAATATTGGAATAAACTAGACATAAGCAACACACTCCGGGTGTCATTGTCTCCTATTGCTCCCAGATGGGACCGTCTGATTGCAAAGAAACAAGCTCAAAGTTCTCATTGACTTGGTGTTCTAGTAATGTTAAAATGTTCATGCACTTTATATTCGTTTTTCTGGTGTACCTGTATTTTATTTTGAAAGGAATGTTTAAAGTAAATTTTTAATGTAAACTTTTTAATGATATATTTATTATTATTTCGAGGCTTTTATTTTCATGTTATGTTGTTGGTACGATGCTACATGTAAGTTGCAAGTAAACAATCTACCCCCGGGCCGCGGTAAAATTGTCTAACGCTTACCGGTCCGCGGCAACAAAAAGGTTGTGGACCACTGCCCTAGACGATTAGCAATAAACTAACCTCTTCTCAAATAGTTAGAAAGTTAAGCTTTGAAGAGTACACTCACTTTTTGACATGCCTACTTTTCACAAACTTAAATGATTTCCAGAAGATGTTGTGGTGTCATAATACACATTCCCTCTACAAGCGCCATTTTTAACAATTTACGCCATTTTATTTCTGTCACTAATTATCTTATTGATTTGGTTTCCTCTTATTCGCCCTTCCTTTCAATATCTAAAACATTCATACACAGAATCAAAATATTTCAGAATACTTTGCGATATCATGATCGATCATTCCTCTCATTGCTTGTTTCGCCTTCTATTCCCGGTCTCTTTATTATTTACAGCATTCAACTTCTCTCGCAGATTCTCTCACTATTCGCACTTCATATACATTATTCAACTTTACCCCACCTATCCAACGAATTGGTGTAAATATGAAATGTGCACGGTGACAATGTGCTACGTTAACAATCAACATGCTTATCATTTTAATAGTATACAGATTCTCTTAAATATTTCACATGAAATATAGTTAATGTGAAAAATACAAAATTGGTACAAAATAATTTTAAACGTTATTTTTATGACATTTGGATCGTTTTTTTTTTTTGTTAAATAAAGTGTGCCGACTTGAAGCTGACCTTAACACTAATTTAACAAGGCCAACATTGAATAAAGTAAACTGCAGGTGGGCCAACGTCATTAGAAATAAAGACAATTATACATTTATGACTGAATCGCGGTAGAGAAGTCGGGTATAAACTATCGTTAGATTGTAGAAAATATTGTAAATTTTATTAACGATTCAATGGATAGCAGTTTTGGGGATGACTTTGTATTTTGTTCATAAATAAACATTCAAAGCTTGAAAATAAAAGAGGTGAGCTAATTTTAATGTACGATAAACTTGTATATTTCTTATATACATATAAAATACAAATTAACAAAACTATACATGAAACAATTTTGAATGAGGAAAATGTCGTCACTTATTTTAACCGAACAACGTTTGCTCGATGACGAGAATATCTCGTGTTATCGACAAAGCATGAACCGTTAACATCAATCTGTGCAGGTTGACTGGTTCGTGTTGAACACTCACTTTAAAGCGACGAAAAACCTCCATTAGCTTGATGTGCATTCAAGTGCATGCGTGTCGCTTGTAAGTCATCCGTAAGACGGGCCACTAATTTAAACTAACGGACTCTAGAGAATAGGAACCTTTTATATAATCTCGAATGCAAACAGTCCAAAGACGTTACACCAATAAAACTATCACCGAGTTTGGGAAGAAACCAAGCAAACGAAATACAAAGCATTTTGTATGCACGACCATTCCAATATTCCACAAATAACACCTTTTACATTATTGTTGCATTCTTGCTAACCTTCTCGTGGGTACCTGGGTTTCGTCTACTCCAGCTAGTGTATATTATCTGAACAAAAACGATGAGACCCTAGACTAGTTTTAGAAGTGTATTCAACATAACAGACGACACCTACTGTGTGGTTGATTTGAGAGAAACAGAATGAAGGAATCATAAAAGGCTTTCGTAATGCTATTTTGTGGCACAGCAACGCTTCCTTACCTTCGCTCTGTTCGTCAGTCAGGAACAAAAGAGATCAAAAAGGCCTCCCGCCAACATGATTTCACTTCCGACTTCCGCTGCTGCTCCTTCCATCTTTCAGGGAGTCCTATACTCTCTGCGCCCCCACTATATATTTACCCAATCAAATGCTCACAAATATTCCCTTGGATATTTGGTTCGGAGGAACGTGTTGTATCTGTTCTGATATTACACTTAATTTTTTCTGTTCTCATCTAGTAAAGAAGAACTTTTTCTAGACGCGGGCAATTTTCATTTTCGGTCCAATCCAGACTGTCAAATGTGTGGAAGCTGGGTCGAACCCAATTTAAAAATCGCCCTTGTGTCAAACTCTACCCTCATGCGGCGATAAGATAAAATATCTTTCGCTCAATTATGAACCTCTCTTGTCAGTCGATTTGTCACACAGAATTAAAAATAGGAATTCACTCAGTCTGTCATGCTTACACTTTAAATAGCATTTCTGATGAACAGCGCTTACGTTTTTACCTTGTACTTATCACGTACATTTGTTTTTGCTATTTATGATTAATTTTGTGCATTTGTTTTACTTATAGAGACACATACATTGTTCCCCTATAAAGAAAAATGTACAAATTTATTCCGGAGAATGAACATAATATACGTGCTAAGCACAAGAGAAAATTTACATGTTTGCCATTGCGTCTTTTCTGTTACAAAACGTCCCCATAATCCGATTTTGATTGTAGGACGTATCGCTAGCAAATGACAACGAAATCTCGTCTTTATTCTCGACTAGGTGTAACCCGAGAGTTACCAATGCAACTCCCGTGTTAGCAAAATTTTAGAATCTGGGTCCAGGGAGAATAACTTTGGTTTGGAAATAATCATGCAAAGGGAAATAACTCTGGTCCCTACATAATGATATAACAAGGAAAACGCGATTGAAAACGTAATCGTGACTGAACGGCAGACGGTTAATTGCTGTTATAAAGATGCATGGACGTGAATCTATAAGAGTCACGCCTCGTCGGTCGGTCACGCTCTTGTTTAAAAAAGTTACTAATTAGTTTGTCTGTCATGCTTACGTACGAAATAATATGTGCATCTAACAATGGAAATGCTAAGTAGAAGTATTATGTTTCGGAATTTTTATTTTCATATGAACGATTGATAAATTGTATTTTTGGAATTATTCGGACTACTATTCTCAGTTTGGTCGTCAGGAACCAGTGGCGCAACGGATAATGGTGTTAAGTATAAATCAGTTCAATGGGTTAGTCTTCATGAATACTACACATCTAAAACGAGATTAGGTCTTAACGTCTCAAAATTCATATTAGAATTGTTAACATGGGCGCGAGACGCAACGGATTATCGATTATGTAATAACCAGTTCTAAGTGACCGTCTTTGGGGTTGACGGTTCAATTCTCACTATAGGTGATAACAGCTAAGAATAAAAAAATACAATTGCTTAACACTCCCAATCATGCCTGACGGAACAAGAACAACCACTTCGAGGATTAAACAAAAGGTTTAGTTCGAAATTATGTATAGGTTAACGAGTTAAAAAGATCCACCTGAAGAAGGTCGTAAGTTTCATCGACCGAAACTTTGGGAAAATAACGGAGAGTAATATATTCATCTGAATAATGATAATAAAAAAATAATAATAATAACTAGATGTAGTATAGTGAATATTCTTTCTTGTGGTTTCTGTGTGTTTCTTTTTCGGATCATGCATTTGCTCATTTCACATTTTTTCTGGCAACATATGTTCTCATTGATTGAGTAGGAAATATTTAATCGAGACTGGATCAGACTTTCCATTAATGCCGATGTACCCTGTAATCTGCCGGCATGTTGCATGGTTCGATAACTAAGCAACTTGTTCTAAAACCTACCCCGTTATCTCGGAGAGCGATAAATGGCTCTTATCCACTTTTTATGGTACGAGTCATTCTCTGTATAATTTCGGGATTAGATTATATGGAAGGCTTTAACATTGGAGGCGGCTGATTTTTGTTTCAGCCAAGAACAAGCTTTCATAAAAAAAGTCTGGGACATTATCTGATGCCAATGTTTTGGCAACGCCATTGCAATACCAACGAAAATACTGGTGTATTTACTTTGAACTAATGCATAAATAATAATGTATAATATATTTTTTTTGAAAGAATGTTAGATGTATATCTCAAATGTTTTCTGACAAACTGAGTTGTGCAAATTTAGAATCAAATCTAAATGAAAGTAAATTTCCATAACTAATAGAAAACGAATCTTGAAAGTAATTCTTACTGGTAAAGTTAATACTATTTCGAACTGTCTTCAACACAGATTTTCAATCGTTTGGGATTGGGAAAACATACTTATTGATCTCATTATCATAAAGAGCATTATTTATTTACTATGTTTACTTGAAATCAAAGCCAACACCTGTGTTTCCCTGTCCCTAATATTCCTATGTGTATTTGTTTTTACCATCTCGATAATTTTTCAAGTTATAAATAAAATAAAAGAGAGTAAGACTTAGTAGTTCCTGTGTATTTACATCTAACGCAAGGACTGATCATATGAGATTATTGTAAAGAAAACAACAACTCTAGTATTACTGTGTTTTATAGTAATAATAGTTACGTGTGTGTATGTTCATAACAAACATTGGGAAATATTATTTTAAAATAAATTTGTGTTTAATAATATCAATAATTATATTTCTGTATTAGTGTATCTAAGTATAACAACCGGTGATATTAAATACCACTTTCATTTAAATACTATTCCGTGATTTTATTTTATTCTATTATATAATGGCAGTTGCTGGTATGTTCGGTTAAAACGCAGAAACTAATAAAGATATAAGCACCAACAATATATATTCTGCTTCGGTATCACCCCAGTCAGGTTTCGGTAAACAATCTTCTGTAATATACATTCATTTTATGTCACTAGAGACCACATTAATTACTGTGGAGACAAATATGTTCTCTCATTTAAAAGTTCAGGAAATCAACGCTATAGTTTAAAGGTTATTTCCCCGGAACCAATTAAAATTAAAAGTTATAGAAATAAACAAATACGAATAAAAAAGATAATATTTGGGATCAGACCTGAGAATAGCACCATACACACCCAAATAACGTCGCTTAGATTTGCTTATCTTACAGCAGCCCTACTAATGTGTTATCATAGTCTATTTGTTTGCTACATTTATAAGAACACCAGTACTCATAGAAGTGAAAAGGGCGTGTGCAGATTTATATTTTAACAGTAAACATTGACACCAGACAAATGCTGAATGATAGTTTATTGCTTTACGTCCACATTTAAAAAATGTTTTTGGCATACTTTGAATAGTTTGGCACTAGAAAGAAAATGCATTTTTGGAAAATACAAATCTACAATTTGTTTGTGATCAGTAGGTAAAAAGTAAAACTTTACTAAATTTTTAAAAAGTTTTTTTGAAATCTAACTGATGAGATTAATTTTGATTATTTTGATTATTTTCAAGTTCGAGAAAAATGTCCATGAAGTTCAGAGATTGCATCGGTCGAAACGTTGTATAAATAACAACCAAAGTGAGAATAATAATAACAACGAACCAACTATTAGAAATTAACAATCCTCATGTGAAAATAACTTTTGTAATAGAAATCCCCTGAAATTTTGCGTTCATCTTCGCTTGTATGGTTTGAACATAATCTTCAGTTGAGCTCGCAGAACGCAGCTTCTTTCATGCTTAAGATGGCAGTTCGCTATTGAAATGCGATTCGCTTGCAGTCATTTTCATTAAAGTCCATAACTCCTCAGACAATTCTTTGTTCAAAGTAAAAAAATAAAATGTAAAAAACACTGAAAGTCAGCACAACCCGCTGGGCTTAATGTTTTGGAGCGAAAACATATTTCAATAAACTTTAAAGTCAATGCCATCGTTACACGAAGTAATTAAAATTGAATATTTCTCGTTGAAAAATATGTTTTTTTTATCAAGACAAAAAGCCACCTAGGGATAAGCATTGATGATGAAGAATATTATGAGACGATTTAAAATTATTAATAGAATGACCAAAGTTTAATTACTCATTAGGACGGTTTATAGCAAGTATTTGTTGACCTTGAGTTTTAAGATGTTTGCTGGTAATATGTTTCACATATGGGAAGTTCCTGGAAATAAACCTTGTTCATGTAAATATGGTGTGACGTCAGGACGAACAGGGAAATAAAGCAAAGTTATTTTATGCTGTAATAGAGTGACGAGATCTTGCTCTGAATGTCTTACGAAAAGGGATCAGAGATGATAGCTAATTCAAACATCTTCGATTATGATAATAGATTAAATATAGACTGGTAAAACCTCTCTGTTAATGAGAAGCTGCAGAATAGAGAAGAGCTCACCCCCATTAAATTAGAAAGTTGATCTTGTAGTCTACCAAGTCTACACAAAGTTATCTGAACAAAATATGGAAGCTGTACTCTATAAGAACGTATCTGCCTCTAAGATAGATATAGGATCGTATCTAGAATCAGGTAGTTTCTGGGGCAGTCGAATAATCTATTTTTCACCAACCTTAGAAACAGATTAGATATGTCTTCAATTTTCGAATTGAAAGTCAGGCTGAGGAGCGAATTGGAATAAGGAGTTTCGGTGCTTCTAAGGACAGATGAAATTTTCATTTTTATTTTAGAAGCGTCAATTGAAAGGGGAGATAATTAAAATTGTGTTCTCAATGTATCCTCTGAAGTTTTATTAGAGTTCGTATTAAAAAGTTAGTATCGAATAGTACCGAGCGTTGTGATTGATTGATTGATTGATTGATAAATACTGTTTTTACGTATCTTTTTTGTGTTAATGCACTTTACGGACCGGGCTATATTTTAAATATGATTTTCAAGTTAAATTCAATTTTTATGGTATTTTATGTTTATTAAATGTTTAGGCAAAAGAACAGATTAGTTAATAGAGCCCACCTTCTCATATTAAGAATGACTTTCTAAAAAAATAACATTATTATGTTGGTCCGGTCCTTAAACCACAGCAGTACCTATTTAAAAAAATTGTTTTCTTACTAATTGTTTGAAGTTTTCTTATAGTTTATGATTGCAACAACAAAACAGTTTGAATGATGCACCCTTTCAACCGACTCTTCTAAAGTTAAGATGAAAAATTCACCTGTCCACTATAAAGAAAAGCACCGGTGTTCCCTAAAAAAGAGGGTCATTCATTAGGATTGGGACCAAACAATATCACAAGTGTTAGTGGTGAAAATAGGTAATGTTACAAGACAATTTTTCATTGCCCTAAGGTCTTAACATTAGAAGTGAGTAGAATCAGCAGCATCTTCATTACCAATGCTCTTCGAAGTGCTTCTATAGAAAGATGTATTGTCTTCGTAAGTGTCAATAAATTATCTCAAAAATGTGATTTGGAAAATTATTAATAGAAGATTAGTACGAAGGTTGGGCCTAAAATACATTTAATTATAATTTCACTTAATTTAGTCAAAAGATCTCGGGATGTCGGGGTGTCACGGAGGAAGAGGAATTAAAATAGTTCTACTAATACTTCTATTACACCCCAAAACTATTGGATAAAATGTGCATGCGATATCAGATTTAATCAAATTAAGAATATTAATCAGTAGCACTCTCGACTCGACGTAGCTCAGGATTCTTTTTTATTTTCATTTTAGGTTTCTTGTTGAAATTCTGTTACCAAATTAGTTAGTCGTGTATCCGTCTTCCGTATGAGGAACTCGATGGTTATTTTGTCCGGTCGCCTTTTCGCAATGTTCCTAAGCATTGCGGAGTAGCACTGCTATTAAAGAATGACAATTATGTTCTCGATAATCGAATGTTTATCTATTTTGTACAAATTTCTTTACAACTCATTCTGGTACTGAAACGTGGATTTGGTAAAGAATTTTACTAAATAACATACATTAACGAACGAATATACGCGCGAAAGTAATTACTGAAGGATTGCCGACGTGAGAATAAAACTCAGAATAAACCATATAATACGAATTAACAATCCTCAGATGAAAATAACGTTTGTACTTGAATCCGCAAAAATTCCGCGTTCATTTTAGCTTGTATGGTTTGAACATAAGTTGAGCTCGCAGAACACAGCTTCTTTCATGCTGAAGATGGCAGTTCGCTATTGAAATGCGATTCCCTTGCAGTCATTTTCATTAAAGCCCATAACTCTTCAGACAATTCTTTGTTCAAAGTAAAAAAAAGAAAAAAAGAACACTGAAAGTTAATACAACCCGCTGGGCTTAATGTTTTGAAGCGAAAACATATTTCAATAAACTTTAAAGTCAATGCCATCGTTATACGAAGTAATTAAAATTGAATATTTCTCGTTTAAAATTATATCATTTTATTACTTACTTACTACTTACCAAGACCAAAAGCCACCTAGAGATAAGCATTGATCATGAAGAATATTATGAGACGATTCAAAATTATTAATAGCGTGAACAATATTTAATTACTCATTAGGATGGTTTAGTACAAGTATTTGTTGATATTTAGTTTGAAGATGCTATTTTAATCTGCAAAATAGCAGTTCCTGGAAAGAAACCCTGTTCACGTAAACACCGTGCGACGTTAGGTGCACAGAGTAAGAAAAGCACTGGATTTAAAGTCGACCATGTCTGCGCCTGGAGGTCCGATCGTAATGTTAGAATAAAAATTACGTTAATACTAACAGAGAGAATGAAGGTTTTTTTCTTTATTTTTAAAATAGTCTACAAGTTTTCTTTATGGTTAGTCTGTATGTCAATTGTTTAAACATAGTTCAGGCCACTGTAGATGTAAGGGGAAACTGAGAAAAAAGGGTGAAAGTTTGCGGGTCAACCTAAATTAAGAGCTGCGAGATGTCTGTACACATTAGTTTTAAATTTCTGCATGTCAGTACCGTCAGGAAAACAGGGAGGGAGTTCCAGAGTCCAGCAGCACGAGGAAAGAAGCTTTTGGATTAGAAAGCTCTTCTGGCATCTTGGGGACCTCCACAGTGAATGGATGGGATTTGCCAGATTGTCGGATTGGTCCAGTGAATTTACGTCGTGGGGGTAAAACTTGTAAAACAGGCACAAGGAAGCAACATTGCAGCGATCGGACAGGGGGTGGAGCTTGGTTGATAGTGAGGGGACCTATCAAGTTGGTGCCTATTTCTTGGACCTTGTCTAAGAAGGAGAGACCAGTGGATGATACCCAAGCCCAGATGTGGCTACAACACTCCATGCATTGGCGGATGGTGGCTTTGTAGAGATATAGGATAATGTCAGGTGTGAGAAGTTTACTGGCACGGTAGAGGGAGCCCACCTTCTTTGCAGCAGCCCTGACAATATTTTCAATGTATTTATTGAAATTCATGTTATCTATGAAAGTGAAGCCGAAAGGTTTGGATGATGACCTCTTAGGTAGAGTGTTTTTTGCAATGACAATTGGTGGCCGAAGAGGTTTCTTGTAGTTATGTAAGGAAACTTGCTTTGTCTTTGCGGCATTAAAAGTTCTCACCCATCCCCGACCTCACTACACTAGAGACTGGAGGTCATTCTCCAAGGATTCAGCCATTGCCTCGGACATGTGCGCGCCGGGTCTGCTCACACTACGAGAGCAGAGCGTGGTGTCGCCAGCAAACACTCCTATGTCAGTCTTAATGATTACCAGGGAAGTAATTTATGAAAATCAGGAACATCTGAGGTTCAAGGATGAATCACTAGAGCACACCAGCATTTATGTCATGTTGCTTAGAAGAACGTCCATCGAAGACAACCTGGATCCTTCCCTTTGTAAGGAAGGATTTAATTATATTAAATATTTATCCAGTAATACTATATGAGTGTGCAGTTTTAGGAAAATCTCTCCATGCCTGACCTAGAATAATCGAAGAATTTTTCCGGCGATCATAGCAATAGACTAGATATAAGTTTTCTATTTTATATCTGCAGTTAAAGTCATCCCTAGAAGATAAAACAAGGGACTTCTTCAAAGAGGATAGGGGCATACATTTCCACTGAAAAAAACAGAAAATACGCACGTATGTGGTATAGCGAGAGTAGCTTCGTTTTCGTGATTACATGATAAACGAACCAATAACACGAATGTACCAACCCATAGCTACCCATCTTAAAGTAGATTGATAGAGTGCACACATAAGAGTAAATAACGTGTCTAAAGAACACACAACAAGAAAATACGACCTACTATAAACTTAACCACATGTCTAGAAACGTATATGTATGCATGTATATATATATATATATATATATGTTAATATAAACGCATTGTAGGTATTATTTACCACCGGTGCCCCGTGGCTTAGTGGTGAGAGCTGCCGACTATCAATTAGATAGTTAAATGTTAGATCCCTAGCTTGTAGTGGGTGCTAGTCTAGCCACAATGGAAAGCTGAGACACAGCGCAACAGTATTTTGTGGATACAATATAAGATAAATAGATAGAGGGAGATAATTTATTGGAGGCGTATTGGATATAAGTACATTTTAACCAAAATAAGAAAAATAAGACTGAAAGTAAAATGTGTTTTTCGGTTTCATCTCTTTATCATGTTTTTTTACAGTTACAAATCTGTCTTTTGCTCAATATTGCATGATGTAGAGTCCATATAACATAATACTTTGGGTAAAAATTCAATTCTGTTTTCTTTAATGTGAGAAAAAGGATTACAGTGTATGCATTTTTAATTTAATAATTGTGGGTTATAATTATTTTGTTTGCTTTTCTGTGGTTTCTGTAAAAAAATCATTTCGAAATGGGTAACGTCGGATTTCTTTTACCTCAGCAATATAAGATCACTCACAAATCGTTATAATGTTTTAATGTGTGTAAAAAGTGATATCGTATGTACGAAAATGAAATGCCTGAACACATGATAATGGTGATAATGAGTATGATGATATAGAAGAAAAGAGATTTATTCTTTTAATTATGGAAGAAAAACGTATTAACAACGTGTTACCGTTTATGGAATTTCGAATGAAATCAAAGTAGAATAAATAATGGTAGTGTTAGAGACCAAACGTTCTACGGGTACGTCTAATTATATAAATATATATATATATATATATATATATATATATATATATATATATATGATACAGAAAGGGAGATAGAAAAAAATAGCATAAAACACCTGACGTTAGGCACAACGCATACATTAAAAAAACATAATATAAGAAGTTAAACATTTTTTGACATTTTGCAGCTTCTTTATCTTTTATTCTCATGCTGTTTATTTTTATTCCATCGTAACACTTTTTATCTTTTACATGTGGGAATGCAGCCATTTTGTTTTTTGCGTATTTTTTTACGTGCACTTACATTCAACAACTCGGTGAGCGAATGTTCAAAAAAGATTAATCGGTAAAGCAAAATTCTTCCGTAACTTTTTGTATTTTCGCTCCATCTTAGTTTATGGTGATAGAAACCCACAGAAATGCCAGCTCATTTTCTGTTTTAAAATATGTGCTAAATTTGAGTTGATACATTATTTGCCAACTCTCTGCTGTTTTTATAGTTATTTAGATTTTCTGTGATTTGATTTGGATTACATTTTATTAAAGCTGTTTATGGGATGTTTTGGAATGTAGTATCTGTTCTTTTATCATGAGAGTATCCTCTTTTAGCATGCAGAATAGTGTTTTTTGTGGAGATTATAATACCGTTACTTTGTAGGAGTGTGCTTCAGGGATTCCCTGATTTTTATAGAAGTTGAATTTTTAGGTTTGGGTTATTTTATTCAAGTATAATTGTAAAATGAGTTTTGCTACGTGTAGACTCATATACCTTCTATTAAAATGTAAGGCCAGTGTTTGAATACATTTAGTGGAGTTCATTGCTTGGTGTATATGTCCAGGTTTTATTGTTGAATAAATAATGGTTACCTGCTGATTATTACGAGCAAAGTGTAGTATCAGTTCTGCTACTAAACTTCATTTTTTTCTTCGGTCAGTAAACGAGAAATGCTTCTAGACTGAGGCATTTTTCTGTTCTAATCTAGAGTGGCTCTTTTTATAGAGCTGGATTTCCCCGACATTAAAAACTGACAGTGTGGCTTACTCGGCCCTCGTGGGGAGGCAAGTAAATATGAACAAGCAAGGTCTAGTTTTACTAGTATACTAGATCGCCAGGCTTATAGACAGTTTGTATAATAGAGGAGATGTGGTTATTTTGGGGCTACAATTCATCTAGATAAAATATTATTTAGGATCTCCTTTCCGCTTTCTCGGAGTTGGTGAATGACGCCATCATTTTGTGACATCATTCTACGCATGATTATTTCTATCTCCATTTTAATGGATGAGGTCGTCATTTGATTACGTTGTCCACTATACACTTTTGTAGATGGCATCACTAAAACGATGACGGCATGCAATGTGCACAAGGACAAATACGCAAGCAAGCAAGATGCTCATAGTTTTAGTAGTATATAGATAGATTAAACAATCCATGACCTGTTGGTCTAACTTGTGTACATTGTATATTATTGTATGCATTTACTGCCCTTAAACGATGCTGAAGCTAAATAAAAAAAGTATTTGACCCTATTCGCCTTTCATCACCAAACATACGCCCCTGTTGGTACAACTTTCATTTTCTCTTACTTTGTGATTATGTGTTATTTTCTACTATTCTCTTCCGTCTATTCCCCTTTTTCCACTTCTCATTCGTCACTAACTGTGCAGTGATATTCCCACCAATGTTTTAATAGATTGGCTAAAAAAATAATAACGTCATCCTGTGTGCACAGGAACAAAAAAGCAGCCATACAAGATCCACATGAATTTACTAATATAAAAAGTCTATTTTTCAATCCTTAATTAATTAATTTGAAAAAGAATTGTAATATTTTGCTCAGTAATTTTGTAGAAACGAATACTTTAGTCAATATATAATAATCTGCATTACCCATTTAGTAATGCCCATTCTGACAAGACGTATCCGTTTAAACGACCCACACTTCGTTTTAATTAGATCAAAATATAATCAACCTTTAACTTTATTGAAATATCTTTTCGCTTGAACCCATTTAGCCCAGCGGGTTTGTGCGAGAGGTATTAACAGGGCTTCCGTCTTAGTTCTTTAAATTTTATTTCAAATAAAAGAATTTGTCTGAAAATTACTGCAAGGGAAGAAAACTTCAATAGCGACATGTCTTTTGAAACATGAAAGAAATGTGTAATCATTGGAGGCAGATGAAGATTATTCTCACACGATACAAAGCCGATTGTCTTAAAGAGCTTCTTTTTTAATTGTTCTTGCTCAAAGACATTCCAAGGAAAATTTTTATACTAAAATATGGCCTGCTGTTGAACTTCTGAAGCAAATAATTCGCTAGCTGGTACCTTTTTACTTGCTTCTCCACAAGGGCAGATTTAAACACAATATCGTTTTTTTATATGAGGAAAATTCAGCATGTCCAAAAAGAGCACTGTGGATTTGAACAAAAACAAAAATTGTTTTAGTTAAGAAGGCTCTCTAAGATGGCAGACAAAAGGAAGTGTATAGGACCATATAATGCAGCTGGCTTTCAACCAAAAGGCTAGTTATTTAGCTAGATTTTTTAATCGTTATGTCATTCTAATTATTTATGACAGGCGCAGAGTTCTGACAAAAATTATTTTATTTATCTTCCTCCCACAAGGTAAGATGTGACACAAGGTCGGGAAAGTGAGATTTGAAAAGCCAGCGCCCGAAAAGATGAGCACTCTGGCCTACAAAAAATGCCTAGGCAGCACCGTCGGCATTCCCCGGTAGGGGCGCTTCAAAGCCTGGGAGGGTGGACCTCCTAGAACTGTACAGGACAAACCCACAGACCCGAAGGCCAAAACGATACCAGTCTATAGGGTGTAGTATCCATAGGAACAGATACTACACTTTGATCTTGGCCAAAAGGCCAACAATTTATCTTTTGGATGATACATTTCTTTGAAGTAAAAAATTGAAAATTACAATAAATTACGGGTGTCATTCTCTTGGTCTATTCTAGTTCCAGTCACCAAAATACCTCATTCACTCTTTTGGCAGGCTACCTAATATTAACCCCAATTTGTTATGACGTTTTTTTATTTACAAATAAGTGGGTCTACAAAATTCATTGGCTGGGTGTGAGGGGTAAAAAATTTTTTTAAATAAATAAATAAATAAAAAATTTGTTAGTAAGGCCCTCCCAAATCTATCTAAGTGTGAGCTGCTCACTGTTTTCCGGTTTGTTTTAAGAGCCGAAAACAAGCGAGTCAGTTCCGACGGGGCAGAGCTCATTCGTGCTACTAGCTAAGAGACTTTGCTATCTGGGGTGGGGTCTGATAAGACCTTAGGTCGGCGTGCACCATGCCTAGGCAGGGAACACGTACTCAAACTTGACACGTCAAAACCCACACAAACTAGCGGTGTGTATCCACCTTCTTTTAAATAAAGCTGAGTGCAATCTCCTCCTATCACACCTGATTTTGACCTTAAGCTGATGTTTAACGTGCGAAATCAGTTCGTAATCAGAAAGTGATTCACCCCCTTTCCCTATATCTATGCGTGAGGTCGACACTACAAGTCTAGCCAAGGCTAGGATCGTGAGAAACACCATTTGTTTCTCCCTGCACCAGGGAGGCACTACATTGTACACTACAGATGCTACGTCCAAGGGTACTGACTGCTCAGGAGTGATGCGAGCCGTCACCTCGTTCACATACTTCCAAAACTCGCGCTATTTGA
>OY744533.1:24121165-24128665 GCA_963556195.1 Sepiola atlantica | reverse complement strand
ATAGGTAGAAGAAAAACCACTCAGCGGGTAGAGGGTTCCACACGCTTAAAGTTCTTAGAAATAAGATACTGGAAAGGAAGCTGTATTACAATGATGTATGAAAACAGCAGAATTGATGGAGACCACTAGACCAACGAGTAAACGAGCTTGAACAAAAACAGGGAATAGATCACACCGTTCTGAAAGAACACATGTCATAATTGCATTTATAGAGAAGACTGAGACTAGCAACATCATGTCTGTGAGAGAGAGGGTGTAGAGAATAAGAAAAGGGGGAGGCCAATCAAATTACAGACACTTTTCTGCACCTTATTAAGCATCCTCAAATGGGACAGAGATTCACCATACTAAATATTAAAACAGTACTCCATGCATGGTCTGATAGTTTTTTTTGTAGATTTAGTGGTGTCAGAAAGTGATGGAGCTATGAAGAGAACAGACTTTATTAAGGAACTTATCAAATATCAGCGATTTAAATATCATTTTCAGTACGTATGAATTGATTTATTTTATAATACCATTTTCTATATAATTATTCCGAGGATAATTATGGCCAATTACATTAAGTCGCCTGACAAAAAAAACATAACATTTTTGTTCTTGTCCATAATAGATTTACTTTTCGTAAATACACCCAGTAAGTATCCCAGATGAACACTTATGAATATAAATTGAATACGTGTTGTTTTTAAAGTAGAAGAAAATAAAATATTTTTCTTGAGTCTACGTAACATATTGCTGTGAATTTCAGATATTTATAGAGCATAACTTGTCGTTAATTTTCTTTTTTTCATGATATGCGCTGTTCATTAAAAGAAGAACACCAAGCGAGACCGTCTCCGGAGAATTCTAAAATATACACTTGGCTTAAAGATTTAATTAAGATAACTAGCGCAAAAAGCTACTTTTCCAGATTGCATCTTATTTAGAGAAAAAGGCATCCGAGATGAATAGACTGGCTATATTTAACATAAATACATGATTAATATATACAATTAAATCAGTCGGATCTCTACTGTAGACCTGCACAGCCATTGTCCTAAAATATCATTACTTCATTCTAAATAGTCACTTAGTATTCCTTAGAGTTGGCCCATGTTGTTAAGAACATATTTTGTTTCTATTTAATTTCTTCGCAAGTATATTTATTATTGCTCGGAATATTTTTCGCGGGAGAATCCATCTTCCTTTTCTGTAACATTTCATTTTTAGATGGAAGCCATTTATTATATCTGCAGAAGAGTTTGATATTATTATTCTTTGACAAAGAAAGAAAGATTTGTGTGTGTGTGCTTATTTTCTTTTTAAATAATCTCGATGGTTTCTTAAAGAATCATAATCCATGTCATCGTGTTATCAAAAAAGAAAACAGATTAACGCTCTGGAACAAAACACGGATCAAACTGTATTTTCTTTATAAATAATTCACACCCGTTAATAAACAAATAAATCCAACTTGTATGTTATTCTCCGCATCTACGAATCTCTAAATATAGTGAGATCATTATACTTCTGACCCTCATTCTAATAACAATAAAAATAAAATATCGACTGTCTAAAATTACACGGAGTGATTACTAGCTTCAAGTACGTAATCGTCTAGCTACTACTGAAGAGATGTGATACAGCGAGCCAGTATATTTTTGCCCCCCCCCCCACACACAGATATATATATATATATATATATATACATATATAATGGGTGCTTCTATAAAGAATCACCTTAATAAAATACACTTTTGTAAAAAAGAATTGAATATTTCGGTTATCAGTATCGTAATAATGTAAACAAACGAATATAAACTGATGCAGACAAAGAAAAAAATATAAAGAGGTTGAATTAAGCATTGAAGCATGGTAATTTACAGTAGATGACTCCAATCACAATATTCAAGTAAAAATATAAGTTATCCCCCCTAGATTATTTGTATATTCTTCGAGATAAAAAATACCTTTTACGAATGATGTCACGTGATCTGGTTCGTAATCGAAATGCAATAGTTTTAAAATATCTCCCGTTAATATTCATGGCAGTTTCTATCTGAATGAAAATATTCATTTTAAACTGTTACGCAATATTATTAAACAAAATAATCCATTAGCATTACTAGTAACCGTTATGCTATCAGCAAGTCTACAACAGTGAGATCTTGAATTGTAAGTATCTAGATCTCAATGTAGAAAACGTGGTCCTGAGCGTGTGTCTCGAGATTCTAGCCTGAATCAACGAACTGCGTTCGAACTCATGCGAGCGCTTTCACCCGCCACTCCTAAACTGATGAAGATAAGACAGCTCGAACCGACATCGTCTACAGTGAAAAGCACTTTAATTATACATACATATATATACACACATATATATATATATATATATATATATATATACATATATACACATATACATATATACACATACATATATAGATATACATATACATATACATACATATACATACATATACATATATATACATATACATATATACACATACATATATACACATACATATACATATATACATATAAATATATATACACATACATATACATATATACATATAAATATATATACATATACATATAAATATATATACATATACATATATATATACATATACATATATATATACATATACATATATATACATATACACATACACATATATATATACACTGCTGCGGAGTATATTGAAATAAAAACTTCTTTATTTTGACCTCCATTCTGCGATTTGTTTTTATTTTGTTAGTCGCTGATGATTTGAATAGGCTCCGACGACCTTTTACACTACAATAAAAAGTCAGTCTATTTCAATGAAACCATACTACATATCTTAAACATGTAACATAGTTTTTAAATAAATAATATATATATATATATATATATATATATAAATGCTGTCTATTTATACAATTTCATTTTTATATATTTCGCGAGACAGTTTTTCTTATTGTTATTTTCTGTCCATGATATATACATATATATATATATATATACATATATATATGTGAATGTTTAAATGGGCTCATATTTGCGCAACTGAACGCGTGACTCCTTGTACAGGAGAATACCACCTTTGACAGACACGCATTATGATTGTCTTAAAACACATTAAAAAAGGTGTTTCTTCTTTCGTGAGCGCCATGAACCGAAATATTCGCTGCGTTCGTCGTTTGCGTACACATTTCGTTTTTTTACTGTTTTTTTCTCGTACATTTGATCTTTTAAAAACAACCCATTTATTTCTCGTTGTTTTTTTTTTTTTCACGATAAAAGTACACAGTAAGTGTTTTGCCCATCGATCATATAAACAAATGACTTCCATACTCAAGAAACACAATTTATTGAGTTAAAAAACAAAAACAGGAAACTGATTTTTCTGCAGTGACGTTATTCATAATATCACCATAGTGATGGTTCGCTGTGCGCAAAGGTGAATCATTTGCCCTTAGCTTCTATATAAAGAGAAGGCGAATGTTTGTACGTGTGTTCGCAAGAACATTCTGTAAAAAGGAATGTTTTCACATAAGGTTTTCATTTTAATTGTTAATTCTTTACAAACAATTGTTTCTTTTATTTAAAATGAGGTTGGCACCATTAACTATGCAACGCCATACATTCTTTATAGACTAAGGTAATAAAATAAACCTAATAAAACGTTCGGAATAGTTTACAAGCAACACAGACAGTTAGACTATGCAGTTTTGTAGAGGTAAAGAGACGGAAAAAGAGAAAGTGAGAGAAAGATATATATCTATATATAAAAGTCAACGTTTATGTGTTTGTGTTGTTATAAAACTAGATATGTTAAGAGTTTGAGCATTCAAGTAAGAGTTAATACGGATTAAAATTTTGAAGGAATCTAAAGACAACATGAACAATGCTCTTTCTATTACATCTGGTGTCACTGGGGGCAATTATTGGTTAGGTCCATAAAATTACGAAATTAGGTGTAAATACATTTCTCTTCTGATATATATATATGTGTGTGTGTAATAAATACAGTTTGTTGTATTCTTCCATCGAAATTGATATTCTTTGCTAAAAATATATTTGTGTATATTTTATATATTTTTTAATACATTTTACACTCTGAGCTAACAGTAATATAATTTGAATGACCTTCTCTGATGATAAAAGCTGGCATTTTTGAAAATGTATGGATTAAAAAAGAAATAAAGTTTACTAATATACCCCTTGTTTAAACTACTTAATCGAAGAATATACAAATAATCTAGGGGAGATAACTTACATTTATACTCTCCCTCGTCCAATTTGTATTCTAATCACTTATTTCATTTCATTTGATATATATATATATATATATATATATATATATATCAGGAGGAAGCCCATTTGGAATTCTGCATTTACTTCATTATTATTGACAGCATTTGCTACCCCATATTTCCTTGATTCAAAACAATAGCATCCTTGATCAATGGGTAACTAACCGTGTTACAGTTTTCTCGTAGATACACAAATGCGTAAAATGTATTCTAATGTTATTTTACTCATAGGTGGAGTTGTATTTCTGAATGTATTCTCGTTCGATGTTACTGTCTGAAAAAAAAACCGAATCATTTCCTCATATTGATTTATCCACCAATCGATTCGTCATCGTTTTATGATACGAGAGATTAATTAGTTGTTCGACTTTTAGAGTGACCTATTGAACTACTTTGAGAAAATAATGTGCGAATTGAATCATCGGAAAGTGGCAAACGGAAATAATCAAATTGCTTTTACAAACACGAAAGTATAAAGCCCCCCCCCCAAAAAAATGAGCACCGACTATGTAACAAGACTACTGCAAGGGTAGGTAGAGAAAGTATTACTACTAATACTACTACTTATAATTATAATAATGTGATAACTGCTAATTTCTCTGACGATGATGATGATTGGTGTCCTTTTTACGAAGGCGATTAATAACACTATAGGTAACGAACGTAAAACGAATAAAAAGTCGCTTTATTAAAGTTACGGAAGATAGTGATACGTGCTAAGAGGGATAGACTAGATGTTCTCCAAGTATTTTTCTACAGGATTATGAAAGCATGTATCAGAATATTACATCACTCCCTTTAAAGTGTGACATGTTGGAAAAAGCTACACTGTGTAATAGAAATAGAAATAAAACATCGAAACATTAAATCTGCAAAACGAATGTGTGCTGTTGTTATTAATGTACGCATCTGCTACAACGAGATAGGTGCTATATAATAACTGCTGCCCCTCAACTATGACAAACCTTAGAAGAAAAAAAGAATAAAGGCGGCTTAAATTCGCTGCTGATACAAACGTCACATCATGATTACATAACATATAGTACACCCGTCGTCTGAATTAAGTATTAAATAGTATAGTAAACTGAATTGAGCAGTAAAAATAGTGAAAGTATATTTACGGCGTCAGACAGACATATCTCAATCTCCATTAGTAATTCTGATTATAAATATTAATTAGTTATTTTATTTAATAAAAGTTATGCATATACGACGTTGCCCGGGCATATTTTTACTTTCATTTTTGTTTCGCATTTTTTAACTATGCTGTTATTAGTTTTTACGAAATTATTGTTTAAAAGTTTAATTTAATTATTACAATATTTATTGGTCATTAATTAAAACTAATCATATAAAACTACAACTCATGTTTGTTACGATAAAGTTTTAATCTGTATTTATAAAATTATGAAATGTAACTAGCTTACAAAACGTAATGGTTTTCTAAGAATTAAAAAATAGTAAAAAATGCTTCCACATTTCGTTTCATATATCAGAACGTACGATGTAACCCATTTTGTTTTTAACTATTAACAAAAGTAGTGAATCAAACATTTTCGATGAATGACTTTACGAGAATCCGATGATCTTAATTACTATGCAATCCAAATATTGATTATCAAAAATTTGCGATAATATCTAATTTAAGCATCACTTTTTTTACTGGTTGGATTCATGATATAATAAAAAATCAGAGATGGCATAAGAAACTAACATACGAGGAAAATAATTGAGTAAATATGTTATTTAATTTTGAAATAAATAAATATATGTATTATAACAAAGTAAAATGCAAATTTATGACATATTCATGAAATTACAATTACCATGCTCCTGAGAAAATCACCACCACAAATAGTTGTATTTGCTTCTAAACTTTATTTCAAGTATTTTCTGTATCCTAGGCTACTATAGCATTCATTTTATTTAATAAAACATGATTTCCACCCACCTCCGCATTCAGACATAATAGGTAAATAACTAACACCTTCATATACTAATCTGTTCCGCAAGCCAATTAGCTTAAGACCCTGTTCATGTTACTAGAAATTATGCATTAATTTCTTTCAATATTTATTATGTTTTCTCCGGATAACTAGACTTTCCCAAATAAACATCTAAAAAGAATGTTGCATATTCGCTACTATTTACCAACTCTTACCGCCACCAGATTCACTTTGTTTAATTTTAATTCCATAAAAAATTAGCACAAACAGAATACTTAAACGCTTCACATTCACATTCTTGAAAAACAAGTGTTCGCTAAGAGTTTAGACGTCTGCATCGGTAAGCTTTTTGGAGTACTTAATTACAGTTAGCACTTGTTCTCATTCTTTATACGAAACTACGAACATTCACTATTTATTAAGATTAAAACATTAAATTATGTCCGCTGTTCAGTCAGCATATTCCGTAACCTTTTTTCACATTCCAGAATAGAGCGACGTATATCAATTAGCGAACACATTCCCAACATGTCGGATTCTGCTGCCGTCATAGAGAGAGATAACTAGAGAGAGAGAGACAATATATAGACAGAGTATACTCTTTCATGTCGTCCCCTATTTTTAGTTATATATATATATATATATATGTATATTATAGATAAAATAGTTATCCAGGGATGTAAGAAGTGCAATTACAATAGTCAATATTTCTAACAATAAGAACTACTAATTGAACACATTTCTAAGCGATAAACAAACTACGTATTCTAGACAGGATCTTCGTAGCTTAGTAGTAAAGTGCCCGACTGCAGTTCCTGTGGTCCAGATTTAGAACCCTCCCATAATAAGCCACGGTAACGGCTAAACACTTGCGTGTAGATAACTATTCATATATATATATATATATATATATATATATATATATATATATACATACATACATACACACATACTAGGAAAATATACGCCCCAAGATAGGTATAAGCAATAAATATAAACATGTTTCCCAGAATTGATAATGATAAGTTCAATATTTTAGCATTTTACCAAGCATATACATATTGACGCTCAAGCCAGCACTGATAACTTTAAAAATGTTGATACATTATAAAACTCATACATTAGTACGAATGTATACTTTTTTCACGAGACTAACTACACTTTAATGATTTTTCAAAAAATCAGTTTGATCGTTAAAAAAAACTCCATACAAGCGCTGAAAAAACATCACACGTGTCTTGTACTTTTTTGTCGAGTATACTTATTT
>OY744533.1:24083665-24116165 GCA_963556195.1 Sepiola atlantica | reverse complement strand
TTTAGATATGCGTCTCGTGTGCTTCATGTTTATCCTTTATTAAATATACTAAAAATGTCGATATAGTAATCAACGGACAACCTTTGCGTCTTTTGAATCCTCAGCAATGTGGAAAAATGACTCAATTACTTTTAAGGAAAAGTGTTGCTTCTATACTAAGTAGAAACTGTCATTTCTTCCACCAGGATATATATGTTATAATTTGAATGTCAGGTATATCAAGGGTTTTAAATAGTGTTACTTTTTCTTTTGTTTATATTGGCTGTCTTTTTGAGAGATCCCAGTCCGTCGGAGCAAGGGATCGCTATGTCTAAAAAGTAAGATTAGTCATGAAGACGTATGCTTATGGGTTCTTAAAAACGAATAATTAAAGTTTACCCCTTTATAATTTGGACTACTGTTCTCTCGGTGGATGTTATTTCGGTACTGTTCTAGATGACGCGCATAATATCCGTGACTTTGCGTCAACAACGATCGGACAGGTCGCAGAAGCGCCCGAGAATTGCCGAGGTAAAAACGCCAAGCGTTAATGGAAACGTTAAGACGAATAAATTATAGGAAAAATACACAGATAAAAAGATAAAAACCGAACACACTGTAGGGTGGGGGGCAAATAAACGATTTGCAATAAAATGTGTAGAAATACATTTTTTTGCAGGGGAGGATTTTGTCAATGTTTTCTTTTTCATTTGTTTTGCTGTTTTTTTCTTCTTGCTAACATAAAACTAAGAAAGAAAGAAAAATGGGTTAGGTTTAGAGTTAGGGTAAGGGTTAGGGCTCCCGTTTTTAGCGATAGAAAGCTCTGCATTCAAACTCCCAAGCGCTAATATAATACGAATAAATTCAAAGAAAAATTACATAAATTAAAATATTTTTGTGAAAATAATGTATTTTTGTCAATGTTTTTATAAGATAAAAGAAAGAATAACATAATATTATTCCGTCAGCGCTCGGGTTCTTCCGCGACATGCCCGATCGTTGTCGACGCAATATCACGGAAATTAGGCGCGTCATCTGGAACAGTACCGTTATTTGTTTAAAGTAAGACTAGATGTAAGAGGTAAGTAAGATGTGACCCAAGGTCGGGTCGGGAAAGTGGAGTTTAAAAATTGCCTGGGCAGCCCCGTCGGCATTCCCCGGTAGGGGCGCCTCAGGCAGTAAGCAATAAACTTACTTTTCCCCAAAGAGGGGAGGCGAAGCCTGGAAGGGTGGACCTCCTAGAACTGCACAGGACAGACCCATAGATCGGCGTAAATAAAGCCCCAAAGTCTAAGACAATACCAGTCTATGGGGTGCAGTATCCATCGGAACAGATACTACACTTTGATCTTAGCCAAAGTAGACTTAGTAAAGAATTGAATACAATATGGGATATATAATATCAAGAATTTGTGTCAGAAATAATCAAACGATGGCATAACTCCGGAATTATGTTCTATATTACGGAAAATGCTTGGGGACTGGGTTATTAATCATTGAAGCAAACACCAATCTACAAAACTAGAAAATAATGACATCGAACAAATATAAAAGTATTAGGGGCTCTCTCTGATGCCTGCAAATGTTGGCTTTTTATATCACAGGTAAGAGGGTGTGACATACCCAGTACACACAAAATCTATAGTCAGCCAAAACTAAATACAATGAAGAGGACGAAATACGCTACAAAGTCAGTTAGACTAGTAATAGAGTGCTAGTTAAAAATTACCCCCACACACAAATAAGCTCATTTATACATACAGAACGGAAGACTGAAGTTATGCTATCGATCTTCAAAACACCGTTTAGTATATATTTTATCAGTCCTTATTATAGTGATATTATAACATTTATGCCCAACATAGTTAAGACCCGAACAACGTCGGGGAAATACACTAATATATGAAATTCAATCACTTAAAGAATATATAACTATCTCGATTTTAAAACACACGATCGCATATTTGAATATTTTCTCCTGCTTGAAAACGTATTGAAAAGAATCCAGACATATTTTCGAGCACCTGTCACGTATGTTTGAAAAGCCGGTGAGATTTATTTAATTAAAAAATTGAAATCCAATATGCTGACGTCATCAAAATCAATACCTACATCCTAAGGTTGAGATGGCGCAGTTTCTGCCAATATTTGACAAGGAAGTTTAACTTGAAGTTGTTTTTCGTATTTTTTCATCTTCATGTTAAATAGTTGATGTTTACCACATACAGAATCGCTCTTTCCACCGGTAAATCGTTGCAATGTTTGAACTGCTTGGATGAGAAATGGCCGCCCGTTTTTTTTTTCGGGTAGCTTTGTGTCAATATTTTCGCAGGAAGTTAATAGAAATTGTTTTAAACATCATCACAATCATATGATTAAACATCATCATCATCATCATCATCTAATTTAAGGCGAACTGTAACTTGTTGTGCTTCAACGTATTGAAAGTAAAACGAGCAAACTAGGTAAATCTTAAATAACAAGAAAAACACTCAGCTGAGCGCATACTTACACCACAACTTAAACACGAAAATCAAAATATATCAAATAAAAAAAAAGAAATAGAATATTATAAACATAATATAAACAAAAATGATGTTAGATAATAAATACATGGAGGAAGAGCGGTTAGAAAAACTAAAAATAATTGTAGGCTTTCAGGTTTTAAGGTGACCTCAGTGGAGAAACGGAAGTTTGTAATAAAAGTCAATTACAGGCAAGACGATTTGTCTCTTGACTGAAAAATCTCGAGCTGAGCAGATGCAGAATTTGGTGCTCGCCTCCGAACCGCGATAGGTGACCGAACTATGCCTGATATTGACCAATGACTGTCTCTGTTGATTTTATATATATATATATATATATATATATATATATATATATATATATATATATATATATATATGTATGTATATGTATCACTATTTTGCTACATTTCAATGACCAACATTTTATTGACTTTAGCAATTACTTCTTTAAAATAAAAAAAAAAAACGTCAGTACAATTACGGCACCGTTTCGTCCACAGAAGAACAACTGATTTGTATGTTAATCCATGATCTTTTCTCCCATAGACGAATATAAAACGGTTCGGTTTCACCAAGATATACAAAAAACAAAAAACAACTCACATTGAATTCATCTTCATAAAACAGTGTAGCGATTCCTAAATCTCTCTTTCAATGAAGTAAAGCCATGAAAAAATACGCACAACATTGCCCAATAAAAACTGCTATAAGAGTTAATAAGTAACTTTGTTAAATGTTCAGAAAAAAGTTTATTTATAACAAATACATCAATCAAATTAGAAATAATAATCACTATACTAGATATGGAATTTATAGTTTAATTGAAGAGAAAGCCATTTCAAGTATAGATGCACGGAACTACATGGTACTAAACATCATATAAAATGTGTATAACAGGTCCATTACAATTACTTTACGTATAAGCATCAACATTAAAGGGGAAATTAAACAAATTACCATCTAACATTCTAATATCGATTCTGTGATGCCCTATGATTTTTCTAAAGAAAATACAATACAATGAGTAAATGGGTAACCAAATAGAAACTCTTCCATATATAACTAGTGTACAATGTATCAAAACACTTTACGTTGGTCTTGAGTTATAACCTAATTACTATACCTATAATATTGGAATTAGTTTACAAAAAGGTGATAAAATTGAATCAATATATTTTTTAATACTTATTAAATATATCTTTAGGGCTCCTCGTGCATAAATCCAAGAGTATTGCATTCAAACAATTACACAAATCGAAAGTCAAAACAAATTCAAGGTCGGTAATTCATCACCAAAAACCCAATGAGTTATCTCCTTTTTTAACAGAAAAAATAGTATGGTCTCATGTAAATACTTATAGAAAACGAGAAATAAATAACATATGCTACTCATGTACTTTAATAAGCTACTATAGACTTTATTTTATAGTTTATATGAGAGGAATAGTAAATGAGTTAATTAGTTAAAACTATATTTAGAACACATTGAACTAAGAATATCAGACCAAGTAAAATATATTCCATATATTTGTTAACTGTTTTTCTTATTATAGAGAGGGCAAGCCATGAACAGACAGCAACTAGCAAAGAAAGACAGTCTACTGCTGCAACCACATATGACCAACACGGGCTTGATTTCGTTACGTATGTAAAACATCTTACGTCTTTTTAAGTTTGAAATAATATTAAATAACTACAACAAAATATCACTGGATTTAAAGCAGTCTAAAACTTCATAATATTATAAACTAGCTGACTAGTTCTTCGGCGCTTCCCGGGAAAGTCGAATAACTCAGGAAATTTCTTGCAAAATCTGTTAGTATAGAATTATTTGGTGCTTATGATTTACCAGCACTAACACAGACCCAACAATCTTAATGTAAAATAGGATTTATACATGTTTGGAATCAAACAAAATATATTTGTCTATGTTTTGTGCGACTGTCCCCACCCACTACGATTGTAAGTAACAGGTTATTTGTAAAAATTAAAACCAGCCCCCTCGCCCCTCAAAAATAAGTAAAAGTGTTCCAAAAATATGCGGGAATGTTTTCAAGGTAAGTGAAAGAAAACTACTTCGAGACTGATACAATTTTAAGTCAATCTGGAGTGCCCCTTTTCTGTTGTAAATCAATTTACCAAGCAATGTTTGTCTTAATATGTTAAAAATCCATCCCTTGGGGATAAATAAAAATAAAAATCCATCCCTTGGGAGAAATAAAAATTGCAGCAGTCTAAAAACATTCTTCTTCACTGACAGAGGAAACAAAAGAATAAGTTTAGTATTTCACTTACCGAGAAAAAGAAAATATTAAAAAAACATATATTACACGGTTAAGTTAAATATATTTTAGAACCTAAAATGAATAAGTAAAAATAACTTGTATGAAAGTAACCTTGTTTTTATTGGAGTAAACAATGAAATGAAGAGAGAGGGGCTTTGGGGGTCTTTAATCCATCACATTGAGATAAAAGTAAAAATTGCTGCAGTTTAGTCAGATTTTTCTTCACTATTATAATGGATTCTTTTTATTGTAATAAGTAAATTAATAAATAAGGAGAGAATTTGTGAGACTTCGAGAGCAAATGGTTATGATAGATTAAAGTTAAAATCAAAAGAAAAAGAATGAAATGTAAGAAAATACTAACAAATAACAATCACCTAAAGTATGGAGTTTTTTTGAGAAGTGTAAAGGGAAAAATCATATAAAAGAAAACACATAATCTATTTTGAGGTTTTGCGATAGTTTTGATCGATAAGTATTGAAGGTCAAAAGTGAACCCATTTACCCGTTTTTGTTTGTTTTATTTTAACTTGCTAGCGTCCTGGAAAGAAGCCGTTACGGGTCCCCGTAAGACTTCCATGAGCCATTAGATGGTTTTAAAGCGTGGACCTATGTTCAGTTTACGTAATGGGTTTAAGCCTTAAAAGTGTTATGGATAAAATTGCCGAATTCTTTAAAAAATGAAAGTATAAATGATAAAAAGGAAGTATACGTGTAACAAGCACATATTCGCACTTGAAATTAATTTTCTCGAGTAGATTGATAAGTACGTGACACCGTATTGTATTAGATTATGACAGAATGCGTTTAGTTCGTTAATGTAAACCGGAATGGAGTTACGTGTATGTGTAATTCTTATACGTAACGGCGGTTGATATTTAAGTATATGTAATCACATATTATGTGATTTTGAAGAAATATCAGAGAGGGGGTTGTAATTGATTTAAAATATGTATATTATGCATGAAATAAGTATAAGAATGAAATGAAATATTTACGGTGTGTAGTCTATACATCATCTGATGTAATTTATTTACCGATGTTAAGTGTGAGAGTAGGAGTACATAAAGATTAGAGAAAAGATATTTGCTACCATCTGTATGGAGTATGTTTTTGTGAGAGTATGTGATGGCGGTCTACTTATACCTTTTTGTTAGATGTTGAAAATAGTCATAACTTTATTGAAACACGCTCGAGTAAATAAGGTGAATATAGTAGAGAGTTCAGTATTCTATGATGCATGTGGTTATATTTTACTCTCACCAAAAGTACAAGGGAACATCGTCTTCATTTTATATATCTATATAGATTAAGACATACGATCAATGGTTTGGTTTTTACTAGACCCATTAGTTTAGATTCATGTTGAAAATTACAAATTAAGCTGAAACGATTCCTACAGAATTCCTAGTTATATATTACACATTAGATCATCTACATAATTGTTAAGGTATGGAGTTACGAAACGAAAACCTATGATGCCAACGTATCTCCCTCAATACAACCAACTATACATGTTAATTACGCTCAATTGTCCATCACTTTCCCAACAAAGACGATCTATACAAAATGTTTATTGTAAATAACATTAGCCCTTTAATTCATAATCACCTATTATTGTTCCTTTTTATCCTAACTACTTGCTAGTCGGATTCCGCAGAATGGTTAACAAAATCGTAATCCTTCCCTCAAATACCACATATATACCCTCTAGTCTAGATCTTACAGATGTAATACATCTAATAAACACACCATATTGCTAGACACTAGATAACACTTTATACAATTCAATGTTTATTAACACCAGATATTTAATATCCATATCACACCCCAAATGGATCAATCTATGCACAAATAACAACTAAAAATTCAATAATTGTGGCATTAACATTCTGACCTCTGATCAAAGTACGTTTTTACTGCAAACCATTTAGTCCAGCCTGAGACGAGAAAGTACATATCAGGATAAGTGCAAACAATTTTGAACTACTTTCTACCTCTTGCTTAGTAAATTATTTTTTATATACACACATACACACACATATATATATATATATATATATATATATATATATATTACACACATATATGGACACAGTAATATAGAAGCTACATTAAGTTAAATTATGCTCTATACGAACAAGGGTCGAAACTCTTCCTGAAAATTCAAATACTTAGATGTTTGTTTTATTCTACAATAGGTATTGGACACCAATTTATGAATACTCCAAAAATATCAGTTTCTGTCGAGTATTTTAATTGATTTTTTTAAGTATATGAACACAACTTCCCATTTCAAAATGCACATGTTTCAGATTGCATTAAATGTTATCCCTAGTCATTAGACCCTAATGAAGAAAAATTCACTGATTTTTAAGTTTTTCATCAGACCTCTTTAGCGTAAGCTTCACATTTTAGACAATTTTTGGATTAAAAAGTCATGTGATGAATTTTGATCAAAATTGGTATAAGGATTGTAGACGTAAGATTAAGCCGCATTATACCTGGATTCGTATTTTTATAAGCTAACACGAAACTGTCGAAAACTGTTCTGATCGGGGAATTACTTTTACTCGTCTCGGGGCAGGTGTTCTGCTCGGATACATCATATATATATATATACATATATATATATATATATATATATATATATATATACACATACATCGTCTGATCTCTGACCAACTTGATTATTTCACCTTACTTTTACCCAAAAAATAAACTAACGGTCACATTCGAAACAAGATCTATTCTATTCTCGGTAATTTCTAAAAACTTTATGGAAAATAACTCAAATTAACTTTAATTCTATTTAATTTCAACATCTCCAGACATGATGTAATTTGTATTCTAAATATATCTATATTAAACCGTCCGCAATTTCCATCATGCTGATCTTTGAATTACAAACAAAACGGATATTATTAAAACACGGGCATTATTAGATCACCGCGTGATTAAAATGTTATTTCAAACCGAGGGAATCAATGAGTCGCGTGGACACATCTCCAAACGCCATTTCAACTTTACACATATATTGACTGACGGACGAAACCTCTTTTTAGAAGCGTCTACCAGAGAAGCTTTCAGAATAACTGCTAAAATGTTTGCGGTAAAAATAGTTACATCTTACTAAAATCGATTCAGTTACATTGTCTTCGGTCGTCTTGTTGTATGTCTGCTCTTAAAGGGCCGAACCTCACTCAAAACCGTTTGATGAATTTTTATGAAAACCGGTGAAAAGATCGAAATAAGGTTACATAAAACTGACTTAAAACATAAAGAACAGTTATTAATAGTTGCTCATGCACAACTTTTTTTATTTACCCGTTTTTTCCATCCTGAGTATTACTTAAAATCCATCCAATACGGAGACCCTAGTTAAGGACTAATTTTGTACTAATTAGCCACCTATTATCAAGTCCCAAATAACACTCAAGGATAAGGGTTAATGGATCTAACAAGTGGACATGAGACAAACACCTTGAGGAGACGATGGTTGAAACAAAGTATAATTAGATTATTTAAGAGGGAAGTTCATAAAAAAATTGTTAACATTAGACTTGACAAATATTATGTTGTAGGCAGCTGGGAAGCAGCCAAGTGATATTGTGTTTTTACAGACGGATAGTTTTTAGAAATAAACCCTGTACATGGAAGTTCCCTCTAGTTTTAGGTACACAGAGAAAAAAAGGAAATCATTTACAGCTAGACAGGTTTTAGCTGTGAATGTTTTACAGGTTGAGAACCATAGAGCAGAGTTAAGTTTAGAACTTACCTTAGGAATACATTTGGAGTAGACGAAGACTAGCAACGTCTGTTTTCTGACAAATATGCTGTAAGGACACCCTTCACAAGATTTTAGAGGCTATTTTGTACTTTGTTAAGACAGGAAAGAGTACTCTGAGCGGCATTTCCCAAGATATGGTAATAGTACTCGATCTTAGGATGTATCTGGCTCTAATACAAATAGAGGATTGTGTCAAGAGTGAGATACTATCTGAAGGGCTTGAATGATTGAAATATTTCTCCAGAAATCTTAGCAAAATAGTGAATGTAAGTTTTTTTTAATTTCAGCTCTAGATTTAAAGGCAGTCATAGAAGATTATCAAGGCGGAGGTCCTCCTAAAAAAAGGAGCAAATTAATTCCCCTGGGGAAAAGTGAGGATTCTAAGGTTGACGGTAAAAGGAGAGGAGCTTAATTTTGGATGTATTAAAGAGTTATTGCTTGTAGAGTTACCCCATTACTTTAAATTACTCAAAAACCTACTCTGACATGGCGTGGCAGTATATATCAGGATTCAATTCAGCGAGTATCCAGAGTGTGTTATGGACATACTATAACATATACTGGATACCGTTCGGAAATGTCTTCGCCTCTACTCAATCTAGCATCTCGAAATCAATTCTTCCTAACCATTTCTATTTTTTTCTGTGTTACTTATTTCTTATCTCGATTAACTACTAAACCGTTTTGGGTATAGCACAAAATTGCACCCATGATGAGGCCACATTTTCTGAAAATTGATGAGTATAATCACCGTCTAATTACTATGAAACTTAAGTCTCCCCCAAATAACAATTTTAACATGACAAACTTATGTTTTTTCACTTTCCATCATTCTAAGAGTTTTCTCAAGATGACTACTGAACCATTACAGACTTACTTCATTGTCAAAGTTCGTTAGTCTTCTCCAAATTATTATTGAACAATCACAAACATTTATTATGTCAATTTATTCAGTTTATTATACCATAACGTTTTGGTTTACCTAAAAGTTGTTTATTAATTTTTGTATAATATTGAATACATTTATATTACTATAAGCAGGGCTATCTGAATGAATTATATTCATCAAGAAAACTGTTGTCTATCCCTCGAATAAGAAGCTAAAATGCATGTAAATTAAATATTTTGCAAATATCTAAACAAAGAAAGAACTCGGAAATAGTGTTGCTCAAGATCCACCACAAGTAAAACTTAATAATTATTTACTTGAAACAAAACCGGTGATTTCATCAAAACTCTGGTTTGCATTCATACAATGCAACAACTGCATTTTCCACAAATATCGTAAAGTACGCCGATTAGTTTTTTTCACTAACATCCCACAAAAAGGTATGCTCAATTGTTGTTTACATATTTCGATCAGTACGGATATAAGCAAGAGACAACTCATGCTTTACCTGTTCTCTAAGTTTAATATTTTCTGGGTGTATTTCAAAAACACCAGCAAAACTACAAACTACGTTTAGCTGAATACACCCTTTTTGTTTCAAAGGAAAACATTGACCGACACGATTTGAAATATCAATGATTTTAAATGTTATTCTCGCGTATATAATTTGCAATGCAAGCTACATTTTTATTTTATATCTTTACTGCTATATATTTCTTAAAAATACCAAAGAAAAAAACGTGTTCGTTATAACATGATAATTTAATTATAACTATTATTTAAAAATATGTTTAAAAAGAACAATGTGGAAACTTCCACAAATTGCTTATTTAAAAAAAAAAGCGTGTCACCATATATACTATGTAAACACATGCTTTTCCTAAACGCCTGCACTTAATGTACACACTTCTAAATACAGTCTGATATTTAATATAATCCGAAAATTAGAATATTAACTTACTCTTATTATTCATGAATTTCTATGAATAATATGAAAGTAAGAATCTTACAAGATGAGTCACTTCAGACGCGAAAACTATCCCTTCTCATTAAAAGGGGGGGGGGCACCTCTTTCTTAGATGGACCCATCTACAGCGTTACTTTTTTAAAATGCCACCCATGGAATCGTTCATAAAATACTCTATTCTTTCTGCACATCAACTATATTTCGTACAGATAAACTCAGTTTATACCTGACTTGCCTACCAGGTTTATGTAATGAATTTCCAGCAGTCTTTGTTTTATATTCGTTCAATGATATAGTGGTAAACTTGGTGATTGTCTCATCAGTAGGAAAAGTAATCTTGAAAAATCTTCACTCTCACTGAACCTTTTATCTGTGAGATTATCACAAAGATATGTCTATCAAAACAACGCCCATATCATTCCATAATTGAAAAGCGGCCTTCCCGCTCAAATCAGAACAGTTCCATATAAAAACTGTGCCAGGGTTATTGAATATTTAGCAAAGCGTATCCAGGTATGCTGATCATTAAATAGCGATATAAGAAACACTCTTGAACATTCATGACTAAAACTTGGTGGAAAAGTCAGGCAGAGGCGGTATATGCTTTGTACCTATTATGACAGGATGGCAATAATGATGATATATTTTAATTAACCAGTCGATGGGTAACAGTTTGTTTTTGGTGGAGGGCACCCTGTATAAAAAAAAATCCTGTCTGTTTTTTCCTGAACGTCTTCTCGGTTTTTGGAGAGAGAATCACATAGCCATATATATTCTGAAAGTAATTCATCCAAGGCATTTGCATAGGCATATTTAATTTTGATCAAACGGAGCACTATGAAATCATGGGTTCCGCATTTGCGCTGGACATCCATAAACAATAAATACGTGCTACTGTATTTTATTTGTAACCTAGATTATAGTAATTAAAAATAATAATAAAATGGTTATATGTCGTTTAGCTCTTAGAACAAGATTACGTAGGGTGGAATGTTAGTCATTCCCGGAAAACACCGGATGCATGTCAATCAGATTAAGGACGATAAATTTACTAAACATTAGTTTAATGAAAGTCACTGCACTTAGACACCTCTAACTTAATAAATACTGAGTACATCCTTGGGCCCCACTTAAAAAATCTAATTTATATACGAAATAATAAAAAAATAACATGGTGTCATGAGCTGATGACAGAAATATATGTATACTCACCCATGTGTTCTTCAGAATTGTCTGATCTATTTCCTGGTTCCTTTGTTCTAGCTCGTTTACCTCGTTAGTCTAGTGGTCTCCATTAATTCAGTACGCTGTTTTGATACCTCAGTGTAATGCAGCTTCCTATTACAGTAGCTTATTTCAAGAACTGCAAGCCTGTGGAATTCTCTTCCTGCTGACTAATTTCCTTTTATCTATAACTTTGGTCTTTTCAAAACTAAGGCGGACTGGCATCACCTCTCTTTGAGATAATCATCTTTCGTTTTTTGATAGCTCCTTACATCAAGTGATGTCATGCCTTGTCTGCAGCGCTTTCCATGAAAAGAATCCAGGACAACGTCGTGTCTTTCTGCTTAATCAGACACGTATTAAGCAACTCATTGGCTTAATTACACGTAGCTTAACACTCCACAGAGCCTTGCGTTGTATATATGCCGTGTGTCTTCTGAAGCATAAAATAAGTTGTCAGTTCTTACCAGACACTGTTTCAAGAGACGTACATTAAAGACAGTGTGTTTTACTTTGCTGGCTTTAGATTACGCAAGACTTCTGTGATATCAAATGTTTATTACTAATAAGTTACGACTTATCAAGACAAGAAGCCACTTGTGGATAAGGCTTACTGAGATTGATGGATTGTCAGTTGAATGATGAAGACTATTATGAAAGGATGGAAAATAATCATCCGAATAAAAAAATGGATTACTTATACTTATTACAAGTGGCCGTTGACATTGAATTTGAAGACGACAATGTTATAAACTATAGGAAAGCAGTCAAGTGGTTATGAGTTCCACGAATGGGAGTTTTTTTTGGAAAGAAACTATATTGATAAAAATTTAGTTTAGTACAAGGAAGGAAGGAAACACTTTTCTAGATAGATGTTTATAAAACAAGTGTTCGGATGTCTTGTGTCTTCTTGGAGTTTTATTGAAATGTGATTCTCTCCTTCATTAACCCACAACGTTGAGGTTAAACACAATGATCGATCGGTGATTTCGTGTTGAGCATTCCATGGCGTTATTCGAAGTTTACATTTTTGTATTACTTAAAAAAATATATATATAATTTTGTTTTGCGCTAAACACTTAATACTGGTATAACGGTCTTCTACCTCACATTAATGTTTTTATTAATTCTTTTTAATTTCTATAATTTTCAATTTTAAAATTATAAAGAAATCAAATATCTGTCGTGAACACACCTATGATAATATCGAGAAGGCGATCTTCATGATGGAGTCTTAATAATGTTATTTAAATAAACTTTCCCATTAATACCACTATTGGATTTATCGTAAACATTGACTGATCTTTGTATAGGGAGTTGTTTTCAATTATATCTCCAGACAGATAGACAGAAGTTAAACATTTCTTTTTAAATTTTACTAATAAGTCACCACTTAGGATAAACACCAGTCAATCAGTAGGGTTAATGAGATGAACCAGTTGTCAGTTAAAGTATGTAAACTATGCTGAGAGTATTAGTGGAATGAACAATGTCTTATTTATTATGAAGAGGAGTTTATGACAAGTATTAATAGCTATTGACTTTAATATTATATATTGCTGTCTATGTATTACAAATATATACTTTAGCCTTAATAATAATAGTAAGTAACAAAGCAATTCCTTATGGAAATTAAAATAAATCCATAACACGAAATTCATAATACTAGAATTTTTAACAAAAATCTTCATTATAATAAAGTGGCAGTTCTTAACTATGTGTTTAAAAATTCCTCATAGCTTTTGTGTGATTAACTCCCATCACCATATACATTCTGAAAGTACATTACCTAAGGAATTTGGATAAACATATTTTATTTTGATCACATGGATTACGATATGGTTGTATATGTGTTCGCGCTTGACATCCATGAAAAGGAAATACGACGTTTGAATTCATTAGATGTAAAGTAATTATCGAAACCAAAGAATACAACTATAGATATTATTAAAAGCTAAAGGACTTGCGGTTAACTTCACACGCATCCTCATTGATTCTCGGAAAAGGCTTGCTGTGCCCCCAAAGAAGTGGGTTAAGTTACAGATCACAGTAATTTATTTCGATTAATCTCACTGTAATTCCATCCCCTCTCATTAAATGCTGGGGGAATCCTTAGGCACGACTAGACAAATTGAATATCATAAATCAAAGAAACAAGAATGAAAGTGGAATATTATGGAATGAGTTTGGCGTTAATGTTTAGTTTTGTTTACCCTACTCTTTAATCTATAGTTACATAGATATTTGAATTCATACTTTTTACATGTGTATTAGAGGAATGGACGTTTAGAAAGTGAACTGGCCTGAGCCCGGATGGCAAGTGTTAAATCCGAGCCGTTCCTCATTACACTCTAAACAGACTTATCAAAATAGGCCAATAATTATCAGTGGTTTTGAATAAAGAATTTTGCTGAGATATCACATGTAAAAGCGCTGGGTATGCTGTGGCTGACGGGGCTTGGTCCTCTGTCCGTCTGAGGTATGGTCCTCCTTCCTAGATTTTACCTCCTCGCTTTTTTTGAGAAGGGATTAGTTTATTGCTAATCGCCTGAGGCGCCACACTAAGGAATGCCGACGGGCTGCCATACAATTTTTGTTTGGTCAAAGTTATCTCTTCAGCTTTAAAGCTGGTTTTTAAAATCTCACTTACCTGACCTTGTGTCTAATCTTGCGCCTTGCGAGGGAGATAAATAAGTCACCTACTGTTGGTTACAGATATACACGAAATATTCGTGAGCGTATGCATATTACATATATTCAGTTAACATGCATCCATTATGGTCCATCTAATTTTTGAAATAATAATTATTTAAATATACAAGAAAATCATCCATAATGTTTCACGAATACACAATATTGTAAATCGGGCCTAATATGACATTCCGGGCTATTATCATAATCCTATGTAAACCGATGTTTCTCTTTTATACTTATAAACCTTTGTTTGTCTCTTAAAACTGGGTTGTAACATTTGTATGTTACAACTGTCACATATTTTATGTGTCACTACCAATGATAAGCCAAGCTGTAAATAGTTCTTGGGGATGCTATTGCCAGTATGCTTGATGACTAAATTTCGTCAAAGTAGGTAACATCATATAACGTGGAACGAAAATAACTCCATAAACATTCTTTTTTTTTCGCACCATCTTGCTGATTGGCGTCTATCTACTTCTCGTTTGAAGAAAAGGCAAAGGTGTCACTGATTATTACAACTTTACCTAATAATATATTTCTCTGTTAACGGGTGTTTATGTGTTTTGCTACAAGACAGGTTTCATAATGATGTCGTATAAAAACGTTTTACATTAAAAACGGTATGCACATCTGAAATCATTTGTTCCTAAACTATTCTGAGAACATCAACACTTAAGTGCTATTCATTCAACAAAGTCTTTTTTTAGCAACGAGGGCGACATAGTAGGGACACATGTCCCGAAACGTACAACAGTAGCCCCATTTGACGGTACTTGCATACAAAATAAACATGATAAATGTGACGTAGATCCGGTTACAGATTTACACCGCTTCGTTAGAATAACATTCCAAATCTAAAGAAAATATAATTAAACTCATTTAGTATGAAAATTCTAACCAATTACGAAAGATATGAACCAAGAGATTCGAATGAAAAAAAATATTTACGGTCGGACAAATAAAAGTTTTCTCTATATTGAAGGCCTTGACCTTTGATAAACGCCGACAGCTTCAGCTTTGATTGGTCAGTACTTTCGGCGTTCGCGCTGTACCAATTAATCATTCATCTGACTATTTTTTAATTTAAGAAAGTCCTAGAATATCAATGTCATTTCCGTTAAAAAGGCAGCTGCCTTGCTTTATTCTAATGTCGGTAGTAATTTTTCTTATTCCTTTTTATAGAATCGATTACAGGATAGCCCCTGTGAATGTTGTCAACTTTCCTAAGAGAAAGTTGTACAGTAATTCTGTCAGGACTAGTAGAGGACCGGTCGCGTCTACAGTATGCGCTTGTAATAATTGCATCACACACACACAAAACTAAAACTTGTTCCCTTTGCCTTGGAAATATCAATTAATAATTAAAAAGATGTAAAAGTATCTCATTGTAACAACAAATTCTGCCAACGATAAATTAGTACATCTTCTATATGTACACAAAAGACGAAATTTGAATAGCTGTCTGCTTGTGGAATAGTGACGGACGGGGAGAAAGGAAGTCTCGTGTGGTTGTGACGTAACGAACGAAAAGTAAAAGCTCAACCAGTAGCGTCCACTCCTAACCCCTAAATATGGCGGGTGGTTCTTGTTCCTGTTAAGCACACTTCTGGCTTGGATAAATATTTAATCGGGTTAATATTTTAGCTGCATCTTAATGGCGATATCTTGGTGCGGTTTCTGACAGCTGCGACGAAGGAAGATGGGTATAATTTAACTGGACAACTGATTTTAGAACCGAAAACTTAACATTTGGTAGGAATGTCGTTTTAACTTGTATAGATGATTGTAAGGCGGATTATATTTATCTTTGTAAAGAAGGCCTGGATGGAACATAAATCAATCATGCGCAATTTGACTGGTTCTCGTTATTCTTTACTTTTGCAGCAATATTATATGTTGGAGTGTAAAAATAATGATAAAAACAGTATCTTTTAACATTAGGCTGACTAAATAGAACATAAAAATTCCCATTAGATATAAAACGTTTAGAATTATGGATACATGTCCGGATATGACGTGACAGACAGGAAGTCACTAATGCGACCGCGAGGATAGGCTGATTAAATATCTCTTTTTTCTGAACCGCGAGACAGAGACACACACACAAAGATGGAAAGAGAGAGAGAAAAATACAGAGAGAGGAAAATACAGAGAGAGAAAAATACAGACAGAGTAAAAGACAGAGAGAGTAAAAGACAGAGAGAGAGAGAGAGTAAAAGACAGAGAGAGAGAGAGAGTAAAAGACAGAGAGAGAGAGAGAGAGTAAAAGACAGAGAGAGAGAGAGTAAAAGACAGAGAGAGAGAGTAAAAGACAGAGAGAGAGAGTAAAAGACAGAGAGAGAGAGTAAAAGACAGAGAGAGAGAGAGAGTAAAAGACAGAGAGAGAGAGAGAGTAAAAGACACAGAGAGAGAGAGAGAGAGAGTAAAAGACAGAGAGAGAGAGAGTAAAAGACAGAGAGAGAGAGAGAGAGAGAGAGAGTAAAAGACAGAGAGAGAGTAAAAGACAGAGAGAGAGAGAGTAAAAGACAGAGAGAGAGAGAGTAAAAGACAGAGAGAGAGAGAGAGTAAAAGACAGACAGAGAGAGAGAGAGTAAAAGACAGACAGAGAGAGAGAGTAAAAGACAGAGAGAGAGAGAGAGAGAGAGTAAAAGACAGAGAAAGAGAGAGAGTAAAAGACAGAGATAGAGAGAGAGTAAAAGACAGAGATAGAGAGAGAGTAAAAGACAGAGAGAGAGAGAGAGAGTAAAAGACAGAAAGAGAGAGTAAAAGACAGAGAGAGAGAGTAAAAGACAGAGAGAGAGAGAGAGTAAAAGACAGAGAGAGAGACTAAAAGACAGAGAGAGTAAAAGACAGAGAGAGAGAGAGAGTAAAAGACAGAGAGAGAGAGAGTAAAAGACAGAGAGAGAGAGAGAGTAAAAGACAGAGAGAGAGAGAGTAAAAGACAGAGAGAGAGAGAGTAAAAGACAGAGAGAGAGAGTAAAAGACAGAGAGAGAGAGTGAGTAAAAGACAGAGAGAGAGAGAGAGTAAAAGACAGAGAGAGAGAGAGAGTAAAAGACAGAGAGAGAGAGTAAAAGACAGAGAGAGAGAGAGTAAAAGACAGAGAGAGAGAGAGAGTAAAAGAGAGAGAGAGAGTAAAAGACAGAGAGAGAGAGAGAGTAAAAGACAGAGAGAGAGAGTAAAAGACAGAGAGAGAGAGTAAAAGACAGAGAGAGAGAGTAAAAGACAGAGAGAGAGAGTAAAAGACAGAGACAGAGAGTAAAAGACAGAGACAGAGAAAGAATAAAGACAGAGAGACAGAGAGAGTAAAAGACAGAGAGAGAGAGAGAGAGAGTAAAAGTCAGGGAGAGAGAGTAAAAGACAGAGAGAGAGAGAGAGAGAGAGAGAGTAAAAGACAGAGAGAGAGAGAGAGTAAGAGACAGAGAGAGTAAAAGACAGAGAGAGAGAGTAAAAGACAGAGAGAGAGAGAGAGAGTAAAAGACAAAGAGATAGAGAGTAAATGACAGAGAGAGAGAGAGAGTAAATGACAGAGAGAGAGAGTAAAAGACAGAGAGAGAGAGAGAGTAAAAGACAGAGACAGAGAGTAAAAGACAGAGACAGAGAAAGAATAAAGACAGAGAGACAGAGAGAGTAAAAGACAGAGAGAGAGAGAGAGAGAGAGAGTAAAAGTCAGGGAGAGAGAGTAAAAGACAGAGAGAGAGAGAGAGAGAGAGTAAAAGACAGAGAGAGAGAGAGAGTAAGAGACAGAGAGAGAGAGTAAAAGACAGAGAGAGAGAGTAAAAGACAGAGAGAGAGAGAGAGAGTAAAAGACAAAGAGATAGAGAGTAAATGACAGAGAGAGAGAGAGAGTAAATGACAGAGAGAGAGAGTAAAAGACAGAGAGAGAGAGAGAGAGTAAAAGACAGAGAGAGAGAGAGAGAGAGTAAGAGACAGAGAGAGAGAGAGAGTAAGAGACAGAGAGAGAGAGAGTAAGAGACAGAGAGAGAGAGTAAAATACAGAGAGAGAGAGAAAGACAAAGAGAGAGAGAGAGACAGAGAGAGAGAGAGAGAGAGAGAAAGGCATGTGCTGTGAAGCAACTGTTTCTCCTATTATGCGGGTTGGGGATAGTATTTAATTTAATTATTCTACAGGATGTTAGACAAAGGTCAAGTGTGGGTTTTGCTGAAAGTGTTTCTGTGGAACGAACTGAATTCGAACCTGACACACCCAGGTTCTCAGTCCGCGTCACTAAACACTTATCCGCCGTATGTGTGCATACTGTGTACTGAAGAGAACCATTCTGGAACGCATTGTTAAACCCTAAATAATGTTGTGCTGTTTTATTCATGACTTTTACAACCGCTTTTATTAAAACGTTGATGACGACGACCGTTATAAACATACGAAACATGCAAAGACGAAGACGATGCTCCTATATGACAACTAGGAAATCCCCTTAAAACAAGACGCAACTTTCCACTGATTAACTACTTTTGATGTTTGAACAATACAATACTTTAGCTGTATTCTACAAACCGCTGGCCAGAGATATTTCGTTAAGGTTTGGTGTAAAATATAGTTTTCCGAAGTGCTGTACTTTATACAATTACACAAATATTTACCAGTTTAAGAACCTCGAATGGGACGTAACTCTATTATATATGGACATTTATAAGTACAAGTCTTTAGTAGTATAAGCTCGATTTTCACATAATGCTTGTCTTAATAGCATGTTTTAGTTCCATTGAAGTAGTGTGCAGTCTTATGTCTCACAGTTTTTAAAGAGAAAGCATTCATATAATCACATTGAAAAACATACGTAACAATTGTTTATTGATTTAACAACACACCACTTATGGACGTTTAACGCCATAACATTAAAATGTTTCCAAGTCCATCACTTCATTTTTATTATATCAATATGTTTTTAAACGCTTTGAAATATTTTTGGGTCTGATTTGTTGCTATTATACAATACAGTAAGACACTTAAATTAAGATGAACTCATTCAAACACGGTTATTCTTAAGATTATATATCCTCTATATAAAGTAAATGCGTTTTCCCCATCGAAATCAGTACAAAGTAGACTATAAAAATAATGTATCACACGCATCGAAACATCACTGAAGTCGTTTACTAACTTTAATCATGCTTCCAGAAAATTACAAATTATTTTTTTAAAGTTATTACAAAAACATGATTATTACCTCCCCGCCTGTAAGTCTCTCCCAACTAAGGTAAAGAAAAGAGAAGGTAGCAAATTATATTCCCGCTAACAATTAAGTCTTCCCACAAAACTCAACACACCGCATAGCGTAACGGACCTATTATTTCACAAAGAACAAAAAGAAACAGATTTCAGAATTCGCAAACACCCCAATGAGCTATCACTGAACGCTTTGATATTTTTATAACTTTGACTTAATTTGATGAAATATACATTACCCGTAAGTAATTACATATTTTTCCCTACCTCATTCATACTAGTACAAAATAAAAATCCATTAACAATGCGAAGTAAAAGACAAACTTTTTCCACGTTGCCGCCAGCCAGTAAGAAGCCGTTCAATACTATTCTTCCTCCTCTCGCTCACGCAATGCTTACAAGTAGGAGTGAAGTAAATAATATTTCGTAATTACTTATAGATATCTGACTACATATTTTTTTGATAAAATGACTTAATAAAGCTGCTTCTCGCCGTTTGAATGAGTTATTAAAATCCTAATTACTTATAATATCAATTAAATTTGTATTTAACTAAACTTAAATAACAAACGTAATAGCAATAAGAATTCGCTAAACAGAAAACAAAAACAAGACTTAATAAAAATATAAAATTAATTCGCCGTTTTATTTATTTACAAAAATAAAGAAAATCGTACTTCTACAGAATTTGTACTGAGCTGTTTCTATGTTGTTCTTTTAAGACACTAAAATAAACCGTAAACTAATCCTTATCTAAGTTTTAAATTTAGTTCTGCAAAAGTCTGTTTAGTTCGGTTTGCTTCAAATTCTGTAGGAGACAATCTTCTACACTGGAGATATCCTGCTACACTATGGCAATTTGTATTTTTGTTACATTCAAAGGTATACAGTTGCTTGTGTACATTGATTTCCCACAATTAAACAGCGACATTTGCTTCTTTACATTAAACCTATCCGTTGTGACCTATTTGCGTTTACTCGGCAGTTTACATATTTTATTTCATTCTTTTACATTAATCCCGGGCAACGGCGAGAAGAAACAATGTAATTACTTACGATTATAATCATCCACCGAGAGATTGTTAGGATGTGTTGATTTTGCTCCCATGCTACGAAAATGCCAATGGTGGTACTATGAAGGAACTATTTAAATACATCAGAGTAGAAATCAATGTCCTTTCTGGAAATGCTGTGTTTATTTCCAAAATTCACATATCTATGAGTTCAATAAACTAAACTTCCATAGGAGAAAAAAATAATTGCAGACCGTTTTCTCAAGAAATGTGTACATATAAAAGAAATTCATCCAAATCTGTTAAACATTTAAAAATATTATAAACCTTTTGCATGAGATCCTTTTACCAATATAAATGGAGTCGGCATAAAATAACACAAAACGGTTGATATGCTGTAAAACAAAGCAGAACGTTTCGCTGTATTACATGAATTTAGTGTGGCTAGACAACCCAGTCCCCGAAGCCAGGATCGAAACTTAACTGTCTAGACGACTGTCGGCGATTATAATCCCCGGAGGTAATAATCTGCTAGATGTAAGCGAGGTCTCATGTAAACATTGTCAATTGCCTGAAGGATTGAATGGTTGACACAATGAACAATGCATAAAAAAATCGAACAAAAGAAAAGTTAAATAGTGTGTGTAACATTTTTATAACAAAACGTTTATCGTTATTTCCTTCCGTCTAGCCATCTCTCTATCTGCATAACTTAGCAAATATAACGCTGCTATGTTAGGAAGGAATCCTTCACAGCATTGCGAAAAGTATGGTTAAGTTTAAAGTATAGAGATAAATTAATAATGCCAATTTTATTGCTCCCGGACAACGTCAAGTAGAACAAAATTTATATTAACCTCCTTTCCCTCACATACCAAATATACTACTGAAATTTAAGTAAGGGAGCCTTAACAGCACTGACTAAAGGGCGGTTAAAATTAAAGTATAAACAGAAATGACGTTGATAATGATTAGTGATACCGGACAACGCCAAGTAAAACAAATGACCCCGATCAAATCCTAATTTTTCCTCTTCCACTCCATTTCACATTATTAAGAAGATACGTAACGTTGACGAAGTCAATAGTTCAAAGATATTTACTATATATCCCTTACCAAAAGTAATACTGAACTCTTACAACTGTTGATCCCAGACAATGCCGAGAGGTTTCAGTCAATTCCTAATCCCTCCCTCAATTTCAAGATATTAAGTCGATATGTAATTTTGCTAAAGACGATAGTCTTAAAAGAGTTAATACATATCAGTTACCAAAAGTAATACTGTATCCTTGCACTTTTATTTATCCGGACAACGACAAGTAGAACAAATGGTTCTGCTTAATACGTAATATCTCATTAACCGCATCTATTTCAAGGCATTAAGAATATACGTTATGTTGATGAAGACAATATAGTCCAGGCAATATAGCACATTTTAGGGCCCAACTTGGAACAAATTGCAACATAATTTTTTTCACCACCAGGCATTCCCATGAGGTGTCTAGAATATCATACTAAAAGTCCTAAGAAATCAACGTTTAGGAAATATGTCTAATCCAAGATGGCCGCCAATTTTCGATAATTTGCCATATCTCCGCATTTAGATGTCATAATTGAGTGATTTGAAGTGCTAAAATGGGTTTTTTGAACACAAGGATTTACGTGGAGTAGGTTACATTTTTATTGGATAAAGAATTTATAGCCAAAAATCCAATATGCTGGAAAGAATGTCTATTTTTAGAATGTATTTGCTCAACATTTTATTTTTTTCGGTACATTTTTTAACCTAGGGCCTACTGAAATGTAGGAAAACACAATTGTATCATAGATAAGTTTGTTATCATACTCATGAACAACAGTAAGCCTGTGTTTCAACAACAGATCATCAATATTAATTTCAAGAGTATCAATTCCAGTTGTGCCACTTTGCGGTATCCGGCTTAAGCATCGTCGTCTACATCATCTGACAAATCTGGCACCTGTGAGTTAGAGCAACTTGTACCACGACATTCTCTACACACGGCAGTGCAATGGAGACCATATTTTTGGCATGTGCACTTCCTTGTTTTGCAGTTTTTCTTGCAGCTACAACAGATGACATCCAGTATCTCCGGTGGTGCTGCGGGCTGATCTGTCTGTATAGGCATGCACCTTCTGTCCACAAGGTGCCATTCCCAATCTTGTGGCTTCATGTTGACACATGTTCCTTTCCACTCCATTACCTGGAAATAGACACGGAGGCTATGGAATCTTGCAGCTGCTGATGTTGGGGGTAGAGCTTGTGGTTCCACGGAAGATGTGTTCTTGGAAATCTTGTCACAGAACCGTTTGTATCTTAAGCTGTCCAGTCCTTCCTCTTTGATACCACCGTACAGTGATACCAGAGCTTTCTCTCCTGCAGCAGTTATGTCCTCCGGTGTTTGCCCTGATTTGTGGAACATCTCTGATTGCTCACGAAACAGGGAATCAGTCTTCACCTTCTTCACTGCCAAACCTTTTCCCAATCCAAACAGGCGACTAGTGGTATCGCAGCCAAGCATAGCATGGACAAAGAGCAGATGGTCGCAAATCTGAGGACCCAGCAACTCTTTCGACTGCTTTATGCACCACACCCTTCTCGATTTGGTGGCTTGCTTTGACTCTGATACCAGTGCAAACAGAGTTAATATATATCCGTTAATTGGAACCGTACATTTTTAAAACCAAAAACTAATATGTAATTTAGTAGAGTTTTGTTTTGTTTTGTGATATGTAAAAAAAGCACCTGTATCGTTTTATAAAAAAAAACAATAACATCTTTTTTTATACGTCGACATAATGGTTATCGTAAAGATCGACGGTGTAAACATAATGTGCTAAGAAATTGTGTATAGGCGATTCAAATAGTTGTATGTTATTGCTTTAAAAATGTTAAATTGGGAACCATTTGGCGCTTTTACAGTTCAGCATCCGCCGTGGAATATGAAATGTTCCCATTTAAGGAGTATTGCATCCGCGATCAGGGAAGAGTTAACAAAGCCACCCTATCCCCATGTTAAGAATGACTTTAAATGTTAAACAGTATAAGTGCTAGCCATTTCGAGTTAACATCTATTTAATAATACGCGCGTAATCGGAAGGAAAACACGTGTGAAATGTGTCAATATACTACAAGAACCGTGATTTTTAAAAAATGGAATCTTATGGGATGCCGCCATGTTGAGTTTTTAGTATCGCTCAAGACGAAAAAATATAAAAACGTCCGTTTTTGACTATTACTACGTAGTAATACATTCTGTGCTTGTTTCGTTTTATGTTAGACCTCTCTTTAAAGACAGACCTAAGGAAATGTATTACCTTTGTTATCTACTTACGTAGTAGCTGAAACGAAGACTGCACAGAAAACATTACGCAAATTCACCCAGTATTTATTAAATGAAAAACAATTAAAAACGAATTTATCTGTCGACCGCCATAGTGTATCTATCAACCGCCAGATTTAAAATAACATGAGTTATCTCTCTTGCCTAACAGAAAGCTGAACTCGTTACGAAAATGCCTAGAGATACGTAAACTCGTTTTTTTTCTTGTGTTTTCTTATTTAATAAATACTGGATGAATTAGCTGAATTTTACAGAAAAAATTACGCTAACACATAAGTACACAACAAATGTCATGTCATTGTGAAACGAAAGAAGCACCATGCATTCATTTGAACAAAACACGTACTTATACTTCATTATATATATATATATATATATATATATATATATATATATAGTATCGTCTAAACACTTATTTTATTCTAAGTTTCGAAAACAAATTAAAAACACCTTGACTGAGTTTTTTTAAACAAAGCATTAAACCCAAAAACTTTATTTTTCTAAACCAAAAATGTAAAGAAACGAATTTTATTTGTGTACTGTTACGCAATTCTTGTTATTGGATGCACGAGCGTGTCGACGTAACGGTTGTTAACTTTGAAAACAACGACCCCCCCACCCACCTTTATAAGACGTGTTCCACGCCAGTTAAGTACATATACAAACTTATTTACGAAGAGACGAAATACGTAACTTGAAAACAAAGATACAGAATGTTTATTGAAAACGCAAACGACGCAAAGTAAGCAGCAAACAGTTGCGGTCAGATTTATTTCCTGATATTAAACATTATCCGTAATATAACTTTCGGAGAGAGTTTAAGTTACCCTAATTTAATAATGTATTTATTAAATTGTTATGTTAAAGTACTAAATAGTAAACAAATTCCCACACCCTACGGTCGGTAAACTGCAGAAGGTTATTTAAATTTACAGTGCTTGGATAACAGCAATTAGGTCACTGACTGAAGAATGTAGTATTTAGTCATATTTCAATAGCTAATGTAAATATTACTATAGTATCATATGCCATAAATATATTAGGTACTTAAGAACCTAATAGAACACCCAGAATCAATTATCATATGTACGTAGAAATACATACATATGCTCAGCTATTATTATATATTATTTATATATTTATAATACTTTACACTTATCTTCTTTTTGTGTCCGTACCGACGATCTCAAGGGCAATATGTGTATGCATACTACATTTTCATCGGTGGTTAAACTGTTTGTGGGGCTAATACCATTAGATAAACGGTTTACTTAGTCCACGAGGCTTGCAATAAAGAAATATATAAGTATTCCCAGCCCCGTGAACTAAATTAAACTTTTATTGAAGGGTATTACCAAGGTATTACTTTCTAGAAAAAATAAAGATACATAATATATATACATATTGTCGAAAATAAATTCCAATGTTATATAATATGTTTACCGTGTCTCGCTATTTGAAGCATATTCAGCGGAGAGGTTTACACTGATTATAAAATTGTAAACACATTTTAATCACGATATAAAAAGAACATACCTATCTCTACCTATGTGTATGTTAGTATGCGAGGCTACGGATTCGATAGAATGTGTAAACAAAATAAAGTGGAATAAAGATTTTAAAATGTATATTAGATAAATTACTAATATTTCGCATCATTTTATTGAAATAGCTACACCAGAGATGAACAAAATAGTTATTAAGATTCTTGAATAAAACGGCGGGACTCAATAGTCGTCTACACGTGTTTTATGTGATCTTGTCTTTTATATTACGTTTGTTTATTTTTTGTTCCATTTTATTTTATTTACACATACACACAATTAGGGAAGTGTATGTTTATATATTTAAATGTATAGGATGCACTCCTAAACGAATTAGCCGTTCTTAATGAATTCAAGAAAAACAGATTTGGGACGTAAGGGTGGGTAATGTTGGCTACATTTAGTTTTAGTTTGGTTTATGAAAGGTGCAAAAAGGAGATAGAACACGTTCGTTAAAATTCAGATTATCCCAATTGTTATTCAATTTTAACAATGGGTATTAGACATCAATTAAGAAATATTCCCACAATTTTAATTTGTTTTAGCATGTTTAAGGGGTGTGATTCTAGGGGACACTAATGTTGTCACAATATCTTATTTGAAAATTAAAATATTTCAGATTTGCATTAAATGTGATCCACAGTTATATTAATAAGATTCACTCACTTTCAATGTAGTGCAAATGCTCAATAAGCTTATGCTTTAAATCTTAGAATTGTTTAAAATTAAAACATGAAATTTGACATAAGCATTAATAGTATTGTCTCTTCAATTTACTGTTCGTAAGGGGACCGGAAGGTGTTGCTAAACTGTTCTGTTCAGTGAATAAATTGGACACCTTCCGTCGGTGGCTAGTATTCTAGTATATAAATGAACATGATCTAATGCGGTTTGTCAAAAGAAGTAAAGAAAAAGAAAAGCAGTCGTTGATAATTATTTCGTTCGAGAAACTGAGCGTAACAACACTTTGCATCCTCCAGAGACGAGATAAGTGTAAGCTCGCCTGCGCCAATACACACAAGGAGATCGAATAAAGCCGCTATCTGATACACTAATGTTTACCGAGACGATGTCGGCAACGAACACTAACCACACATCATTGAGTAATAATGTACAATTTTAAATCGAAACTAGGAAGATCTATCAATGCAAAAAAAAGCTATCAACATAAACAGATATGTTTCCTATGTTTTCCTTTATATGATTTTTTTCTATTTGAATAATCAGAATTCCACTTTAGAAAGCCTTGTTACCAAAATAACTACAGATAGGAATCTCGTTATTAAATCTCTCTTTCCTGTTCCAAAGAAAATGACATCTCACCATTTTTGCTACGCCTCAGACATTTTCTCATCAATAAAATGTATTCTTTTAGAATAATTCCACAATGTGCTGACGTTTGAACCAAACTGTTCGATATGTTGTCAGTGCCGATTAATAGGATTACAAAAATGGCCTATTGCAAAGATAAAAAAAAAGTTTTCTAAATGATAAATATCACAAATACATAATCTTCTCAAGCAGTAACATATAACTCCGCTGTTTCACATTTAAAATATATTCCAGGAAAAGACTAAGATGTTTGATTTGGGAGGTTTTATTTTGAAAAAATTTGTTTCACTATTTATCAAGGCCGAGATCCACTAGAGTGTAAAGGTTAATGAAACAGAAATTATTGCAAGCCGTAATATTACAAACACTATGGGAGTTCTAACATTGAGCAATGTTATTAACTGCGTCTGATTACTTAAGGCGCGGTTTATGACAAAGATTTAACGACGACCAATGTGTAATAATCAGGAAAACAGTTCTGCGGCAATGTGTCCTACAAATTGAAAGCCTTCCAAATAATCGCTGCCCATGGAAATTCCGACTGGCGCAAGGCACATAAAGAAAGAATACGCAAACAGTCTTCTTTAATGTAGTAGAAATACGAATTATTTCTGTGATTGTCTTGTTTTATGGAATATAAACGATATTTCGGTCAGTTAATTTTACCGGTTCATTTTGCATGATGTTTAGAAGGTTCAAATAAGACCAAAGAGTTACACAAATGGTTCGTACTTCCTCCTAGCTAAACACTTAGTAATTTCAAAGCAAGTCGAGTAATCTTCAACTATATTTCGGTGTAGTAGCCAATGAATGAGAGCCTTCTGGTCGTCCTAAACCACGTTTGATCCATTTTTTTTAATGCCGAATTTAATTGTTTTTGTAAGAGTATTTGTTATGCATGTTATTAATATCTTAGAATAGTTGTCGATGAATTTTTGTAGGCATACATCGCTTGAATGAGTTTTCTGATTTGTTAACACTTTTACGATATTCGTAACTGAAAAAAACTTACTTTTTTATGGAATTGCATTGGCTTTCACTAAGTAGAACCATTTCATCTACCGAAATGCTACCTGTCTATTAACTATATATATATATATATATATATATATATATATATATATATATATATGTGTGTGTGTGTGTGTATTTTTATGTAATTGTTTTTATTGGTGATTGCAGCGTTCGTGGGTTTTCCTTACTACTACTACTATTTCGATCGTTTTACTCCCTGAATGATTAGGGCCTAATTAGTCGCATTTTACTTTATAGAACGTATTTTCCGTTAATATATACATTTCTATTGATTTTAGGCGTATGAAATTTATATATATATATATATATATATATATATATGAGAGTTTATTTACATACTAGACACGATCCTTGAGTGTCTTCGGTCTCACTCTACAAGGGTTTGTGAGGACAACCTGACATAAGGATACTTCACCGTACAAGCAAACCCTGACTAAATGTTGGAAATAACATACATAAGTTTGTGTTATATATTACACTTCGTTTTTATATAAGCTAATTTTGCACGGCAAATATGACTAGACAAATAATTTATTTAGTTTTCAGTACTGGAAATAAACAAAGAATACAACAACAAGAAAATATTATCTTTTATCTTTATTTAATGATATTACCCGCGCAAACATTATCAACAGAATAGCAGAATAATACATACCTTACTCTTGGAAATGAATTTCAATATTTATATATACATAATGTGGACATGTGTATGTTTATTATACGCAACACTCGTCACTAACTAAGTCAGAATAGTTGTAGGTCTTTATTTATATGTTATCTTTTAATTGTTCATATTCCAGAGATAATATCTTAAATCATTTACACCGTTGATCTACTCTATTTTATAAAACAATCTTTGTTTACAAGTAATTGATAAATTAGTGAAGAAAAAAATACTGGTTTGTAATTGCTTATGTCTTGCATTTTGATTATCTATTTTCTTTCCATGTGAGCTTGTGTCCCTACGCGGAGTGATTTACTCATTATCCAATGAAAATACTTACATAGGATGTACTTCCGTCGCAATATTTGCACGGTTTTTCTCGCTTCGCAACCAAGCATTTGGACGAGATATTTCAGCAATAGCAGACGTACGACACGCCCGTCCATGGAACCCTTTCTCAACCTTTTGACGTCGGTTCTCTTAAGTAGCTCTTTCTTTTGTTGGTTGTGCGAAGGTGTGAAATAAAGTAAGTACGATGTTAAAATAAAAGTTTGTCATTTTAATTCACTTGTTAATATACTTTCTTTTCCTAAAAGATACATATTCAAAATAATTTCGTGGTTTTATCCAAATCTTTAAAAAATGTAATTATTATTATTTACTTTCTTTAGTTCTTAGATTGAAATACATTTCGGTAAATATTTAGCATTTTCTATGTTCCTCGCACATGCAATTTCCAGGGAAGCAATAAACAATCCTGCTTCAATATTTGCCATACGTATTAACATTTATATTATAAATCATTTTTATAATATTCAGGTAATGAATAAAATAAAGTAAAATATTGTATTTTGATTTTATAGCTGATTTTTTGCTGATCAATTATCATGTCATATATGTGTTTGTTTTTTCTTTTGCAATACCTTTTTAGGGAAAGGAAAACTATACTTCTACATCAACTACCACACTGTCGATACTGTTGTGTCCTTTTTCATGACAATAAAACATAATCATCTAAGTATCATGCAGTTTTAGAATATTCGTTATTTTGTGTTTCGAAACAAAGAAACAAATAAACAGACACCAACTATAAACAAACCGCGCATGCGTGGTACCCCTCTGTATGTGAGTCGATGTGGCGAGTGTAAAATGCAATACATTTGGGCCCATTTGGGGCATTTTTGACCCCCATTGTACCCCCTGGGGCGCGAACCAGAATTATTCTGAGGTCAAGGATGCTCATTTTATATTCAGAACAATTGCCTCTACATTTTGGCCAAGTTTCAGAAAAAATTGAATGGATGGATCAAACGTTATGGGAGAAAAATGGTCATTTTTTTGGCATTTTAGGGGGTTTGACCACCTGAGGTGCGCGAACCAGATTTTCTCCAAGGTCAGCGATACTTATTTTCTTTTACGAACAATTGCCTCCATATTTTGGCAAAGTTTCGGAGAAATTGAATGGATGGATGAAAAGTTATGGGGCAGAAAATGTCATTTTTTTCCATTTTGGTGCCTTTTGACCTCCTGGGGGCCTAACCAGATTTTTTTCAAAAATCGGAGAATGTCACTTTCTAACCTGACAAAAGTTAGAACTTCATGCACAATTTCAGAGAAATTCAATGGATAGTTGCGAAGAAAAATCCGGACGGACGGACGGACGGACGGACGGACGGAAATGCCTCAAAACATAGGTCTCCCGATTTTATAAATCGGGGGACCAATTAATATGTATAGATAATGTGATAACCTGTGTGCTGTGGAGGCATAACGACTATCACTGTTTCCTCCATTGTATTTCATTAGTAAACTCATAAACTTGAACATAGTTATCTGTTAAGAGATTCTTCTTGCAAAACGAAAAAGCAACCCTTTTTTTATTTCTATATCACCATTATTGGTAATATACAAGTAAAAGTTCTATTTTGTGCTATATAATTCATGTAGGTATTTACAGTATGTACAGCCATACTATGTAAACTTGTTGAGCAGAGAGTCGCACGTTCTCCAAATGCTCACAGAGAAATTGATAACTATTAGAGATATTGAATCAAAACAAAATGCGAAAGGACGGGACAAATACCTGGAGATTGGTAAGTTTTTGAGTCAACTACAAGTTACGGTGTATTAGAAAAATTAAAACATTTAAAAAAAAAATAAAACTAAATCAAAGTGCTAAGAAATATGTTAGCTTACAGTTTGTGTCATTAAAGTAAATAGGAAATAAACGTTGCTTGGCTTAGTTTTAGTCTGATAATATATTTGCGCCCACTTAATAGCAATAAACTAAATATTCATAAGGTCTTTATTTTAAGTTGGACATCTCTCGAAAGCGAAATTTACAAATCAAAATAGAAAACAAAATCAGAAATCAGCAGTTACTACTAATAATAATAGAAACAAAAATAATAGAAAACACAATATAATCACGTTTAACACACCTTATAACATAGACATACATTATGGAAATATTATTTGAGATATTAGAAAAAGATTTTCGTAAAAGAATTAAGCTATATAAATCATGAAGAGAAATATTATTAACTTGATAATAATAAACACAATAAAATAATATTAACAAATTAGCAATACTAGAGGTAATAATGCTATTTGTGTTAACAATAGAAACTTATGTAATTGTTGAAAAATATACTCTACTTCTTAACAGCTAATGTCATATACAACGTAAAAGTGAATAATATAAACAATGAAGAAAGTATACATAGCTGCTACAGAAATTAATTTCAAGTCAAGATATAATCACCGCATGATGTCATTCACGTGTTAAAACTACTAAACTAGCACAATTCTTTCTAAGAAACACACACACATTATATATATATATATATATATATATATATATATATATATATATATGGGAACAAACAAATAAAAATGTTAGCTCTAATATCAATAAAGAAATATAACAAAAAATATTGCAACACAAATAGCCAACCATTAAATTATGCTTATAGGAGAAACATAAGCTTCAGTATAATAGATATATGAAATGGATGTAAGAACTCTTCTTTGCAGTAATGTTCTTATCAATCAACTGGAAATGGCTCTTATCTCTTTAAAAAAGTGTCAAGAAGAAAAAAAATGTCATCCATTCGGAATAAGTTGTATGAATGGCGATTTCCTACGCCAAAGGACGAGTCGCTTGTATAAGTTTTATGATGAGAGATTGACATTAAAATAATTTTAATGAACACAAAAGTAATTTATGTGTTAAGATTTTTTTATTCACATTTTTTGTGTATGAATGGCGATTTCCTACGTCAAAGGACGAGTCGCTTGTATGAGTTTTATGATGAGTGATTGACATTAAAATAAGAAGTATGAATTAATAAACACAAAAGTAATTCATTTGTTGAGATTTTTTTATTCACATTTTTTGTGTTCATTCTTACTTATATTTATGTTCTTGCATGTCAGGTTTTAAAGAAAACGTTTTTTTTATTTTCGCTATGATGATTCTTGTCTAAAAGTATACTTTCCTTGTAAAACTATCTGTTCTAATATCATAGCAGTACTTTTCGTTTTATGTAGCCAGCGTAAAAAAATCTGCCGCTTTCTAGACTAAGACAAACCATTTTAAAATGTACGTGGAAACGAGAAAGCAAATAGCAAGCCAGACAATCCCCACCGACTTCAATAAATTCGTAATGAAATCCTCCACACTATAATAAAAATACATCAGCAGGTATTTCTTATTTAGGTCATCAGAAACTATACTATTAAATTACATATTGAAAATGAAGTTATTTACGTAATTCTATGATTTGATATGCATATTTTTGTAATATACCTTACTAAATAGTTGATGCGACCACATTTTCACGGAGAGATTACGCTAGTTTAAGTATACATATATAGTAAGCTATGAAAATATATTTATGACAATTAAGCTACACAGAGGCTCCCGTGTTTCATCTTCGGGGGGAATCTTCAGGCTAAAATGCATGAAGTTAATTTTGCCGGGTGTTGTATATACACGGCTTG
>OY744533.1:24038665-24076165 GCA_963556195.1 Sepiola atlantica | reverse complement strand
CGAAATACACTGCCGTGTATGAACCCCTTTATGTTAAAAAAGAGGATGTGCCTATCGTGGCTACTCTGGGAGCTTGGCACCCTGCCAGGACTATAAGTCCTTCCAATGACGTCTCAACAGCGTCGATCACCAAGTCACACTCCCCGGCAGTGCCTTTTGACCAAACGATGAATGCTCACTGGCGATAACGACGATCACATTTCGCCCCTTTCTAAAGATCGCCCGCCCAAAGCTACTTTAGCACACATTGGTGCCGGTACCAAGATACCCACCACTAACGATAGTAGCATATTTATACATTGTTTACTTTAAATATAATATAAATACAATTTATATTTATTCGTTAACATTTAAAAAAAAAAAATTTTTAAACGTAGTTGACCCCCCAAAAGGCAGGCCGCCACTGTAGACGTAATGAGCGAGTAAGAAAAGGAGAGAAGGTCGAGGGGTCAACCTAAACTGGGATCTGCGCAGCGAGATGTCTGTTTACATTAATTTTAAATTTCTGCATGTCAGTACTGTCGGGGAAACAGGGGGCAGGGATGGAGTTTCAGAGGACAGCAGCACGATGAAAGACGCTATTTGAGTAGAAAGCTCTCCGGCATCTGGGGATCTCCACTGCTAATGGATGGGATTTAGTTGATTGTCGAGTTGGTCTAGTGAATTTACGTCGAGGGGGGCACCAGAGTAATCAATTCATCGGAGCATAATGCATTGAAGCATTTGTAAAACAAGCACAAGGATGCTACATTGCGGCGATGGGACAGAGACTGGGGATTGGTTTACAGTGAGGGACCTATTAGGTTGGCAATCAGACCGGAATCATTTTCAAAATTATTACATTTAAAGAATCAAGGCGCCATTTGTTCGGTGTATTTGGCGCGCTTTTATGAAAAAATTGAAACAAAATTATTTTTATAATTCACTCACATAATTCATGAATGAAAGGGAAATTCAATTTTAACAGCGATGTATATGAAAATATAGTGTTATCTCACTCTCACATATATATATATATATATATATATATATATATATATATATATATATATATATTATATATACACATTCATACAAACGAGGTCAATCACACATAATGAACTGGCTATTCCGGAGTCTATTACCGTATAAAAAAGAGAGTAGTAAGTCAACTGTCTACCCCCTCCACCACCACCCCCGAAAAAATTTCTAAACTGTTTTCACGCCATCGTAGTATTTTCAATTCTTACGTGGCCCGAGGAAGCTGAATTTCGAATTAATTGCAGCGGAAACATGTATGCACAATAATATTTGTATAAATAAAAAGATGACTATCACTTAGAACTGGATTTATATCCACTGCGCTATAGTCACCTGAAGGTTGAAGGTTCTTTCTTCAGTGTGGGCGATACGAAGAATTGCGAATTACTAAAGAATTCCCCCAGTCATGGCTGACGAAACATGAGCATGCTACCCCTGTGAATTAAATATAGGGTTCCGTTCGAAATTCCGTCCAGATTCCCGAGTGTGACAGAAATATTCCAGAGTTCGAAGAAATACACCTAAAAACGTCGGAGGTTACAGCGGCCGAAACGTTGTGATAACACTCAATATGAGAAATGCAATTCGAATAACCAAAATTATAGATATATACATATAATGTAATCAACTTTTTCTAATATTCCCACCCCTTCCCTTTTTTTAATTGGCGTCAATCTTATTTCCTGTCTTCGATCTACTCCTCAATTTGTATTTGCCTCCGGTCCTCCGTTCTATCATCTCACAGAAGATGAGGCGGGTAAAGCGTCCAGGATGACGACGCATTTTAAAGATATTAACTGCTCTTGAATGACATATTCATTAGGCTTCATGTAAAATAACATCTGTTCATCTTATCTGACATAAATAACGACGAACACGCCTGAGGTAAATAGACATTATGCCATGGGGGAATACAAAAAACGGCGTTCACTTAGTAAACAGATTGTATAGTCTGTAACAACCCGAGACCAAATCTATGTAAGCTTTTCTCTTTGTAGGTATAATATTGATTATAATAATATAGATTTCCTCTCTGAATGTGAGTAATACAACTCGTAATAGTATTTCAAAGAGGTATACTGACGGGGATAGCTATATTAGGCTAGCAGGACAACCCGGCGTTGCCCGAGGCATAAGTGTAACATATTTTTATTAAAAGTTTATCCCTCCTTATATTTCTCCTTCCCCTCCACCCAGCCTATTCCTCTCCCTCGACATACACACACACAACTTTCGTTTATTTCGATGCCTTGAATAATAGGGAAAGAAACTTCCGCCTTGCATAAGCGATCAGAGTTACTTCACTTTAGTATATGAAAATGCCTGGAACACCCACACACTGATTAGATCTGCTCCAGTTCAGGTTGAAAGAATACATATTCCTTTCTAAATTTTAGATAGTATTCAGTCCGGGCAACGCTTATCAAGAGTATACACACTTTGTGGGTGTTTGCACTGTAGTTCTGGGGTTTTAGCTGGACATACACATATACAACTCCCCATTTATATAATAGACTAGCAGTGGTACCCGGTGTTGCACGAGGCTTTCCCTCCGTTTCCCCTCCCCTCTCTGTAGCCTAGCCCATTTCCTGTCTCTGCACAAAGCACATACAACTCTCATTGAGAAATAAGTCGGCATTCTATTTTTAAATTAGTACATAAAGAACATTGAAAGGTTGTACCTGGTGTTACCCAGGGCCATTAAAAACTAAAATATAGATGTTAAAAAATGTGTGCAACATCTTTATATTAAAACTTCTCGCTACGCCTCTTAATTCGTATCTTTTTATTTTTGTCTTTGCACTGTTGTCACAGTTCCCTCTCTTCACCCTGATATCCAGTTGGGATGTGGGCTATCATTACATTTAGTACTCAGAATACGAAACTGACCCCCCATCTAAAATAATTGTTTTGTTGGTAACATGAAGTTTCGCAGTCTGTACAGGTAATCGTCTAAAAAAGTATAGTCGTAATGGTACAAGGGCAAAGCTCTAATCTTACCATAATATCTATTTTTAAGTGATGAAAAGTAATTTTTTGATGACATGTTAATTGTACAGCATAAAAAAAGATTTGTTACTCACCACCATCCAACAAAATAATATACAGTACTTTCAACTGATTGTGAACGTAAATACAGCGATATGTCTCATTCGTCCTTCATAGCCAAACATACGCTTTCTATTTTCTTCACTTAGTTTATACATTTGCACTACCGCTACTGTCCTCCCCCCATCACGGTTATACTCATTTTCCATTACTTCGATGGTCTAAAATATACTATGTCCAAAAAACGAAATAAGCAATTTCATGATCGTTTAATTATATATATATATATATATATATATATATATATATATATATTAATTTAGAAATTGAGCAAAAAGCCATAATAAAGATGCAAATCCCACTCTTATTATTATTTTTTTTACTTAGGTCTTAAAATGTCAGGTAAAAAAAAACTTTTTCAGAGACGGAATGTGTTTCAATAATATGAAAAAAACCCACTCTGCTTCCAATAGATTACCCGAAAAACTTAAGACAAAAGTAAAAAAATAATAAAGTAAATTTCACCGTATTCATATCTTATAAAGACTTTTGTGCTCAATTTTAACATTTTTAATTTTTAAGATGCTTCGAAATAACTATTAAAGTTATTAAACCATTAGAGATTGGGGGAATCGTTCGTGATGTAAGCCTCCATACGGGCGCTTATGAAAAGATAAGCTATCGCCTCAAAGTTATGATAGCAGTAGGAGTAAATGAATTAACTGTGGAAAGTGTAAGAGGCAAACATTGGCAGCGGTCAGAGTTATTTCAACCATGAAAGAGGGGGGGGGGCGAGTATTTGTTATGTTTATTGAGGTTATATAGTTGGTATCGAAGAATGAGAACGGGAGTTGTTAAAATATGAAGGTCGCATAAGGAGATAATGTAGGCGGGGAGGTAGATGAGGGAAATAGGATATTGCGAGAAGGTAATGTCTTAATATTTGATAACTCCAACCGCTACTATTCATCCCCCACACACATTTTCTACAGTTAACTGAATTTCTACAACTGCTACCATCTATTTGTAGCTCATAGTATATCATTTCATGAGTAACCTTTTACAGCTTCTCCACTCCTACTACCACCGTTTCAAATATTTGGACCTTTTTTTCTTCAGACTAATCATCCTCAGAAAGTCTTGAAATAAATACAAAACGTTGCTGAATACATCAATGATAATTTGGTTTTGCCTTCTGCCTTACGTAGGAATATTAATTCCATTTTTATTTATCTCTCTATCATATAAATAATATATATATATATATAAGAGAGAGTGGGGGGAGAGAGAGAGAGGTATGTATGTATACATTGTAGAGCACTGGCTGAAATTATAAAAACATATGAGGTCGTTAGGCAATGGAAGCAAAGCTTACACGCCCGCGTGTTTAAGCACCCTTTTGTCTCGGGACGTTTAAACCCTGCAGCTGGCTTTAAATGTATCTTAGTTTTAGTAATGTACGTTGTGATTTCCGTTCGCCTTCTGGATTAAAGCGTAGGATCTTGATTCTCTTCTGAATCAACGAACTGCGTTCGAACCCGTTTGACTGCCTGAATCCACCACTTCCTGCATTGATGAGGATGTAAGTCCGAAACAACGTTGTCTGTAAGTAAATACACTTTAATACCTAATGAAAATATGCATAGTATTTATATATATATATATATATATATATATATATATATATATTATATATATATATATTCAGGGGTACCCGGCGTTGCGCGGGGCTCTCTTCCGGAGCTGCTACTGTACGGCGCTGGGGGTTGTATCTGCAAGAAAAGTGCAAGTTTTCTTTTCTATAACTTAGAAGAACACGAACTTGTGTCACATCACATCGCTATGGAATGGACATTAAACAAAGAAGTTGTTTCTCGGTCTTTTGGCTCTCCCCGCCCCCCCCCTCAGCACCCCTAGAGGCAAAAGTAAGTACTTACCCTGTCCCCCTCCTCCTCCCCCGATGTTTATTTCGGTCCCCGTTAAAAAAAAAACTTCTCGGGTTAACTGGGATCGAACGCTAAAACTTTAGATTATGGACAAAGCGTCCATAACAACCGGACTACAGAACACGGTATAAAATATTACGAAAAATAAGTCAGTTAAACAGTGTGAAAACAATGAAAATTTCTTATTAAAGTAAACAAAATGATTATTTTATTATCAGCGATTGTTTTTTTGTTACAAAGTTTTGTTAGTAAAATAATAGCGTGTTTTACTATCCATCAAACAAATATTTCCTAATTATTAACCAAATAAATATTGTAAAAACAAAGTGTTTATTTCGTTATCAGCGATTCGGTTAAAATTCTGTAGAAGTACAGCTAGGGCAAATGTGGTATTGTGGTGATTTAGTACTGACTACCAATAATACCCGACGAATATAATTTTTTCCACACTTTTGATGGCCTTGTGCTAAATTTGTCCTGAATGTAAATTCTTATTTATGTTCCGTAAATAAAGACATCTTAGTGTAGTATCTGTTCGGATAGATGCTACACCCCCTTCGACAGGTACCGTATTGGTCAGGGTTTATACTGTGCAATTCTAGGAGGTTCACCCTTCCAAGCTTTGTTTTTTCGCCCGTTAATAAAGGTGTTAGTTGATTGCTAATCGCTTGAGGCGCCTCTACCGGGGAATGCTGCGCGTCGTCCTCCAAGAAAAGAGCATTTTTTATCATGAATTGGAAATGAGAAGAAGAAGAAGATTATATTTTGTATAAATTAAAACCAAATGATAATTTTGTGTATCATAATTTTGTTTTTACGAAGAAAGAATTCCATCTATTGTTTATGTAGTTTGTGATGATGATTTTGTTTGCGAAGTAAGTGTATTTAGATTCGGTTCAAATTTTGTAAACGCTTGCGTTAAATCAATTTAGTATTACGTGTTATGTAAACACATATCAGCATATTTAAATGACTAAAGACAGTCGCAAACAAAAGGATTAAGTACTTTTAAATCATTAAATGCATTGATAATGCAAAAATATTTCAGCAAGTATTTGTTTTGTTTTCTAGGCAATTTTAACGAATCTTATATTTTTGAAGGAAGCAAAACTTATGTTTTATAAATAAGTGTAAACATTAGAACTCCGTCTGGACTGAAGCAATATTGTTTTGGGTACATTACAGACACGCAAATATTTGTGTTATTAAAAAAAACAAAAACAAATTCTGTACGGTTTAAGCGTATATAATTCTCTTCGCTAAGTAAGAATAGTTTTGACGATTCTAAAACAAGTTTTTTTTGTTTTCTTGTATGTAAGTGAGAGAGAAGGTTTTTATTCTTTAGCATATATAGACAAAAAGTATGAAGTACAATGATTCATTGAAATCTACCTCTGGCGAAGAAAAACGGAAGTTGTTAAAATATTTGTGCATGCATAGAATGAACAGATAGTTTTAAAACGATCAAATCTAAACACAACCATGACATGCTTATTGTCCGTTTAACACAAAAAATCGATGGTCTTGTCTAATTCTAGCATCTTATGCATCCGAGAGTTGTCCGGTTAGAAAACTATCAACTTTGTGACAGTTTGTTGAGCAGTTTTTAACGAGTAACATTACATATATACATACATACAAGTGACATTTATAAAATAGATATATAGATAGGTCTCCACTTTTTGGATTTTAAACCGACAGTACTCATGTTCTAATCTTCTGTAAAATATATATATCATACATTTTATACGTACATAAAAGTATATACGATTTTTATCACTTACATAACAATGCATTAAATATTTAATTGTGTTCATTAGTGATTGCAGCGTTCGTTGTTTTTGCTTACTACTATTTCGATTATTTCACTTCCTAAGTGAGTAAGATGCAGAAAATTGCGGTATTTGTCGCAATTAACTTAATTGGACGTGTTTTCGTTAATATATATTTTAATTAATTTTATACGTAAAATATACAGCCACCCACACACACATTATATATATATATATATATATATATATATATATATATATATATATATATGTATATACATACATATATATGAAAGAGATAAAAGGAAAGAGAGCCATATTGACAAAAATACGGTACAGAATATGCTTGTTCGACATTTACATCTCAATGAAAACTTCAGTGCTTGGGCTATCTGTAAAAATCTTCAGGAACAAGATATATCTGCAGATCGTTATATTCGAAACGAGCGAGAAATGAAAACATAAAAAGCTTCGAAAGACGACATCAAATACTCTTTTTTTACAAAATGATTAGCAAATCTTCAACTCTCAATTGATTTTCGTTTGAAGACATGCCTTTGGTGAGACCCCGGGGATCGATATTGGTTTAGATGAAGGTAGACACAGACGCTTTTCTATAAAAGTGTGACGTCAATAGATATAATGAAAATTTAGTTTCATTCAGACAGATGAGGGAAAACATCTTACTTCGTTTTCTCTCGATAACTCAAACGGCCGTAAACGTTAACACGCAGCTTGTAAATTTTTAGGCTGACTTTGAACTGGTTCGCGTCTCTCGACCGTCAAACTTGTTACTTATTTTGTACTGATGAGAGCAACAAGCTTGGAACGCTAGCGTCTGTAGGTATAACTACTTTAATATCCATTTATAAATATTATAATAAGTCCCTTTAAGAAATAAAAGTTGGGCACTCTCGGGATGTTAAAAACAGACTGTCGTAAGCTTTAAAGCAAAGTTATGAATAGGTGCGTCGAATACTCTCGCCTAGTCTTTTAGTTCATGTAGAATTTCATTTCCCTTAATAACGTGAAAGTGTCCGGTGGCCGAGTGGATATGGCGACTGCTTGCAGATTCTAGGATGACTCTGTGAACAGGGTTTGCGTCTTCCGACCGTCTGAAATTGTTACTTTCCTACACTGATGAGATCAATAAGCTTCAAACGCTAGCGTCTGTAGATATAAATAATTTAATATCTATTTATAAATATTATCTCTCTCATTATATATAATATATAATACATAATATATATATATATATATATAAATAAATTAATATATGACTATGTTATTTATTTTTAGTCAGTAGATACATACGTCGTCTGTTTATTTCAATAATACGGGCATTGATATTCTCGTTTTAAGAGAGCCAGTATTGCACGGGGTATTAAATCTAGGAAGATTTCTAGAGACTATCAATTGATAGGTGTGGTAAGGTTTGATATTTTTTAAATTAATTTTTATTTACTTATTTTATTCATTAATGGGGGCATTGGGTCAATAGGATATACATTAATTACTAAGAAGGTATTCTACATAGTGTCTACAGTTTATTGAGTTTTTTGTTTTGTTTAGAAGTTTACCTTTATAACTAAATCTAACTATTTCCAGTTTTTCACTGAAGCATAAGTAACAAGGTTACTCTTAATCACTACAAGTACTAGTTTTTCGCATAGTGTTACATTTAAGTATTACTCATTGATTATTATTTGTTAGTTATCAGTGTTATATAGAGAGTGAAGTTTTTTGATTAGCTAGAATTGTTGAATGAGCATTCATGGGCGTATATGTTTCTTTGAAAGTATTACCAGTCATGTCTATACAGTATTTTGTTTTTTTTTAGTTGAATAGACTGTTTGAGTTGTGAGTGAACATTCAATTTTGTTAATCCAGTTGCAAGTCTTAATTTTTGCTCTTTTTTATCATTCGATTCATTATTTTTATTGCTTATTAATGTTTAACTGTTGTGTTTTTTTAAATTATTTTTTCGAAGTATTCACTACAACTGTAACTTAATCTAAGGATGTTTTTATTAAATATGTTATATAGTTTATCATTAGTAATGAAGTGTAGGTTAATTAAATCTAATATTTTGGCAAGTTTTATTTAAATATGTTATAAAATTGGGGAGTAAACATAATTATATTCCTACATCTTCATTTTATGTTTATTGTTATACGTGGTATGTGTGATATATTTAATTGGGGTAGTTTGTATCCGCTCTCTTTTAGTGATTTATTGTAAACAGGCTAATGTCGTTAAAATACTGTCTAATTAAAATAGTTGTTAATTCTCTTTTCAATTGATTTGGGTATGTGTTTAAATATGTTGTTTGGGTAATAAAAGAACGGGTGGACATTACTTGGATAATCATTATATTTATTTATTTTACCGCTTTGAATTCATTCATTTTAAAAGTTTTTTATATTATTTGTTGAAAACGTTTGAGTGTCCGTCTTGTTTATGTTAGCTTCTCAGAGTAGATTGCTTCGAGGATTTTTAGCAGTTTTATTCAATTATTTTTTCGTATCATTTTCATGTTGGATGTTAGACGTTTTTAAATGCCAGCTTATTATATTGTTTGTCGTGTGTTATATAGAGTTTAATGCGATTGTATAGGTGGCATGTGATGCGTCGGTAGAGAGTTGTTATTGTATGGTCGACGTATGAACAGTATGTTTCAGGTTTGTTGTTAAGAATGCATTTCGTAAATGCACATGTGAACTGATGCAGTTCATTAGTCTGACTTAATAGACAGTTTGCGGCGTTATATTATATATATATATATATATATATATATATATATATATATATATGTATACATTCTATAATCGTGCAGAATTGTGTTTGTTCAAGCAAGATTGCTAAACTATGATAGACCTGCTGTGCATATTTAGTAAAATTCCACTTCATGCGAAAAAACTAGTTCATGTGAGATGTCCACTCGTCCGCAAATCTATTTCTTAACAACCCGAAATCCTAACACCAATCAGAATCTTATAGGTCATCCAATTATTGAAAGATAGCGAAAAGCGAGAACACCAGGACGTCTAGAAAAACGGCATCACATTATATTTTTCCTACAAACTCAATAACAATTTCCTTGCAAACATGTTTTCCTTGTCTTCGCGTTTCAATCGATTTTTCTTTGAATACAAGCATTTGCTGACACTTTAATGCAGAGAGACGGTTATTTTGGGAGCGTGGCTAGGGTTTTTGAATATGTCGATGCACTAACTGGTTAATTGCGTGTAGACTGGTTTAAACATGGATTATTCTGATAATTATTTTGCTGAAAAGGTTAAGATGGATAAATACACGTCACCATTCAGTTCATCAGAATTATGCAATATTCGGAGATTTCACCCTAAAAAGTTGACCTGCGTGAACACAAACAGAAACATATAAGTCAACAAATTCAAATGTATTGATACAATTAACTTAAACCAATATTTTTTTAAAGTGCTCAATACAAGCTAAAGCTTAAATATACATTAAATTAACATTTAAAATGATACTAAGTTCACAATCAGTAGCAGCCGCTTACTGAAACGCTTGCACAGTGACTCGGCTTTAAACGTTAGCATAGTGAGCGGGTGATGTGTCAAAAACATGTAACTTTTTTCATAACCTCAATTCGCGAATTGACTAGCCTCCCCTACATCTTTTATTGTCCTAAGATCAAACAGAACAGAGCGAACACACCTACACACAAATATGGAATAATATATATATATATATATATATATATATATATATATATATATATATTCATTCTTGTTTCAGGGTTAACTGTAATCTAGCTCGTTGGTTTTAATATGTTAATTATGTTTGTCATTTGATGGATTAGTATGATAACTCTAATCTATTGACAAACGCCCATAGTTGCGTATTCAGCCACTAGTTTATATGACTATTAATAATTATATATATATGTATATATATATATATATATATATATATATATATATATATATATAAATATATATAAATTTAAATTCCCGAAACATTTTTTCATGGTAAAAAACTGATGATCGCTTAAAATAGTGTTAGAAACTAACTAATATAATAACTGTAAAAAATAAATTGACTTACATGAGTGATTTTCCACTGGAAGACTTGAGACTATAAGTTTGTTTTTTTAAAAAATTTTTATAGTTTTTTTAATAGTTTTAATGGTTGAGAAACTTCCGAGACTATATATATATATATATATATATATATATATATATACATGCAAATAGATGTTAATATAATATTTTGAAAATAACTTACTGTTTTTCTCTTTAGTTAGGAATTTTTTTTAAATGAGTTCCGGTATGTCTATATAATTCGTATAATATTGACATATTTAAATATGCTGATGATGAAACTCATAAACCTGTTGGAAACTTTGTTTAACTTTAGTTTTATTTTGATGTAAATAATGTTGATACACATAAAATAGACGTGTTGAATATTTATTTTAGGAACTCGATTCGAATATATAGAATTATCATCAATGTTTGCGTTAACCATATGAATATATATATATATATGTGTATGCATGCATGTATGTATATATATATGTATGCATGTATGTATATATATATATGTATGCATGTATGTATATATATATGTATGCATGTATGTATATATATGTATGCATGTATGTATATATATGTATGCATGTATGTATGTATATATATATATATGCATGTATGTATGTATATATGTATGCATGTATGTATGTATATATGTATGCATGTATGTATGTATATATATATATGTATGCATGTATGTATATATATATATGCATGTATGTATGTATATATATATATGCATGTATGTATGTATATATATATATATGCATGTATGTATGTATATATATATATGCATGTATGTATATATATATATATATATATGCATGTATGTATGTATATATATATATATATATGCATGTATGTATGTATATATATATATATGCATGTATGTATGTATATATATATATATATATATATATATATATATATATATATATATATATATATATATATATGAGAATAGATCGGACATTTGTTTAAATTATAGCCATATATATTCGTAAGTGCGAAGAGAAAAATAGTCAAGTAACATCATTTTCGTTTTTGTTGCATTATCTTGAATTACGACGTCTTATATATAAAAAATATTCTTCCTCTCTAAAAAATGATACGATTCATCAGAAAGTTATCAGCATCGATCGTTAATAGCTTTCAGGCATTTCACCACATTGTCATTGCATTAAGACATTTCCCTAGCAGTTGTTTGTGGACGCCATTACTTAAAAAAGCGCCAGAGGTCATCGGTGATAAAAACGGCAGTCTGTCTGCAGAGAACTTAGCTACCTTTTTTTGAAAGTACTCTTTTTCTTAGAATGGTCCATATTATCTCCTTTTCTTCACTTTTTTTTTACTTATATATGTACAGTTATACATAAATTAACAAGTACTCATAGTGCATATTATGCAAAAAAATGTTTGGGTCTCAAAAAAAATGGAAAAAATACATTCTGGTGTATGATTTGTGATGAGATATCATTTACTAGTAGAGGCGCCAAGAATTAGCAAGGAATGACACATTTTATTGTATATTAAAAAATAAAAGCGATGTGTATCTAAATTAGTTATTCTAAATATAAAAATTAAGTTTACCGTAAGTTTTCCTCTGAAAATGCTTAAAGAGTCTATTATACTTACTGCATATTTTATCGTAAACTAGCAGGACCCGTGTCCCGGCGTTGCCTGGGGAAATATAACAGCCTGATTTAAATTTTTAAGTTAAATGAATAGATTCAGAAAATAAATCATTTCACTGGAAGTGATTTAGGTAATTAAAATTGGATTTAACATGGAGCTGTGCGCTAGCGTTCTTGTGTTTGTTTCAACAGATGTCTCCTTTATAGTGGTAAAAGTTATTCGTACAAAGCTCTTGAACATCCGACATAAAACTGCCCATGGCTAAAGCAAGGTGAAGTCAAGTTTAGACCACCACTGCCAATGATTGTCCTTGGAACTTGTTAATTGTCATGGCAAATCACAATTTAACTGGGAACTGCAGCCTTTTAAATTTTATTGCAGAATCCGACGGAATAATGGGTATTCTGGGAAGGAATGTCAGTTTGCCCCTTGCCAAAGCAGTTAGTATTACAGCTTCTATCACATGAGGTTGCATGCATTTAACACAGTCTCGTTCCATTACATAGCCTTGGAGCATGAAGATTCTGGAGTAACATAATTGGGCATCCAGCTTTCAGCTGTGTGTTGGCATACCAGGCAATTCTAATGAATCTAAAAATTCTGTAGGGTATTGTACAGCCTGGACGCGATCGAGAATAGAATCCACAGAAGTGAACGTTACAGTTTTAATGTACTTCCACAAATATGGCAATTTAATGCAAGCATTAAGCTCATCAGGGGGACTTCTACGTGGAACATAGGAAGCGTTTGTCGGAAGTCACCTGATAATAATAGTGTTATGCCACCCATAACAGCATCACCTCTCTTGAGATCACGCAATGTTTTATCTAGAGCCTCGACCGCTTGTTTATGTGCCATTGTACATTCATCCCATACGATGAAGGAACAATTCTGTAAGACTTTTGCTGAATCTGACCCTCTTTCTATTTGACAAATTGGATCAGCATCTTTTGTTAGATAATGGCAAGTTAAATGTGGAGTGAGCTGTCCTACCACCAGGAGTACCTCCGGGTGCATCAAGGAATATAAGGCCACCTTGCTGATCTTCTTCAGTATTAACTACAGTACGAAAAATATGAATTTGCTCAGTATTTAGTTGTGCGATACCATCTCGAACAATTGATGCTTGCTCATGAGTTTGATAACTAATTTCACGCGTCCATGCAGTAATGACCGGATGTGTATCAGATCGATTAGGTGAGGTAAGACCCAATTTTGTGAGTGGTTTACCATTGATCTTATAAGTCATATCTTCGATATGAACTAAATCCATATTGAAGATGTCGTCTTAAAATGTTATATCAACTTCAGGCTGTTGATTGTGTTTCCTAAGAAGGAAATCTTCACTAAAATCTTATTAATGTGCATCCCAAAGTCGTTCTGGATGAGACACTGCACATGATGTCAACATGATGGCAAACAAATGTCTCAAATTGTCGGCAGATTCAGATATAGATGCTTCCTGTAATGTAGCATCCCAGTGGTTATCATCCTCAAGTAGTCCATGTGCACTACATGCATCCCTGAATGTAGTCATAACTTGACCATTGATCGTTTTTAGGTCATTAAAGCTCTGTGAACCTCTAACATTGTGTAGAAGCATTCTCAAACAGAAGCAGTCAAATTGATTTGGATGCACGGTGTATACCCTGCCCCAAAACCTCTGTTCTTTTAACGCACGGATAGCCTGGAACTGGCTTACCCTGTAACCGTCGCTTGAAGACCTTAGTTTTAGTGTCCCAGGTATAATAAACTGGAACTTCTCAGTACAAAAGTGTACGTGGAAAAAAATGTGTTTGACACAATGTGAAGAAAGTTGTTAGAGTGGTTGAAGGTGGATTTGCAACTCTATCTGCTGCAGTACTTTCAGTAAAGTATATACGCTGTCCATTTTCTAGATGAACTGATAGGTGAATAACTGGGGGGGGATGATGTATATGTATGTGAAAGTTAAGTATTCTCCAAATGGCTTCATTGGTTGATATGTAACGTCCCGTATCGTATCTCTTAACTTCATCATGAGCATTACTTTCAATTGTGAAGATAGCTTGATCACTATCCTTATTTACATATTTACAAATGTATTTTATTGATTTCATGCTGTTGCAATATTCAACATTGATATGTGCATCAAAAATCTCACGAAGCAGTTTATTATGTGGTACAACCCATCGGTTATCTACAGGAACTGTTATGTTGGCAGGTAGGGTAAGTGTCGTCTCAAAACCTCCAGCTAAAGGAGATAGTCGTCGATATTGTGAGTAGCCATTTGTATCCGATTGAGTTTCGCTCAAGCTCTTACTGCAGTGTCCATCTTTGAGACAGAGTGAACCTCTGTTTCCATGAACCATATGGTGCCTAATGAAATCATGTAAAACCGGATCTGCCACTGGATCTTGAATTTCCGCACTGATAACTGAATCTATGTCAGAGGATTTCAATTTTTATCCTCTTTTCTGCCATTCAACAGTGTACATGTATAAACAATAGCAAGCAATTAAAAGTAAAGATGATTGTCTGCATGTAATGTTATAACAAAAATGTTTTTATTACTTATTGTTATGCCCCCCTCCGTACACATAGTGGACCGTACATTTGCCTGCCAGAAGGTGAATCGTAACGTATTTTGCTCACGTGACTCAATCGCAATCATGAAAAAAAATTAGAGAATAGTCTTCATTATTAAAAATAAGCATATAATCGTAATTTTAGTGCCCCCACCCCCATCCGAATACAAATTGTAATGCTCTGCAGCCTACATTAATTATATTTGTGTGTTTCAGTGGATTTTAATGGGGCTATGTAGGCCTCTGTAATTTTCCAAGGGCCCTTATCACAGACAGAGCCGGTGTTTAAAAAAAAAATAAAATAAAATTTCTGGTGAAATCAAAGTAAATTGATTTCAGTATATATCGGACAGGCTTCGTTTAACTCTATTAATTTTCATATTAATATTATATTCCCCATCGGTGGGTTAGTGTTTACGACGTTACAGTTTTTGGCGTTCGATCCCATTCTACTGAAACGATTTTTTTTTAATGTTAAACATTTGGCAACACCGTAGCACGGGGGACTTAACATTCTATCAGAAAGGGGGGGGGAGAAAATAATCTCCGATCATCCAAGAACTTTAACAATGACGCTTGGTTCTTCTCCAACAATAACAACACCGAACATCGCCGACAACATATCGTCTGCTACGGCAACAAATTCAACAACGCAACTATTCGTACTACTGCTTCGACCATGCCAGTCGTACCAGCGTCAAACATTCAACAACAACAACTATTTGCACTACTGCTACGACCGCGTCGTCTTACTCACTAACGGCAGACTTACTCTTACTGCTACTACCGCTGTCAGTAATAAGACGAAATACGTGATATAAACAATTTCATCTCTCCGATATTACTAACGAGAATTGTTTCCCATTGTTTAAAAAATAAAGCTTTGAGTTCCAATTTTAATCCTGAGTTGTCTATTACTATCTGCTTGTCACCGTAAGCTTTCTATATGATACGTGTAAACTGAGGGTCCCCCCCCCCCGGCAGAAACATAAAAGTTATTTGAAATATTGTTTAGTATGTAATATAATATGAAACTTGTTACTAATGTAAACTGATCTGATTGAGGCTTGCGAAGAGTAAAGTAATGGAAAAGTAAGTAATACATATAAAATCGAATAAGAAATGTTGTACTTTCTGTCAGAAGTGTACTAATGTATTTATTAGCACAATGAAGTTGAATAAACCGTCGTGTTTGTGATTGTCATTGTGTTCAGTTTAATGTAATCTGTTATTCGCTAACGTGTAAATGCTACGTAGCAAGAATAATAGAATGTCAGTCGCTTAATCCGTTACAGGTTTTTTGTAACATAGTACGCTAGTCAGATGTATTGAAGGAAGCGTCTGTTATATTTTCTGTGCAACTTATGCTACTGTGTGGTGAGGTGAAGGCATAGTTAACGTAAATAATAAGTTTTAAATTATCCGTTGTGTATTTGTTCCCGGTGTAGACTGGTAGCGTGGGAGGAGTAAAATGTTAGAGAGAAATGTTCTTGCTACTACCTGTATGGTGTCTTGTTTGGGGAGAGTGACTGAGTGAGGAACGAAAATAACAATTTGCCCGAGGTGGGTGTAATAGTCTAGAGTTTGCTAAGAACACGCTCGAGCGAATGAATTTGATGTTGTAGTGATTGTAGTAACCTATTGAGTTCGAGTTTATTTTCCTATTCGACGCGAAGGTACAGGGGAAAAACGTCTTTACTTTATATATAAGATTACCGGAAATCAACCGTTGGATTGTATTATTTTTTCAATAAATTATTCATTAAATATTACCCTTGACAACTCGTTTCTAGTCTTATTATTCGGCTTCTAAAATGAAATTGACTAAAATGTTGTTTTGTCTTTTAATGGATAGCCGACCTTAATACAAAACCGACAATATTATTCTAAAACATCCAAATACAAAATCAGTAGTACTACTGAATTCATAATTTACATGGTTCCAAGGAAGAGTGTATTATCTTGGTATACGGCCTTATTTCATGTAAATCTCTCGAAATACAGAGATACGACCAGTATCTATAATATAGATTAGGCTTCATTTTAACACTAAAACATATGGTTATATTCACTTGCTTATCACAGCAGCACCATGTGGCACGAGGCAAGAATGTTGCACAAGCAGCTACCTTTTTAAACGAGCATCTTTGTTGGGTACAAAACCAGTCATATTCCCCGGTAGAGGAACCTACAGCGATTAGAAATAAAATACCATCCATCCTAGGGAGGGCCGGGTTCGATCCCACTCACGGCATGCGAACTTTCTGGTCTGAAAACTCCCTCTGTCCACCCAACAGTAAATGGGTACCTGACTAAAACTCAGGGAAGGTTCAAGGCAGCGGAAAGAAGAGGGAGGGGCTCCGCCTTCCATATGCTGTGCCCTAGACACGGTGATTCTTAAATCACCGCCGCTACGGCCATGGGTCGTGTGCGATGTCGGTAACGACACTCGTGCGCGTCCAGGCTATGCGACCTTTACCTTTTTTTACCATCCATCCAGAAGGGAACAATAATGCATGGGAGGATGTACTTATAAGGACCGAACAAAACCATATCGGATTCTGATAAAAGTAGGGTCTGCTCACCAACGATGCACTTCCTCGTTTCCTGAATGATGCAAATAATGTATCCTTTGTTTGCATAAAGTATGCACACCAGTTATTCTGAATTACTCCTGGTAAAACAGAATTTAACATTACATAATTTTCGTTTGTGAAATATTTTATGATTTTAATGATCGATACGGTTAGAATTAGAAGATAAAACAATATTAGTTAGAATTAAGGTAGTTTGGTAGTTTTGTTTTACGGCATATCAACCCTTTTTGGGGTATTTAATGCCGAATCTGGTCATTATAGTAAAAGTTTTTATGCTTCAAGTTCTTTATATCTTCAAATATTCAATCATCGTCTTTGGTTTGGTAGTTTTGTTTTACGGCATATCAACCCTTTTTGGGTTATTTAATGCCGAATCTGGTCATTATAGTAAAAGTTTTTATGCTTCAAGTTCTTTATATTTTCAAATGTTCAATCATCGTTTTTGGTTTGGTAGTTTTGTTTTACGGCATATAAACCCTTTTTGGGTTATTTAATGCCGAATCTGGTCATTATAGTAAAAGTTTTTATGCTTCAAGTTCTTTATATCTTCAAATGTTTAATCATCGTTTTTGGTTTGGTAGTTTTGTTTTACGGCATATCAACCCTTTTTGGGTTATTTAATGCCGAATCTGGTCATTATAGTAAAGGTTTTTATGCTTCAAGTTCTTTATATCTTCAAATGTTTAATCATCGTTTTTGGTTTGGTAGTTTTGTTTTACGGCATATCAACCCTTTTTGGGTTATTTAATGCCGAATCTGGTCATTATAGTAAAAGTTTTTATTCTTCAAGTTCTTTATATCTTCAAATGTTCAATCATCGTTTTTGGTTTGGTAGTTTTGTTTTACGGCATATCAACCCTTTTTGGGTTATTTAATGCCGAATCTGGTCATTATAGTAAAAGTTTTTATGCTTCAAGTTCTTTATATCTTCAAATGTTTAATCATCGTTTTTGGTTTGGTAGTTTTGTTTTACGGCATATCAACCCTTTTTGGGTTATTTAATGCCGAATCTGGTCATTATAGTAAAAGTTTTTATGCTTCAAGTTCTTTATATCTTCAAATGTTAAATCATCGTTTTTGGTTTGGTAGTTTTGTTTTACGGCATATCAACCCTTTTTGGGTTATTTAATGCCGAATCTGGTCATTATAGTAAAAGATTTATGCTTCAAGTTCTAAAAATAAAATAAAAAAGGGGAGGGAGAAAGGGAGAGGGGCTGTTGTTTTTGTTTTTGGTTTTGTAGAACATAATTAAGTTTTACAAAATAAAAAAAATAAAAATAAATAAAAAAATAAAAAAAACGTCAATGTAGGTGAATTTCGTCTCAGGGAGCCACAGGGCAGCCTGATCTGGTATCACCAGTGTTAGAATTAAAAAAAATTCCTATGAACACAGAGAAGCATTTCAGTAACTTGTTTATGTTTGCTATTGAAACATATCCATAAACTTATGGTTATAAGACATTTTAATTTTAGATGAAACACTTCGCTATCTAAACAAATATTAATATACGTCTTTGGATTGGTGCGTTTGGTTGCTTGGTTTTACGACACATCAACTCTTTTGGGTATTTTAATGCCGAAGCTGGCCATTTTGATGAATGTTTTTATGCTTCAATTTCGTTATATGTCCAGGTACTTATTTATGGTGTTTGGTTTTGTTGTTTTGTTTTACGGAATATAACCTGTTTTCGGGTTATTTAATGTTGAATATTTGGAATTTCATATAGATGGATATATGAGGTATAAAATAATGGTTATGTTTAAATATTTGATGAAAGTAAGCTTATGAAATATCAATAAACTCGTGATTAATATATCCCTATAGATGTAGGTAACACGCAATAAACTTATGCATATAAACTAGATGTTTCGAAAATAAATTTCCGTCAATTTTTGTAAATATTTTCTGGTTACACTGCGTGTATTTAGAACATTTTCAAAATTAATCTCAAACCAAATGTAGCTATTAACTAAACATGAGCTACAATTTCCGTTCAAAATTCTCCTTCTTAAATCAACTTTTAACTATTCCTTACATTTAATGTATATCGTAAAAGAAATTAGAATAGCACAGAAGTCATCAGTGATGAACTGGTGTCAATGCAAACTGAAGGTGTTAAACTATCAGACCCATTCCACCAGCAACCCAAACATTTCTCAAAAGTAAAATGTTTTATCATCATTATATGGATGTACCTATGTAGTTTAGTATAATGATCGGTGTGATTTGATTAAGTGCTCTTTTAAATAACATCCATAGGTTAGGTTACACTAAATATTTATTATATTAAAGATTCGTATTAAATATAATCTGAGGAACTATTTTTTTGCTATTTTCTTAAATCATTTACAACTTGTTCTTTTCTTTTAGTAATAAGATTTACTCATTTTTACATCATCCACACTGCAAATAACTGCCCGGCGTCGCGTGCTTTTTATAAAATTACTTTTTATATATATTACTAGAGAGTATTTCCGTACGACAAACCATCCCGCATAATATATAGACTACCACTTTTCTTTTTTACAAACCGAATTCGCTTTTATACAATCTCCCCAGTCCTCTAACGGATATACGCGTCCTTATCAAGATCAACATCATAGTACTACCATCGTAAATAAAATATCACTAAAATATAGATGCCATGTATTTATTTGACTTGTATACAATCAGAATGATTTATCGCTGACCGAGATTGAATGAGAAGCTATGCCCTCTTCGTCTATTTTTTTTTACACCGTTTTACATTTTTTATTCTTATTTCTTATATTTAATTTTTGAGATCAGACCAAAAGTGTACTCAGCATCGATCGGTGAGGAGGGGGTGAAAGTAAAAGGTCATTAATTAAAATAAATTTTGGTAGATTATAGTCTTCAACCACTTCGGGACACACCAACATTTTGTATGAAATTTATTAAGTTCTGCTCCAAGACCTGAATCTTTTTTCTTTACATTTCTATTCTTATTTTTAATTTCCATAATTTTAAAGTTAGAACTAAATTGTATTTTCTTTTTATATACGTCAAGCGCTAACTTTCGAAATAGTGTTGTTTTCTCTTTGATCAAAATTAAATAGACTTATCCGAGTGTTCTGAGTTATGCTATTTCAGAATATATAGGTTTATGGGGACTATCGTGAATACATCTGTAAGGGTTCGTGAAAAAACAGATACAAACTATAAATTATATCATATAAATTATAACTTTTGTTATTCAAACTAATATTCTCAACATGCATGTTATTCTTACAACGTATTGATCGATGTAAACTCTCATCTTCTTTCGGCGCGTCTTCGGAAATCTGTATGGAATTTGGAGCTGAATCTTTTATTTAATTGGCGAGTGTAAATTGTGCTCGTTCCGTCAACGATGACAGGGTTGCAGTCTTAAGTAATACTATAATTTTAAAAATAGTTAAGTTTTCTACACAGTCATAGTGGACAGAACGAGAACAATATACCATCGTTGATTTTATAAAGGATTAAGTTCGAAGTCCGTACAGATTCCCGAGTTTGACCCGACGCACATGAAGAAATACAGAGGTTACAGAAGCCAAAATGTTGTGAGAATAATATCAAAGATGAGAACAGTAGTCAGATTTTTCAAAATAGTACGAAAGCTTTCATTTTTACCTGACATGTTTTGGTTAAAGGGCATACAGTTCATTGACCGCGACTTCCGTTTACTTCCGCCAGTTTGAAACCGATTCTTTAGTGTATCTTTTTCTAATTTAAATATGCCATTTTCTATAAAAATGTATAGAAATCTGAAATTTTTATAAAAATTTTTCAATTTCACTATAAATCTGAGGACATTTAAATATAAATATAATTGATTTCAAACTTACGGTAGTAAGCGGAAGTCGCGTTCAATGTACTTCATGCCAATTAACCAATGTTTTTTTTTTTTAAACTTAAAATTTGTTTAACGAGTACTTCCTATCATGGAGTGATTCAGTTTCCGGATAATTTCAATTATTTTTATGACGTTGGTCATTCAAATATAATCAAGTTAGCACTAATCTTCTTCAGTCTTTTAGAGAGCTAGGCGCGAAACAATTAACCATTCTTAACTAAGGGCAGCATTGCAGGCGCCATTGTTTTTCGTCTCTTGTTCCTTTTATACTAAAGAAGACAAAAACATCTTTAAATTAACACGAACAAGTCCGAAAAAAAGAAAACTAAAATAATTCGGGTATTTTGACAAACTTCGAATCGATCTAAATTACTTTCAGACTGAACATTGTTAACTTAATTATACATCTATAGAAAACTTTGTACAATATATTTTTGTAATCTCGATACAGGATTAACGAGCGTCCCACCAAAATTGGGTGATAAGATTTTTTCGAGAAATCTCCATGCTGAGTTTTTCTCTGCATTGTCAAGATATGGTATTACTCTTCGTCCCATCGAAGGAATTTATGGCACAATGCCGGAGGTGAGGATACAACGGTCAGCAACCAGAGGTATTGCTGTTTGCCCCCCTAAAAATGTCTGAGTAGCCCCGTCGTTATTTTCCTGTAGGATCATACCATACGATTGTCTATAAACCAAACTATTCTCAAAGGGAGAAGGTAAAGCCTCGGAGGTTGGACCTCCTAGGACTGCTCAGAATAATACCTCAGCCCGTCAGATCAAAGCAACTGAAGGCGAAGCGGCCAACCTTATCAGGTGATTGTCGAAGATACTTCCTCGACTTGTGTAGAGTGTTTAAAGTATGGGCTGTCGAGATAGAAAGTACATGGTAAAATGTATTCATTATACAGCAAGTGTGTCGTTAATCAGTGTGCGCCAACGACCGAATCCCTGACCACTCTCCCGTGCACTATTTCAGCGACGTTTTGGGTGGTTTGGTCATGCTCCTCATTGTCAAGAACGAGAACTGATAAGAGATATTCTCCTCCTGCCTTCACTGGCCCATTGGCCCAAAGGTGCTGTCACCAGCTGGAAACATGCGAATCTAACATCAAGGAGGGCCTCAGGAAAACATCAATTAAACGAGCTGTCATACTCCGTCGATTGAATAGGGACTTGCTTACAATCTCAAGCATGACCACAGTCTGTGTGTTTATATGATCAAATATATTGCGCGGAGGAAGAAATAGGCTAGCTGTACAAGACCCGGATGAATACCGCACAAACTAGATAAAGAGTAGTTTTCCGACTGGCACTACAATAGCTGAAAAGAACTCATGTCACTGTGATGTCAGACAATAATAAGGAGATAGTATATCTACTGTGTATTTTTATAATCAGAATTAAAAGCAGTGGATATAACCTAAACTGATCCTCTTAGAGTTAAGGTGTTGAGATTTTAAAAGTGCTCCAAAATGAGTAAAAGTTCACGTCAGTAAATAAAGAAATTATAAAAACGTTTCAGCTCATAATTTTACGATTCATAATAAATAAAGGAAAAAAAGAAAATGGTTTCAAGTAAAACCTGCTTGAATAATATGTGGGTCGACTTAGTGGTTGAATAATAACAGATGGATAAGTAATAAAGACTACACAAATGTGACCTTTCAAATGAATAAAATGAGCTTGGGTAAGATTGTTTGAATCAGGAAAATTTGTAAAGCTAATCAAATAAAAAGAATAAGTAAAAATTCAAACTTAATCCATTTTTTCTCTCAGTATTGCCGCTTCTCTTTTATTTTCATGGTACAGGTTAAATAAGATTAGTACTTGAAACATTCACTTTTTTATAATGGACTGTTCCAATCTTTCTTTTCTTTCTTTATTACATTCAACTGTTAATAAACAAGGTGTAACGGAAGCAAGAGTGGGGGGATAACATGCTAAACATAAGCGGGGGTCAGACAATATACAGTTAGCGAGGGTGAGAGTGATAGCAGATATTAAGGGGCATTTATACGTGTGTTCTATGTGATTAAAATATATAGGAAATACGATTTTTGTAAACAAGCATTGATTAACTCACATTTAGTGATATAATGTATTAACGAGAGTAATGTGTTGACAGAGGAGAAACATGTTCTTTGGATGAATCCATATGCTCTTATCGATGAGATACTTTTGCGTTACCTAAGAATTAATAAGGACTTTCTGGGTACTTGTTTAGCACTTGTTTATAAAAAGGCTTAATTTTATATATCTATACAATATAACCCGCTTACCCACGTTTCTATGTTAGTTATCACCTCAATCACTCATTAAATCTCTCATTTTAATCGTCTGATTAAAAATAAATATGGTAAACAATATTACATGTTTACCATAACTTACCAAATTGAATGTGAAATAAATTGTTCCGACATCGAACTCTGTTGATTCGTCGACTTAACCAGTTTTAAAAACCTACTCTTTCGCATGCTTTTTAGTAAACATTTTATTGTAAAAATTAAAAAAAAATCAAATAACATTAAATTTATAAGAAAAATAATTAATTGACATTCATTTTTACGATGGAAAAGAAAGAGAATATTTACGTTTTATCGATTTACATCAATACACTTTTCCATGAATCTATATTATAGCTCAAGCTATTTCGTACTTATACTACGTTAAACCCTTTCACACAGATTTAAAAAATTAGATCGTCCAATCAGCAAAGATCGCTACGTTAAAACACGCCGATTTTACAGATTTAAAAGTTAATTGTTCCAAAATAACATTTTTCCGTCCAGTCTTGTAAAACTACATTTTTTAAATAAATATATTTCAAAAAATTAGTATTAGATTTCTTTTATTTGAAATAATATTTAGTTGACAATTATTTTTACGGAAAAAAACAGAATATGTATTGTTCACCAACAAATTAAATGTCTAGCATTTAACATAAATGAATAAACAAATAAATAAGAAAGGTATACCTTAATTTTTTTTAAAGAAGAATTAGTTGACAACTTAAAGTTATGTTTACGGGAGAGAGCAAGTTATTTTTCTTGATAGTATTGAGACTGATAGAAATGGGGTCTTTCAAAAGGAAGTAACAATAAACAGTACCGACTGAGGCTAAATCACCGTGGATTTCGACGAGCTCCCGCTACTAAATACATAATATAATATTTGTTAGATTTATATAAAGCATATTTAGCTGACAATGAGAATTACTTTTAAGAAGAAACACTTAATATCATACATTTAGTATTGCAATAGAATGTTATTGTTTTCAATAAGTTATAAAGACAGATGAACAAAACACAGTGCCATTTTCTACATGTTTGTATTATTACGCTATCAAGTGAAATGACATTATGTTACATTTATTCTGATGATATAACTATAAAGAATAAGCGTTAAAAATATCTAATCAGGTGATACTCGTTTGGTTTGATCAGCGTAGAATTCACATGGATCATGTCTGTCATTTAATGTTCAAATATATTGTATCTCTATATTTGTTTATTTAAATACAAGGTGATCCACAAGAAACGTCAAGCATGTAATCATTAATAAAATTCGCAATCCTTTCTGTAATAAACCCATATTTCATACAAAAATAAAGATCACTCTACGTTTAACTTGATCACAAAGTTTCAGTCATGAATGTCTACAATTATTTGTATAATTGACATTTTATCATATACCAGACACTTTGGCAATCGTTACATTATTATGAGGTGTAATTCTGAATGGGTTTTACACTCACCGGGCCTTAACTCCAGATTAAATCTGAGTTTTTCTCAATCGCCAGAGGCAAAATCAGTCGTATTTAGGCGTGCATGCAATGCATAGGTGCGAATTTGTACAACATCAATGAACTGTGATACAAAACAAACTTGATGGACAAATTAGACAGTAACTGAAGTTTATCTGTTACAAATATGGTTGAATTTCAGAAATTATTGTGAATTTTATTAACGATTCTATGGGCGGGTGACATTTTATTTGAATTAGTTATATGAATGAAATAATTTATTGTGTTTCAGAATTATTGAGATGCGCTGTTAACTAAGTCCTAAGTAATGTTTAATTATATTCTAAGTATTGCCTTCACTGAGGATTCAATCTTCAATATATTTACTATTAAGTTCTAAGTTACAGTCTTAGGGAAGTTTACGGACTTATGTCCTGTCATGGTTGACGGAATCAGAAAAAAATTACCCCCGTGGATTATATAAAGGGTACACTTAACAATTTCGATCAGATTCCTAATTGTTACCCGACGCACCTGAATTAAGTTGTGTTACATCGGTCGACCACAAGTTTTGCGAATACAATCCAAGATGTGAACAGTTGTTCGAATGATACGAATAATAAATACCAATTCATCGTTTCGTATGTAGATATCTAACTTCAATACAATACGTACACATCTACGCCATTGCGTCAGTAATGTCGTCGTAACGATCAAAATATATTTTTTATTCAATCATACTAGAGAAACATTCGGAGTTATACGGAACTGCCACCGCAGAGTTGTTGTTTTTTAGTCTGTTACTGAAGCTACAGACGTATTTTATTGCGAACAATTTTATTGCGAACACATCTTGTAATCTAGGAATTATAGCTGTCTATTTGAAGTAGTCACACTTAGCAAATTGATGATTATTCTATTTTTTTAAATGTTTCTTTAGATCTCAGACGTAGCACTGAAACGAATGTAATTAAAAAAAAATGACAATGAAAATAGCACTTTCAATTTAAACAGACATTTCGTCTTTATCGATGGAAACACAATTTGAACCGTGACAGCCCATCTAACTGCTATATTATTTTAATGTTAACGTACCAACGCACACGCTTCGCCAAACATACGCGTGACATACGAAAATAAAATGTTTGTACTAACGAGCCAGCACTTTTCAAGGTGAAAAACCACTCGAAGATAAGGGTTAATGGAATTCATGTACAATACTATTAAAAGATTGTGCACGGTTAGTGTAAAGAGCAGAATTTGATTAGTTAAGAGGACGCCTCAACAAGTATTTCACAACATTGGACTTTAATACGACCATGTTGTAGTCAGTAGGAAAGCAGTTGCATGGTATTGTGTTCCACAGATTGGAAGTTTGGAAATAAACTATATATGAACATTCTGGTTGGTTTTATGTACACAGAAGAAGGAAAGTAAAAAGTATTTGGTGTGATCGAAGAAGGCTGGTTTTTAAGGGCCTGTGGCAGGCGCTTAGTAAGGTGGATTAGTTTCATACAAACAATCATAAGTCAAAAAACTTCACGCACAGGAATTGTTGACATGAATTGTAAGATCGTGCTGTGTTTACTTGACAGTGGTTGGGTTGAGTTAGCGTAACACAAAGCAAACATAGTCACTGAAGGCTTCTAACAATATTATCATGATGCCAATACGAGATTTAGAAGTGGATGTTAAAAAGTTTGAAAATACAACGCCACACCGTTGCTGATCTACTTGGCATAAATGGCCATATCTGTAACACCTGTTCCCAAGAGTGTAAGCCTTTAGCAGGTATAAACAGGCCACACTATAATTAAACAGCTCATCGATAATGTGTTTCACAAATAGGAAAGTAACGTCTATGCTCTAACACGAACCTGGAATGATCGTGTGTCGCTTACGATGAGATAACATTAAACTTTATCACTACTTAAATTAAAAATGTAAAAAAAATATTTGAAATTTTATAGATAATTTAGTCTGAAAAACACTTTTTAAAAAATCACTGAAAAAAAATCGATACATTTTTGCTTTTACTATCCGCGGAAAGCCATATCGAATTTAATATACACAACATGACCCCGAACTTTAAAAAACATGGCAACCCAAATAAGAACGAAGCTAACAAATATCTTCACACGCCAAGTATTCCTTATTGCCATGTAATTATTCATGTCAAACACAACCAAAATGTTTACGCCACTTTTCTTTCTTTGTGTATAAATAAGTTTTGTGGATTTAAAGATCCTAAAAAGAAATAAGACAACAAATGCGTAGTTAACAAGGGTATGCATTTACAGTAAGTACAGAAGTAATGGGTTGTCACAGACTAGTTGTGGATTAGTCATTACGACTCTATTTTACGACCATTGTCATAATTTATAGTGTCAAGAAGAGTCCACGTTGTTACACAATCGGTTAGATCACCACAGCAATAAACTAATTCTGGTGCTACCAGATAAGTCTATCTGAAAATACTGGGTTCCTGATCTAAAATGCACCAAACATTGATGTTATTGTTTGTGTTTTTCTATTTCTCTTTGCACAACTGAATCATGTTCTTCAAAGCCCCCCCCCAAAAAAAAAAATTGTTCCTCTACAAAATAGCCAAACAAAACACCATAAATAAATATTTGAAGATATAAAGAACTTGAATGATACACACTTTTATTAAAATGACCGTATTTGCATTAAATAATCCGAAAAAGGTTGATATGCCGTAAAACAAAATAACCAAACACCATGAATACATATTTGAAGAAATATACAAGTTGAAGACAAAATTTTTCTTACCAAACTAACCAGCTTTGGAATTAAATAACTCAAAAAGGGTTGATATGTCGTATAACAAAACAACCAAGACAACCAATAAACCAATGTAAATGTATAGGGCTTTTAAGCTTAATAAATGCGGAAATCGGATATGCAATATTACTTGAAAAACAATGTGTTTGGTCTCAGCATTTTACGCCAACGTATTGTATAACTAAGTGAATTCTATGAAATTGCCGTATAATTGTCTGCCAAATATTAAGCTAGAAGCAAACGTGTGTCCACTAAGCGACACGTTTTTAACAAAGTAAGAAATTATGTTTAATAGAAGAACATTAACAATTGATATAACCACATTTTCTGAAATTACGGTTATTTGGTTATTTATCCTTTGATGAGTATTTTTAAGTTAAATTATATATTTATTACAATATATTTTTTGGACTGCCAATCACTCTTCCATACGCATATAAATTATTAAAAGGAAAATAAAACATTTTAATGCCGATAAGATGACGCGATGTTTTTCAAGGAATAAAACTATTTTGTTTTTGTATCTATTGTTTATAATAGTTTTTTTGCATTACTTACTCTCCACATTTTTTCCATATTTTGTTTATTATCTCCCTCCTAATTTATCTTCATCAAAAGACATTTCAAAAAGTGCATCTGTTTTTAATATGTAAGTGCATACACATAATTACAATGAAACATACATATATATGCTATTTGTTTTCGTATAACTCTAAAGAAAGTAATTCAGTATATATTCTAGCGAACACTGGAGTATTAGCATTGTTTTGGAAAATAAATAAAACGACAATTGTTCTATCCAAGTGAAATACATTATAAAACTTTTAGAAAAGTTGCGAATTAAAATTTATAAAAGAAAATGGAGTAAGGTTCTATTTCTAAATATGTGTTTTAGTGGAAGAAAAGTTAATTCCCCATTCTAATATATATAGAGGAGAGAGAGTAATTTTGCTTTGTTATCCATGTTCGCAGGCAAATTTAGTAGTAATTGTTATTGTAAACAAGATGAGGGTGACGGACATCTAATTGGTTGCTAAAGTCTCTGGAAAAAATAGTTGGATTTTTCTACTGTTTCAGGAAGTATCTGACCCATGATGCAATCGGCTATCGGTATAAGAGCTAGATACGTTCTTTAATGGAGTGTGGTACAGCTTTAGTTATTGTTCGTTTCCGTCTGAGAGTGGCTTGGTTACTGTCGCGTTGATGTATGCCCATGTACACCAATCGCAGGCTTTACTTACTCTCTTAGAGAACACGTGTCTTTATTGATTATTACCCGAGGCGCCCGTAAAAGGGGATGTCGACTAGGCTACTCAGATATTTTGGATGGCCAGAGTTCGCTTCGCCTACTGCATTTTCTTTTCAATACTTCAATGGACCTTGTGTCTAACCTTCTATTGATACGTAGTAGTAGAAAGGTATCAATATGTCCATTGATTCATGTTTAGGACAACCATTGTAATTTGTAATATGTGCATGTATGAATGAATGAGTAATGTTGCCCTATTTGTAGTGTTTTCTTAAAAAACCTGCTTCCATCATTTTTGGGTACGCTAAATAAAAGATTAAGAAACTACACGCGCATTCTGTCCTCATTCTGTTGAAGTTATCGTACATAATTAAGTAGTAACAGTAGTAAAGCAGCAGCCGACACAGTTACTCTCTCTCTCTCTCTCTTTCTTTGTTGTTTACAACAGTTGTAATAGATGTCGTTGTAGTAGCAGGAGGATTGGTTTGTCTATTTCTATCTCTTTTCCTTCGTAGTGGTTGTAGAAATAACAACATAACTTATTAGTTTTGCGGTGTAACATTAATAAAAGGCAAATTTCTTAAATCGTTCTTAGCATATTTTATTTACATCTATATAGTAATAACCTCATCACTTTCCCATCTATTCCCCGTAAGTGAAGAGAATCTTCTCCGAAACATGCCTGTCCTGTTCAACAGCCAATAGCTAAAAGACTGACGAAGTTACCAACTGCCCTGTATTCTATCTTGAATGTCACTTTTAAGATCTGGTAGTAGCACGATACCAAATAGAAAGGTGCATTTGTGGCGCTAAAACCAACATAAGTCAACAATTGTCTTAAATCTACGGTCTACCTTTTCTTTCATTGTAATAATAGAATCACGTGTAACGGCAGTCTAATGTTAAGGAGTTAAACAAGAACAAAAAATGTGTTCTACTTTCGTTGCTTTTAAATAAAGATAAATATTGACTTTAAAATGAATTATAATTAATGTACACACAAAGTAGACCGTGGATTTGAGCGTAGGTTTTAGCGTTCGAAATTCATGTTTGAATTAGCTATCGTGCTACCGCCAGAACTCCGTAACTTCACTCAAACTCTTCTAAGCTCAAAATGATAGTGAGTTATTGCGTCAACACCTCCTCAAAATTAAATATCATACATTGAGAACCAAAAACACACACATTATATATATATATATATATATATATATATATATATATATATATATATATACACTTTCTGACTAACGCTGTAGAAACGTCGAGTAATCCTTCTAATAAGATAGGTTCCATAGCAGCAATATTGTTTACACGTAGTAATAACAGACTACACATAGTTGTTATTTTCTCCCCTCTTTGTTGTTTGCATCCACTGTTATATTTGTAGTATTTATTTACCTCCTCTCCAGGAGGTTAGGCACAACGCAAATTTTATCTTACTCCCACAAGTAAGATGTGACCCAAGGTCGGGTCGGGAAAGTGAGGTTTGAAAAGCCAGCGCCCGAGAAAGTGAGAACTCTGGCGATTAAAAATTGCTTGCGCAGCCCCGTCAGCATTCCCCGGTAGGCAGAAAGCAAGAAACTTACTCCTCTCCAAAGAGGGGAGGCAAAGCCTGGAAAGGTGGACCTCCTAGAACTGCACAGGACCGACCCATAGACCGGCGTAAATCAAGCCCCGAAGGCCAAGACAATACCAGTTTATGGGGTGTAGTATCCATCGGAACAGATACTACACTTTGATCTTAGCCGAAAGATTTGTAGTAGCATTAGTTTTTCTATTCATATCTCTTTTTTCTTCGTAGCACTCGTAGAAATAACAACATCACATATCTGTTTTGCCGTATAACATAAAACTGTATTTAATCACTCTTAGCCTATTTTCTTTACATGTATACAGTAATCATCAAACCAACTCTTCTATCCCGAAGACGAATCTCCTCGAACACATGTCTGTCATGTTCTACAGACACTAGCCAAAATACTGATTAACTTCTAAACTGCTAAGTATTATATCCTCGACTCCTTATTTGCTACCTCTTTTTCTTGAACACGTTAACTTATTTTTCATAAGTAAAGTACATATCGATGTATTAATGCCCCTTCTCTGTCACTTAACACATACCACAGGTGAAGAGGGATGTACTAAAGACTATAACTTCAGAGAAACTAATGTAAATTTACCCAAACCCATTCTAACTTAAAATAGTGTGTACATCCCTTAACACCACTTCAATATCATAAATCGTTAAAAATTAAAAAAAATACATATGAGTTCACACTAACGCCATAGTTACGTAGAGTAACTGTGCTAATAAAATTCTAAAAACAATTATAATATATATATATATATATATTAGTTTATTACAATAAAATCCTTGCTCAAAATTATGCAAATCCTACGTTTATAATAATTAATTTAGCACATATTAATGTTTTAGTTGCGTCTAAACTCCACTTTAGACCGTCGTGTGTTATCTTAAAACAACTTCTAACACAAATACGCTGTTGTTTTTATCGCTCGCCTTCATATTCAAGAGATGAATTCAATTATTCTAAGAAACCGTTTGCAGCAATTGTTGACGTCAGGGGATCATCGGAGGCTGGAGATCAATCTAAAAGGTTAGGAGGTCTCACTAATTTAATTTGTGCATTGATCAAGTTAACATTGCAAACATTGCTAGCGCGAGAGAAACATATAGAATGCGCCTATCAGCCCAACACATGTTTCAAAAACGAAAGAAAGAACGAAGACAGCGATGAAAAATGTTATAATGAAGGAATAAAGTTCAAATCATTCTATGAACTGCCCGTGTACAACCTTTTTCCAAAGCGTGTAGACTGGTTTAAACATGGATTATTCTGATAATTATTTTGCTGATAAGGTTAAGATGGATAAATACACGTCACCATTCAGTTCATCAGAATTATGCAATATTCGGAGATTTCACCCTAAAAAGTTGACCTGCGTGAATGCAAACAGAAACATATATAAGTCAACAAATTCAAATGTATTGACACAATTAACTTAAACCAATATTTTTTTAAAGTGCTCAATACAAGCTAAAGCTTAAATATACATTAAATTAACATTTAAAATGATACGAAGTTCACAATCAGTAGCAGCCGCTTACTGAAACGCTTGCACAGTGACTCGGCTTTAAACGTTAGCATAGTGAGCGGGTGATGTGTCAAAAACATGTAACTTTTTTCATAACCTCAACTCGCGAATTAACAAGCCTCCCCTACATCTTTTATTGTCCTAAGATCTAACAGAACAGAGCGAACACACCTACACACGAATATGGAATATATATATATATATATATATATATATATATATATATATATATATATATATATATATATACACATTCTTGTTTTTTGATGAAAAACAAAAATGACTCAATACTAGTCACCCCTGATGATGGAATTTTATTCCGAAATTAATAGGATTTATGTAAGAAAAAAAAATTAATAAATTAATCTTGTATTGCCATTGGCTTATATTTCAATTGTTATTATATATATATATATATTTATTTATTTTCGTACAGAAAAATCAGAAAACATTCGTACCGTCGGTTTCAAGCACGGAAGGACTTAGCCATCCGATGAAGAGAGCCGGATGGTTAAGTCCTTCCGTGCTTGAAACCGACGGTACGAATGTTTTACTAATTTTCTGTACAAAATAAATAAATATTACGCTCTTAATTTTTAACTTTAATTCTTAATTAATCGAGCACTCTGCTGGGATTTTACCTGCTCTATTACAAAGTATATATATATATATGTATATTACACAAGTACACCCATATATCTCTACACAAATTCTCACATACACACACGCCTAAAACATGGCACGGTAAACCACAAAGTCAAAATCTTTCGAGAATGTTAACATACAAAAACATGTCACCGAATAAACACACACATACAATACTATACACCCCCTACACTAGCTCAATAACGCTACTCCAAGCCGTACACATATATTGACGAATATATCAATAACGATAATTACACACACACATCCAAGACAGTGCACACCTACACAGACAAAAGCATATCACTTAGGATTTTTTTACATGTTATTATATTTGTTTATGCAACAATTACCCAATAACTAATAAAACGGTCATTCTGAATGTTGTTCCACAGCTGCTAAACGTAAAGGGTCTATATGTGGGCTATATTTAGTTTAATGAAGTTTTATGCAAATGGGTGTAAAAGAGCTGTGGAAGCATTTCATAATACTTTTGATTTTTGTAACATTTTAGCAATACATGTTAGACATCAATAAATAGATATTAAGCAAATGTCAGTTTCTTTGGACTATGTTTAATTGCTTTAGGGTGTAAAATATGGAAATAACCTGCAATTAACGGATGCAAATATACCATATTTGCATTTAATTCTACCATTACGTTAGATAGCAATTAGAGAATCCCAGAATTTGACTTTTTCCGTGAGATTTCATCAGATTAGTATTGCATTTAACATTTCTTTTTATACCTTAAAAGTAAGGTATTTAATTATTTATATAATTTAAAATAAGTTATTTATTTAATTTTCACTGGAAAGGAAAACACAACTAAAACCAATTGCTTAAAATAAAATAAAGAAGGAACGTAATTTTAAGAAAAGTAAAATATAGTTAAGAAAAGTAAAATATTTGAAAAAATAAAATATGGGTACATTTGTAGATAAACACGCTGCATTAATCCCTGCCCCCACGCAAAATGAGATTCTGCTGTTTTGGGGGTGACTATATGTGAACACCGTAGAAAACGGAAAGAAGGAAACCAAATGGTTGAACATTTAGAGTAGGGGATCAGTTTCATATATATTTAACGCAAGATGTTCTTGAATCTTTATCTAAAAAAAGCAAAGTTAACCAAAATTGTTTACCACTAACTCTAAGTCTAAGTTGCAATCTCACAAAAACATACGCAATCGGCTAGAAAAATAGACGCCTTACAAAAATAAAACAGCGGATTTATCTCCCATAGCAAAAAACAAAAATAAGTTTACTGCCCTAAGACTTGCCCGGATATGGAAAATTATTTCACATTGAATGTATGTACATATTTTTCCCCTACTTTAAATTCTAAAATAAATGTTTTTTTCTCTGTTCCGTCTAGTTTACCTGGGTTTTCACGCGTAATCGCCTAAAATAGCAAAATCTAATTTGGAGAGGACATTGGATGGGCTGATTTATTTTCGTAATTTAGACAGATCAGTGCTACTCAACTTTTGTTTCTATTTGTCAATGATAATAGTGAAATATTGTGTGTAAACATAAAACAACTGTTAAATTAGTTGTAAGTTTTTAAAAAGGCATTTAATTAGTTAATTAAAAAGTTATTTATTTTTCACAGAAAATGTAAAATCGGAAAAAAACAGTGCGAGAGAGAAGTTGAAAGTAAAAGCGACCATGATACTCACACTCTCCCATCCCTCACCTTTCTTTTTTCACTCATAACTCGCTCGTTTAGCTAAAGGTGTTTATTTAATAAATTCATTTAATGAAATACTATTTATATAGACGAACCTATTTCATATAGACAGAAACATAAGCCAATGCAATTACTAATACATAAATATTAATTAAGTATTAACTGTTTAAAAGTTATACAAATTAGTCAGCCATCATTTTCTTACTAGTTCATCTGTAGATCCTGAAAGTCTTATGTTGCATTATTGATTTGAATAACAATCATTTTTTTATGGTAATATAAGAGTGATAAATGAACAACATTTTTCGCATTTATTCATTTACACACGCACACACATATATATATATATATATATATATATATATATTAGATAGAGAGATTTTTTTATTTTAATGTTATTTTAGTGTACAAATAAGTCGTAGACGAGGTAAGTATATCAGTAAGCAAGAAGTTTTCCACGCCGATGTACTTTTGTACAAATTTAACTATACTTATATACACATATTGTTATTGATCGATCGTATCATTCCCAAGACGAGGAAGGAAATCGATACATTCTCCTGTCTCAGACTATGTGTCGGTATGTAAACTGATCGACATTTCTCAAGTGTCTTAATGAGTATAAACTTATCCCGATAACAAAAAACGTAGAGAACAAAAAAGAAAACCGGACAAATATTGAGGGAGAAGACTTTATTACTTGTTATACAGACGAAATGCTTAGGAAAAAGAACAAAATCGACTGCTTCTATGTTCTTTTCGTCGATTTCGCAAAGAATCGATTACATTCGAACAAATATTTTCATACAAGACTCGCGAAACGAAGCGGCTCGGCTACGAAAATATTGACTCACGAAATTTCTCTTACAAACACATAGAAACTTACTTTTCCGGCTACGACACGAAACGAGTATAGATTAAGCGACATGTATCCAATCAATTATAAGCAAGTCTAATTCTTGTGTGATATATATATGTATACATACACACACATATATGTATATATCAATATATATATATATATACACATACATATATGTATATATCAATATATATACTGGTGATACCACATCAGGCTGCCCTGTGGCTCCCTGAGACGAAATTCACCTACATTGACGTTTTTTGTTTTTTTTTGTTTTGTTTGTAAAACTTAATTGTGTTCTACAAAACCAAAAACAAAAACAAAAGCCCCTTTCCCTTTCTCCCTCCCCTTTTTTATTTTTATTTTTCCTACCCTACTCCCGGTCCTGGATATGACCTTAAACTACATCCGATGGTGAGATCCGGCTTACGGACTTTGGGGAATGTGGAGCCTCCTCTTAATTACCATTGCTCCCAGGTCCACCCTGACCCGGAGTGGTAGTACCTGTTAGGGTCCCAACTATGGGTTAAATAGAAACAGATATTAAAAGGGGAAAGAAACAAAAAAAAGAAGAAAACAAGACCAGATTCGGCATTAAATAACCCAAAAAGGGTTGATATGCCGTAAAACAAAACTACCAAACTACCAATCAATATATATATATATACACACACATACACGTGTATATACATATATACATATATATGTACATACATATATGCGTATATACATATATATGTATACACATATATGCGTACATACATATATATGTATACACATATGCGCGTATACACATATACGCGTACATATATATATATATATGCGTATATACATACAGATATATGTATATATACATACAGATACATGTATATATATACATACAGATACATGTATATATATACATACAGATACATGTATATATATACATACAGATACATGTATATATATACATACAGATACATGTATATATATACATACAGATACATGTATATATATACATACAGATACATGTATATATATACATACAGATACATGTATATATATACATACAGATACATGTATATATATACATACAGATACATGTATATATATACATACAGATACATGTATATATATACATACAGATACATGTATATATATACATACAGATACAGGTATATATATACAGATATATGTATATATATAGATATATATGTATATATATACATACATGTATATATATACATACATGTATATATATACATACATGTATATATATACATACATGTATATATATACATACATGTATATATACATACATGTATGCATACATACATGTATGCATATACATACATGTATGCATATACATACATGTATGCATATACATACATGTATTTATATGCATACATGTATATATATACATACATATATATACATACATGTATATATATGCCTACATGTATATATATACATATATATACATACATACATATATATACATACATGTATATATATGCCTACATGTATATATATACATATATATACATACATACATATATATACATACATGTATATATATACATATATATACATACATGTATATATATACATACATGTATATATATACATACATATATATACATACATGTATATATATACATACATATATATACATACATGTATATATATACATACATGTATATATATACATACATGTATATATATACATACATATATATACATACATATATATACATACATGTATATATATATACATACATATACATACATGTATATATATACATACATATATATACATACATATATATACATACATATATATACATACATGTATATATATATACATACATATATATA
>OY744533.1:24011165-24033665 GCA_963556195.1 Sepiola atlantica | reverse complement strand
TACATATGTGCATATATATATACATATATATACATACATATGTGCATGTATATATATATATATACATATATATACATAAATATGTGCATGTATATATATACATATATATACATACTTATGTGCATGTATATATATACATATATATACATACTTATGTGCATGTATATATATACATATATATACATACATATGTGCATGTATATATGTATATATACATATATATACATACATATGTGCATGTATATATATATACATATATATACATACATATGTGCATGTATATATATATACATATATATATACATATGTGCATGTATATATATATATATATATATACATATATGCATGTATATATATGCATGTATATATATGCATGTATATATATATGCATGTATATATATATATATATGCATGTATATATATATGCATGTATATATATATGCATGTATATATATATATGCATGTATATATATATATTTGCATGTATATATATATATATTTGCATGTATATATATATATATTTGCATGTATATATATATGCATGTATATATATATATATTTGCATGTTTATATATACATGCATGTATATATATGTATGCATGTATATATATGCATGTATATATATGTATGCATGTATATATATATGTATGTATATATATATGCATGTATATATATATGCATGTATATATATATATGCATGTATATATATATGCATGTATATATATATGCATATATATATATGCATATATATATATGCATATATATATATGCATATATATATATGCATGCATATATATATATATGCATGCATATATATATATGCATGCATATATATATATATATATGCATGCATATATATATGCGTGTATATATCTGCATGTATATATATATGCATGTATATATATATATGCATGTATATATATATATGCATGTATATATATATATATGCATGTATATATATACATGTATATATTTATATACATGTATAAAAAAATATGAACCTTAAAACACTTTATACATGTGTATATATATTAATATATATGCAAGTATATAACTATATGCATGCATGTATATATATATATATATCTGTATGCATGTATATATACCCATATGCATGTATATATATGCACATATGCATGTATATATATGCACATATGCATGTATATATATGCACATATGCATGTATATATACACATATGCATGTATATATACACATATGTATGTATATATACACATATGCATGTATATATATACACATATACATGTATATATACACACATATACATGTATATATACACACATATACATGTATATATACACATATACATATATTTATATTCTTTTTTACGAAACAGACGTATTACTGTTCGGTAACAGCCACTACAACCCTATTTTTTATATTGATTTCATTCAAAAATCATAAACTTTGAATTAAAGGTTTGAAGACATTTTCCTGAATTAATAAGATTAATAAGTCTTTACTTCTATATTATTATTGTTGTTATGATTATTATTTTATTGAAGTATTATTCTCTATTGTTGTTATATAGTAGTAAATATTTTCATCATTTAGGCATCTTATTTATATACGCTTGTTGAGTGTATGTAGACACACGTATGTCAATTGAATGTTAACTATGAGAATCGAGATTATATTTTCTTTAAATGCTCACAGACATATTTACAGATATTGGAGAATAGTTTTATAAACAAAGCGAAAGGTTACGATGTGAATACATTGATGACTTAGAAAGAGATGGACTTAATTATTAATTAGTTGGATTAGACGTATCAACATTTATTTTTTTCACAATCATAAGGTGTATTTTAGTATGTATTCTGCTTCATTAAATGTATATAAGGAAAAGACTGACGGAAACAACATTGGTGAACTTACATTTAGTATTATATATATATATATATATATATATATATATATATATATAAATATATATAAACATATATATATATATATATATATATATATATATATATATTCAAATGTAAGTGTGCGGCTGACTACGTTGATTGTACTTATCAGCGCTTGGATGTAAGAGTCGCAAAACATTCATCTGCGTGTTTTCGCAAGTCAAGGGTGGGTAAACAAATTATTAACGGGCGTATCCGGGTGTTAACAGAGCACCTCCGGGGGCTCACATCGTCATGAGGCATCCTATTGCCAGCACTTGACAACAGAGTGTGTGGCGATGCGTACTCCCCTGGTTGCTTCAGCATTGTGCACAAGGTTTGACCCAAACACCATCTCAGTGGTTTAGAGGCGGTAAGCGTAACCTCTATCTGCAGGCAAAAAGAGCTGTCACACAAGTATACTTTTTTCAGAGAGCGCTAAAAGAAAATCCTCCCTCGTCGTAAATAAATTTTCTTATTTTCCCATTGTTCGTGGAATTTTGGCGATATTCGTTCGTTTTTCCCTTTTCTTCTGTTTTGGTTTTCTCTAAACGTGACATAGTTTAATCATTAAATCATTTATTGTATTCGTTGATCTTCATTTTTAAAAATGTGTCCACTTAAGGACCCCTCGAGTATTAGGTTTTAGTCGAATGGCCTTTTGACAATTCCTTTTTTATCTCCCTTCTTACCACGTAGTTTTGTCCCCAAATTTACTATACTTATTTCCCGCGTCAAATATATTAACCAATGACAATACTATGACTCCGTTATTTATTTTTAAAAAAACACACACTAATCAAATATTTTACAAGTAAAAATCTCCGTGTTCACATGTTGAAACATCGTTTGTAGATATAAAATTTAAAAAAAGATACGTAACATCAAATTATTACAGAAAATGAACAACGACGAATAAATTGAGAAGATTGTAAATAGGGAAGCGGCGAAATGGCTGTAGTAAGCACACAAGTCAATCCGAAGGTTGTGAGTTCAATCTCTTAAAATAGCACTTAAAATAAATTTCACAAAACATATCCGAGACAACACCGATGAGAGGACTTGAATGCCTACTTGGTGAGGGCACGCATTTCTTACTTGGAGATGGCTTGACTGTCTACTGGGCACCACCCTCGCGTGTCTTTGGCCTGTCTGTACAGGGGTTTGTCAGAGACCCTGGCATGAGGATACTTCCAATTTGAAGTAAACCATGACCAAATATTAGACGAAAATAGTGTGCTGTCTCCGTAAGCCATCCAGTACTTCAGAGTTGCTGACGCGAGGCACTCATACTATTAATAGAGGGCAGCTTTGAGTAACAGTTTAGAAACCGTTGACAATGAGAAACTGATAAAACATGTGAACATAAATAATTTAAAAAACTGGCAGGTCGACACCAGGAAAAAGGGCTCCTCAACCCGTTCATACACCAGACAGGAAGATACAATCAATGTGTAAACTTTCCTGTCCCTGTAAGTTGCGCTGTAGCCATGATAGAGGCCAACCAGGGTCAGCCATCATACCTTGAATAAAGGTGCTGGTACCCTCTCTCCATCATATGCACGAATTAAAAACATTAACATATGCGACTTAAAAGCCCAAGCATGGACTGTTGCACAAAAGAAAGTCCTATTTTTTGCTACCACTTCTCAAAGTTTGAAAAGTGGAGCAATATATCAAATGAAATCCTGGTCGAGAAGATCAAATAACCCTCCCTTCCTTGAATGAAAAACAATACATCAATTGCCCGTCTACGATCGCCTGTTTCTCAGATGGACATATGTATCTAACAAATTAAATTAAAAATTGTAGCACTAATTAAGGAAGAAAAGTTTATTTTCCAATCATGGAAGAATAAACCATGATATATGCCCTGGCCAAACATAATAAACAAACAAAAGAGGACATAGATGTGGAGGAAAATATATTTCCACTACGGTCCAAACATGAAAAATGTTCCACGCTGACAAATAACCTGCCAAATTTATAACAGCATGATTGTGTTCAATACGGCTGAGCTGGACTATATGAAATCAGAAATAGCAGCCCTCATATGAATAAAAAAATGTCAACTTGAAAGCCTCATCACAACTCCACGATTCACATCATCAATCAACATACCACATTACAGCCTGAACTACATCACCATTCACTCGTGGATCAAGCTGAACAGTCTGGACCCATGACAACCCGCCATAAAGCCACTTCCTCACCAGAATCCCATTTATCAAGTAGCTCCTCGACAAATCTCCCACCACCATCAGTTGTCTATTTACAATCAGAAGATTGTCCCTGACTCTACCTTAGTTCTGCTTCACTACTATAACCGAGACCGGTGCCAACACCCGAGCCTCCACCATTACCTCAGAAAATACCGGAGCCAGATAATGAACATGTGCCTTGGAGGAAGACTTGGTGACACAATTGAGGAAGTCTAGATGATGATGATAGAGAAAAACCTAAACTGCAAAATATTTATGCCTCAAAAGCTACCAAGGCAGTAATAAAAACTACACACATCGCTGTCTAAATACTTGTTCCATCCAATATATCCCTCATGGAGCTGAATAAAGTAACATATACTGAATCACTCTACATTGTCAAACAAAAGTTCCTCAATTCCAAAAGCAATGGGAGTCCATAGAAGAAAGTAAAACACCACCTTAGAAACTTAAGCTTCAAAAACAACTAAACCTTTGCAGAAACGATGAAACACCCCTTGCCTCCCCTAAAGGGCAATGGCGGCTTAAGAACACCATCTGCAAACTCAGTTTAAAATATAAGCAAATTATAGAGGAGATTAAAAACATAACGATATTCCAGCACTTTCCGAAAGAATTCAAACAAAGGGCACCACGAACAGAGCGAAAGTAGAAACAAACGGTTTAAAAAGAATGCAATACTATTTTACAGAAACCTTACAAAACAGACAACCAGGGTTAAAAAAAACACCGAATAATCAAGAGCTAGAAGACTACTGGAGGCCTCTGTTTAAGAATGAGGGACCATGCAAGTGAATCTTAGATATAGCTTAAAGTAAGTAAAGCAGAGACGACATAATTTATTCATGTAAATAAATTTGTTTTTCTTTTTGTCTGTTTCACACATCATCTCCTTCACGGAATTTTATTTTATGACTAGACCACCCGTGACCCGTTGGGTCAGTTTGTTATATTAGCTATGGAATTCATGTATGTGCGTGACACTTGTGGAGAAAACAAAAAAACTATTTGATGAAATTAAATGTAATTGTTTAAAAAAGAATATAGATAGATTTCTATGCGTCGTTCTGTTTATTATAATTGTTTTTTTTTTAAATTATAGTTACTGAATTATAAGTGGTTGGCCATACTTATAGGTAAATATGCACTGAACAGGTGAGAAAGGAAGGGGGTACAACCGGCTGTCTCGCGTACGTAACGAAAACAGAGGGAGTAGGAGTGGTGAAATCTGTGAGAGGGAAAGTGGGAGGTGGTTTCGTTCACCGCCGCTATTGATATTAATAATGATTGTTGTTGTTTTGTTTGTTTGTTTTTGTTTTTTAAAAGGGTGGAGCTTTTTTGAAACTGCGACAGACTTTACAAAGTCCTGCCGTTGAATGTTTTTAGCCGTGGAGAAAACAAAAAATTATTTGATGAAATTAAATGTAATTGTTTTATATTTAAAGCGATATAAACATTTCCAGAATGAAAAATTTCATGCGTTCGTTAATAATAAGAGTTCAACGGAATTGGAATAACAGATTAGAAGACGATGCTATTTACGCATGCGCAACCGGATGTTGAAAACCGGAAAGCTGAAAGCTGATTGCAAACATACAAGACAATAGAGTTTTAGTAGTATATAGATATATCGTGCATTTTATCCTTACATGCTGTTTATATATATATATATATATATATATATATATATATATATATTATCGTAGGTATATATATTTCTATATAAGCATGTGTATAACGTATTTATGGTAAAAAAAGAGACGGATGTTTGTATAAGTATGAAATTGCGTCTTGAAAATAATGTAAATCAATGTTTCTCCTGCTGCCCTCTCGCAGATTTCTTTAACTGTGGCTTTATGGTGTGGATAGCCGACGTGAATCATGGAAGTCTCATTTGTCAGATACCAAACATGTTCATTCATTTAGAAATAATGGAACTCCGGTTTCCGGCTTAACATTTTTCCTCCAATTTGATTATCAGTCTGGTCAAATGTTCAGCGAAACAAAATCTCACTGAAGCATCGTTTTACCTAATGGTCAAGAGTGTACACCACTCAGAAGATCAGTAACACAAATAAAATCACTTATCCTCATATCTATACTAGAAAGTGTATCCGTTCTCAATGAGAAGATATCGATTAGTTATTGTTTCGAAGTAGTAGCGTTTACTACGAACGAGTTTGAGTACTTGTATCAACCTGCTCTCAGCCATGAACCCCTCATTAGAATTTTTTCTTATTTTTTTGATTTCATAATTTTCGAGATATAGATAAAATAAATATAGAAACCGGGTCGTCTACTTAGTTCGTTCATTTTTTTATTTAATTCACCTCAAACAAAGCATATTACCATTAAATCATACGTAGTAATAGTGATAAGGGTCAGATTTCAAGGGTGTAGCATACTTATTCACGTTACATTAAAATGTCTGCATGTTTGTGCTGTTGGCGAAACAGCAAGTAGGAAAAGAATTACAAAGTACAGCGTTAAAAAAAAACAAAAAAACTATCAGACTAGAAAATATGTTTTTAATTTAGAGATCTCTATACTGACGGGGTAGTATTTACCGGCTAGTAAGGCGGGCCGGGATTATTTTCGTTGAAGTGATACAAGTACAGTATGCTCGTCAGAGCACATTACGTCTAAGTACTTATAAAAGAAAAACAAAGATGTAACTATGCGGCGATGCGACAGGGGCTTGATCTTGGCAGACAGTGTGAAAAGCATTAGTTTATAAATTATTTTTTATACCCCGTAAAAGAAGGAAGGCCTAGTGGTTGGTACAGCAGACCAGATGTGTCAACAATACTCCATGCGTGGGCGAATGGTGGTTTTGTAGAGATATAAGATACTGACATATATGAAAAGTGTTTCTTAGGTTGGCAGAAGGAGCATACCTTATTTGCCTTGGTAACATCTGATATGTACTTATTACATTTCATGTTACCTTAGGATGTCAGACTGTGGTGTTTCAAGATTTGACTGTACGGAAGGGTGCTATCAGCCATAACAATCGGCGGTTGGAAACGTGCTGTTAAAAAATAGCTTTGTCTGAACGAAGGTCACACTATATAATAGTAAGAAAATCCAATATAGAATTAATGCAAGTATTGGATTCTTTGTAAAATGTTACGATAAAAATATTTGTTTTATCGTGGTCTAGGGGATTGTTTCTAGTACATTTATAGACAAAATTACATAATTACTATTTTAATTTCATAAAATGTTAAAAAAAAACTGTTGCTGTTGTTTTGAATAACACGTTGACGATAATCCGATCTCACGAAGTGATTAAGCCATACAAACCTTAACTACTCTAAAAGACCTAGTTGACTGGTATGTTTTCTCTAATCTGCTGAGCTGAATAGATATTTCATGGCACCGTCTGCATCCTGTTCTTTGCAATTAATTGATATAAAGACATTTGGGTCCAACATACAAAGATATAGAAAACGAGAGAATGTAACACTAGTTAACTTAAAGATCTACATTCGTTAGATGTTTCTTCTCCCTTCAAAGTCGCAATTCGGATCTTTTGTCCTAGAATACCCTAACCCTAATTGCACAACTTGAACGACAGGCAAAATGCAGGGTCTATAAAAAAACAACTTTTATTTACTTAAGAAAGTATAAATCTTTTCAAGTTATGTAGTATTTTTATTAAAACTGTCGTTTTAAATATATCTCACAGATAGCTATCCACCATTCCACGTGCATTCTATGATAGCGTTCATTCCGAATTTTAAACAGCCTACCCCTAACACGACGATTTTTAGACACGAGACACAAAAGTAGAGCAAGGGTGTATAAGCTCATTGCGCATTACCTCAGAGCTATATTTTGCAGAACTCATTTTTCAATCAATCGCTATGTTCTTAAATAAAACAGAAATTCATCCCTGAATTACCATTCTTCACGTTGTCCGTGACATAAGCTTTTCGTGTTCTGTCTCAGTTTGTCCACGTATGTCATTCTGTTGGCTTACTTACAACTTACTTCCTATCTTCGTCTTTTTTAAGCGCTCTTAAATATATAGTAACATTTATAATATCGGACAACTGTTTATTTGAGAGAGGGTTTTAAAAAAAAAACTAACTGAACGTTTTCACGTATTTAGAAAACCAGAACCAGAGGACGATTTTAAATCTATAAAGTATAAAGACACATTCTTGTATATAATAACTGTTTATATCTCCATTTTTAATAGCGTTGTGCAGATGTTATACGTGAGGATTGAGTGTGCAGCATGCCGAGATAGAGTATTTTCGTGGCTACTTACTTTCACTAATACGCTTGGGACATGTATGCACAATATATCTGCCCTCTATATTATTAAATAGCAGAGAAGACTGGACCTACATGTTTTAGCTGTTAAACTAGTCTTTGAAAGGGAACACTCTGAAATATCACCTGCTTTTCTCGGTCTCGATCGCTTTCTTCTTGCAACTGGATTTAAGCAACAACTGTTCAATAGTAGAATGCGCAACCCTTGCTTCGCTATAGATTCATCACACAGGCTACATTCTAAGTGCTATCTATTTCCTCTTAAAGCTGAAAAAAAGCCAATATATATATATATATATATATATATATATATATAAGTTCTGTGGTGTTGCGTATAAATACGAAAAATACGTTCGTTTTCTTCTTTTCTCATAGATAAGAGTTGTTTGGGTTCCGTAGGGAAAGTAACAATTTCCGACAAAATCCCTGTGGAACTGAACACTCATGCAAAGAAGTTGGGCGGTTCTGACCGCGACTTACTAGTTAGAAAACCAAACAGAAAAAACCGTCTCATTTCTGAAATTACGATCACGTGGAGGTAGGGGTAGGGGAGTATGAACACCAGAGAATGTAGCGCTTCAGCAAAACATTTTCAAATAGGGGAAGGTCCTACAATAACTGCCGAATGTAACTGAGGAGTAATTTAACGGTTGATTTACATCTAAAATTTATGTTTTACCAATTGCTTTAAAATTAGGTTCAGGGAACACACAAAATGGCGGTTTGTGCTGATGAAAACGAACTGCATACTTTTATGTTTGACGATCCTATAATGTTTTAAGTAATTTTGTTAGGTTAAACTGTTATATCGTAGTAATAACAATACATACATAAGAACACAAGATAGGAATAGAAGGTATAAAAAATGTATTAACAATACTTAATTACATACAATAAGTCAGTCGTAAATACAGGCTCTGGCAGACGTGCTATAAGCGGTGCGCTAAGCGGTTCCACTTTGGTTAGGCAAAGGTGTCGACTTTATCTTGGCCTGACGAATCCATCCTGTAACTATGGGAACATCTGGATCAGTCCACCCCCCTACATATTTTTTTTTTCCTGGAAATATATATTTTCCTTTTTGGGTCAATCTCTAGACGTTCTGTTGAATTTCTCTTTCTTTTTGTTGAACGTCTTATTTCAGTAGCAGGAGTAGTAGTAAGGTTTTCAGGAATCGGTACATAAAGTACATCATAAAGTTCCCCCATTAGTTCCTAATTTGACGGTTGTTTTATCACGTATCAGTGTCTCAACTGATTTACATAACGTATCTGTGTCTCAACTGATTTACATGACGCTTGTTCTCCCGCCTCGGACTCCGAATCATTAATATCAAGCGTCCGATTCTCCTGGTGACAATACCGTCTTGCCAGAACATTTTACCCTTTCTGTAATTTAAAAACAAACAAACAGATTTTCACAAACATTAAAATGTCTGGTCTTACAATCCGTGTTTTAAAAATGTGTTTTCTTCACTGGGAACAATTTGTAAAACATGGTTATTATTTTTCCTGCGAACATCATATCCGCCGGTGCCATGTTTGCCGCAATCGTTCTGTTCAGTGTGAGCCTGTAAACACTTAAGAATTATTGGATCTTCCACTTCTCGTTTACTCCACCTCCAGCTTTTCTTAATGCTTTTTTGAAGATATCTATAAACCTTTCTGCCAGCCCGTTACTTCTCGGATGGTAAGCAGGCGTAGTAATGTGTTTTACCCCAAGGTTTTGCAAAACATATTAAACTCCCACGAAGGGAATTGGTTGGCATTATCTGTTACAATGTTATAAAAAAAATCATAACCTGGCAAAAAGATAATTCAAAACATTTGTTATTTAAATAATTTATTGTTATGACGGATGTTGGCTTTTTGCATTTCAGAAACTCTGGCCATTTTGTTAAACTGTCCACCACAATCAAATAGTATGCACCTTTTAGCAGTCCAGCAACATCTAGATGCAGTCTAGACAATGCCGCGTCCGCTTTCGGGCATGATGCTGTCATTATTGGTGGTACTTTAGCTGCTAGAGCACAACATCTACAGCTCTAAACTTCTCTCTCAATGTCCTGTTCCATACCTGGACAAACAACGTACGAATGCATAAGCGATTTCAGTTTGCACATTCTTCGGTGACCACAATAAGGCCCTTTAACCGTCTCTTTTGTAATGCCACTAGGATCACGACACGCTCGGCGTAAATTAAAATTTCGTCGCTAATTGAATAGTTATTGCTTACCGGGCAATTCATATTTTCCCTTTGTTTGCACTTGACATTATCTATCATATTTTTAATAAAATTATCATTTTTAGATTTTACGTGCATTTTTCGCGCAGTCACTAAGAGTTCGCGTACGGTACATACCAGTGCTTCTCTTATTTCACTTTCAGCTTTGAGTGATGCGATTACCGTATCTTCAATTGGTTTACACTATTTCGAAATTAATCGGGCAAGTCGTCCGCATGGCCTTACTTCTTTGAAAGAATATATTCTATTTTAAAATCATAATTTAGCAGAATAGTGCCCCATCGCTGTAACCTATTTGATGCATGGACTGGGATTCCTTTCTTTGATCCAAAAATCGAAAGTAATGGACGATCATTTTTCTGTAATATAAATTTACAACCATGGATAAATTTGTAAATATTTTTAATTCCGAAAATGATAGATACACTTTCCTTTTCTATCTGGCTGTAGTTTTTTTCAGCGGAGGTTAAACCTCTGCTCGAATGAGCAATGGCTCTTGTGTCACCTCAATAGTCTTTATGGAGTTGTAGACGAATACAACCTTCTATACGTATTGATAGTGAGCAATTTCATACTTTCTTCTTCGACTTCTACTTTCAGATACGCATCTGATAGATCCAATTTCGAGAACATTTTTCCGCTATTTAAACGAGCAAAAATGTATTCTGTGCTAGGCAATGGGTATTCATGTATTTTCAGGCACATATTCAAGCCTATCTGAACACGAACATGTGTGTTGCTCATTTTTATATCAACAAATTTTCTTCTATGATTGCCGCACGCATTTGTCCTGGAAATCATTGAATTTACAACTCTTAGCGCTCAAACTTTTTTTTCACTACACAGATGCATTACGTGTTCTACCTTTCCACAAAAATAACACATTTTATTTTTAAAGGGACATCTGCCTGTATACGAAATCCTACCACGAAGGACATGTGTCTGGTTTCCGCTTCTGTGTGTTCTCATGTGTTTTGGTTTCCACCTTTGTATGCTTTCTGCCCAGCGACGAATAGGTTTCAAATGTCTATATTTGAACCGTTACTTCTGGCATATCAGACCTGCGCCACGTCTTTTCCTTCGATTTTCGTCGAATTGTGTCGCATGCTTACGATTCTATTACACTCGTCAATAATCGCTAACAACGTTAAATTAGGGTTTTGCTCCGACTTAGTCAAGATTCTCGACCTAATTTCGGAATCTTTGCTTTCGGATAGCCCTGCACAAGAATGTGACATCGTAATCTGTTGCAGTCAGTTCCCTCAGTTTAAACTGCTGGTATTCTCTATTTACGATTCCGGCATAGCTAAAAATAAAATCTCGTCGTCTCTTTTTGTTAGGTTTAAACATTTCCAACATAAGTTGAAAATGGATGACTTTTCGCGAAATATATTAGCAGTTTCATTAAATGAAATTTCGCCCAGTATCCTTGGTAGAATATAGTTGCAGTACCTATCATGGAACGCTTGGTTCAATTTTTGAAGAAGTAGGCGCCCTTTTTTTTTCTTGCGACCATTCTCAAAATGTTCCTTGAATATGTAGGTAAACAGTAGGCAAAAAAAATAAAAGTATTTTCTGGGTCATACATGAATTGTCTAATCGAATTCGCAACCGTATCTGGTGAAACATTCCGCTTGTTTTGGTTCTTGTGTTCGTTGGATAATAGATTCCAACAATCTTTCAAACCTTTCGGCACTTGTTTTGTGTTGTTCCACTTGTATTGAAAAAAATTGGACCATAGTTTGCTGCAATTCCTCCATTTAAAAAAAGATTGTGTTTTGTTTGTCCTCAGAAGATTGTTGTTTAAAATATGCTGTAGCCTTTTATAAACAGAGAATATATTACGTAGAGTCCAAATACAATGAAAATAAAATATATTTTCTTCTCAAGTCACTTTCAAACTGTAAAAAAACTTTGGGTGGCAATTTCCTTTGGAAGAACAAAACAGTGTTCTGACTTGAGAATCAATTCCTTGTGTATTTGTAATGTTTCCGTCGAGAATTTGTAATGTTTCTGTCTTAAATTTCTTTTCACTAATATCATTCTGATTAAAGATCGTCAATGTGTGATGTGTAAAAAAACTAGATTTAAATTCGTAATCTATCGTCGCCAATTTGTTATATCATAGTAATAACAAAAAATAAATAAGAACACAGGACATAAATAGAAGGAATAAGAAATGTGTTTATAATACTTAATTACATACAATAAGTCAGTCGCAAATACAGGCTATAGGCAGACGTGGTATAAGCGGTGCGCTAAGCAGTTCCACTTTGGTTAGGCAAATGTGTCAGTATGTGTAAATCCGGATCAGTCAAAAACAAACACCTATTGGCTTGTAACTGAAATATGAATATATTCTACTACTAAAACAAATAACTAAGCATTGTCTTAGCGATGTAAAAAAAAACATATTGATCAAGAGATAAGGAAAATTGCATAACAAACACTAATAAATAATTAACAAAAACGAAATTTGAACTAGGTTTATTCTGAATGTTAACAATAGATAATTGAGCGTGACACACCTTTGTTAATGTGTTTGCTGAAATGTCTTGAGTAATGCACAAATTTGACCTTTTATTGTTCATTAATGAAAAGGTCCGCAGGAGTAGATAATAGACTGATTCAAAGTGAAGTTTGTTTTGTTAGTTAATCTTTACGAATAATATATATATATATATATATATATATATATATATATATATATATATATATATATATATTCGTATGTAGGTATGTCTGTGTGCCCCTGTCTGTGTGTTGACAGTAATTGTCCCATTTTCGGCTCAAGTGGTCAACCAAAAGGTCATTGAGAGGCCTGACACTTTAAACCACTCAGTCCGTCTCTGTCAATCTTTTTATGATCGGATAAAAAACATACGAATGCCAAAACGAACTAGATTGAATTATCATTGAAAGTCAGAGTATGCAACGACACCTACGAAATAGTCTAACTGAATACGAAATAATTGAAAAGAATGCTAGTTTAACAATGGCTATATAAATAAGACGGAGGCTGATGCATATATAGAGAGACAGGCGAGTGCTGATGTATATATAGAGAGACAGGCGAGTGCTGATGTATATAAGAGAGACAGGGCGAGTGCTGATGTATATATAAAAGACAGACGGAGGCTGATGAATATAGAAAGAGACAGACGGAAGCTGATGAATATAGAGAGAGACAGACAGAAATACACGGAATAAAGTGAACGAGAGACGGAGGGTGATGGAGAGAACGAGAGACGGAGGGTGATGGAGAGAACGAGAGACGGAGGGTGATCGAGAGAACGAGATACGGAGGGTGATCGAGAGAACGAGATACGGAGGGTGATGGAGAGAACGAGAGACGGAGGGTGATGGAGAGAACGAGAGACGGAGGGTGATGGAGAGAACGAGAGACAGAGGGTGATGGAGAGAACGAGAGACGGAGGGTGATGGAGAGAACGAGAGACGGAGGGTGATGGAGAGAACGAGAGACGGAGGGTGATGGAGAGAACGAGAGACGCTAGGTGATGGAGAGAGAGAGAGACGCTAGGTGATGGAGAGAGAGAGACGCTAGGTGATGGAGAGAGAGAGACGCTAGGTGATGGAGAGAGAGAGACGCTAGGTGATGGAGAGAGAGACGCTAGGTGATGGAGAGAGAGACGCTAGGTGATGGAGAGAGAGAGACGCTAGGTGATGGAGAGAGAGAGACGCTAGGTGATGGAGAGAGAGAGACGCTAGGTGATGGAGAGAGAGAGACGCTAGGTGATGGAGAGAGAGACGCTAGGTGATGGAGAGAGAGAGACGCTAGGTGATGGGGAGAGAGAGACGCTAGGTGATGGGGAGAGAGAGACGCTAGGTGATGGAGAGAGAGAGACGCTAGGTGATGGAGAGAGAGAGACGCTAGGTGATGGAGAGAGAGAGACGCTAGGTGATGGAGAGAGAGAGACGCTAGGTGATGGAGAGAGAGACGCTAGGCGATGGAGAGAGAGACGCTAGGTGATGGAGAGAGAGAGACGCTAGGTAATGGAGAGAGAGAGAGAGACGGAAGGTTAAGGAAAAGAGAGACAGACGGAGGGTTAAGGAAAAGAGAGAGAGACGAAGGGTTGAGGAAAAGAAAGAGAGACGGATGGTTTAGGAAAGAGAGAGACGGAGGGTTAAGGAAAAGAGAGAGAGGCGGAGGGTCCAGGAAAAGAGAGAGAAGCGGAGGGTTAGGAAAAAGAGAGAGAGACGGAGGGTTAAGGAAAAGAGAGAGAGACGGAGGGTTAAGGAAAAGAGAGAGAGACGGAGGGTTAAGGAAAAGAGAGAGAGACGGAGAGTTAAGGAAAAGAGAGAGAGACGGGGGTTTAGGAAAAGAGAGAGAGAGACGGGGGTTAAGGAAAAGAGAGAGAGAGACGGGGGTTAAGGAAAAGAGAGAGACGGACGGTTGAGGAAAAGAGAGAGACGGAGGGTTAAGGAAAAGAGAGTATCGGGGGGGGTAAGGAAAAGAGAGAAACGGGGGGTTAAGGAAACGAGAGAAACGGGGGGTTAAGGAAAAAAGAGAAACGGGGGGTTAAGGAAAAGAGAGAAACGGGGGGTTTAGGAAAGAGAGAGACGGAGGGTTTAGGAAAGAGAAAGACGGAGGGTTTAGGAAAGAGAGAGACGAAGGGTTAAGGAAAGAGAGAGACGGAGGGTTAAGGAAAGAGAGAGACAGAGGGTTAAGGAAAGAGAGAGACGGAGGGTTAAGGAAAGAGAGAGACGGAGGGTTAAGGAAAGAGAAAGACGGAGGGTTAAGGAAAGAGAGAGACGGAGGGTTTAGGAAAGAGAGAGACGGAGGGTTTAGGAAAGAGAGAGACGGAGGGTTAAGGTAAGAGAGAGACGGAGGGTTAAGGAAAGAGAGAGACGGAGGGTTAAGGAAAGAGAGAGACGGAGGGTTAAGGAAAGAGACAGACGGAGGGTTAAGGAAAGAGAGAGACGGAGGGTTAAGGAAAGAGAGAGACGGAGGGTTTAGGAAAGAGAGAGACGGAGGGTTTAGGAAAGAGAGAGACGGAGGGTTAAGGTAAGAGAAAGACGGAGGGTTAAGGAAAGAGAGAGACGGAGGGTTAAGGAAAGAGAGAGACGGAGGGTTAAGGAAAGAGAGAGACGGAGGGTTTCGGAAAGAGAGAGACGGAGGGTTAAGGAAAGAGAGAGACGGAGGGTTTCGGAAAGAGAGAGACGGAGGGTTAAGGTAAGAGAAAGACGGAGGGTTAAGGAAAGAGAGCCGGCGGCGACGAAAAAATAATAAGGGGGAAATAGAGTGATGTAGATGAGACTTGTGTAGAAGAAGAGCGAGAGATTGAGAGAGAAATAGATAGATGTTTTGATCGCTATCTAGATATAGAATAATGCAACTGTATATTACCCTCTCATGAAATCCGGATAGACAACGAGTTGTGTGTGTTTAGCTTATTGCTTGCGATAAGAAAGCCATAGTCAAGCCGTATTTCCATCATGTTTCTTTTGATAGGAACTGTAATCTTTGAATTGATAACATGAAATTCCTGCAGGCGATTAACTGCTGATGAATCGTTAGAGAATAGTGACTGTATCTCATCACTTGAGCTGATTGAATTATTGAAATTAGTATCAGTCGTCTTTTATCTTTTTAATAGACTTCGTTTAGCGTTCTTCACTAAATTTGACAATAATTGCTCAATATTCGAATTAGTTGGGGAAGGTTCTTACCACTAAAGAATACAGCCTGAAGGAAATGGCGTGACATCCTGTCTGATGACTACGGGTGGAATATTTATCTGGCATAATTGTGTATCCCTATTTGGCAAATGGCATGCGACGTAAGGTTATTTCTAAATTTAGTAACTTTCTTTCAAATATATAAAAGTAGCTTTTAATTAACTATAGATTTAGTACTTAGTTTTGATCGCCGTCTCAACCGACGTAAGCACTTTTGGGGATGATAGGAATAGGGGGTTTTCCGCTATACAGAACCATCCCGACGGCAACACTCCGGGGTGTTTTCTCACAGTAACTGGTATTCCTAAATTGTTATATATCTATATTCTGACCAGGATAAACAAGGCACGACTTAGTGAGATTCATTCAAAAGTAACAAACAAACTATACAAATATGTATTCTCATTTTATGACGTCATCAATTTTGAAAATTACGAGATGCAAATAAATATATTAAAATATCTTTGCGTAAATTTAAATTAGTACCTTAAAACTATCGGCGTAATTCAATAACCGTGAGATGGATTTCATAAATAGTGAAAGTAGGCATAAAGGGTTTTTACACATTTTTAGATGATTTGTAATTAAAACTCTTTAAGTAACACCATTTTGAAACACATCCGAGTCAATCCTTGAAAACCTTTATGAGTTCTGCTTATGTTGAAGTGTATTGTCTTATCACCTCCAGATGCTTCGACGAACACTGCCTAAAATTAGCCAACAGATTCTCGAATGATCATATATATTCTCAATATATACCATTCACAAATAGATGACCATCGATTGTCAATTATGTTGATGTATAATCGTAATTAGAGACCAATTCAAACATCGTTATTTAAAAAAGTGTGATGACCATTGTCTAGAATGATGTGAGATTAATAGATTTAAACCGAACATCTTTCTGATACATCCGGGTATATATCCGACGGCCTTATCCAGTCTTAAAAATAAAACAAATCAGCGATAAAAATAGAAGTTTTGATTACTATAGGCTAATAACGAAAGAGATAATTATATTAGCGCGATGTTAATTTATCTCGATTGATTTCACATTATGTTATCGTAACACCTGATGGTGTTCATCGATCTCTATCGATTTATTTATCTACAAATATGAGGTTTTATCGCAGGTGAAGATTACTCGTCAGGGAATTAAATGTGGCCACACTGATGCATTGTTTGATATCGATCGGCATGGGTGAACAATCGATGTATTTGACAGCCTCATATATATATATATATATATATATATATATATATATATATATATATATATAAAATAAAAATAAAAATTAAATAAATAGAAACAACAGACAATTACATATATATATGGGTGTATATATATATATACATATATTTAAAAAAATAAATAAATAAATAAAAAGAATCTATTTAGTTTTCCTCTGAATACTTTACTCTGAACACTTCCGGTTTAACCCCCCAGCGCTCCTGGCATTTTCTCGGTACCCGGGATTTTTCTTTTATTTATTTTTGACAAGGAGAGGAAGAAGAAAAAAAAAATCTCTCGAAATATCAAATTGATTCTTGATAATCCGGACATTACAAACTAACACCCTTGCTGTCTAGAAAAATAAACAAACCTTTCGATCTATATCCGACTTATTTCGGTTTTGTTCTGTTTTTGTTCTTCACAGCTTCCAGCAACCCGGATCTTCGCATTGCCTTAAACCTTTTTAAAAACTTTTATTATATATATATATATATATATATATTAAACTAGAAGTATACTTTTAGAGGATAGAACCAATAGTCTGTCCAGTTGGTGAATGTCCGTTGAAAAGGTGTTCGGTGAAATGAGAAAAATCTTTAAATCTCCTTTCAGCGGACACCTTATCAACGGACATTCACCAACTGAACATACTCCATATATATATATATATATATATATATATATATATATATATATATATATATATATATACATATATATATATATATATATATATTTATTTTATTTTTATTTATTTATTTATTTTTATTTATTTTTTTTTTTTTTTACACGCATACTCTAACTCTCCATTACTTTATATTTGTTAACATTGTTAATGTTGGCTTTTCCACTTCCAACTTATACGTCTATGTAATTCCTCTGTGGATAAGATTTTAATGTTTGAAAAGCCCTGGCTTAAAGAAAAGAAAAGTAAACATGTTTTTACTGAGTACACCTTGCATTGAACAATAGAAGTTGAAATAGATTTGTCATTCGTACATCTTTATCTCTCTTCTTTCATTTATCTTTATATATATATATATATATATATATATATATATATATATATATATGTGTGTGTTTCGCGTTTTTGTAATTTTACGCTCGTCAGTACTGCATTGCCGGTCGAAAAATTCGAACACCGAATCAACGTATTCTGGACCCTGGTGTTGTAATCATAAGGTCGCCGATCCGATCACGCTTTTACCACCAGTAGAGGGAGAGAATGATGCAACATGGCTAATTTTTATTAATCATCAGTTTATTTACTTTCAAACAGGTTCAACTTAATAAGAGTATAATATTTATTAATTGTGTTATAAATTACCATATCTAATTAACATCATGCCTATCGGTTTCGAGCTACTGCCGTTCCAGAAAACGAAACCATGTAGCGAACGGTCAGCCTCATCAGCAATGTTTGAACATTCTGAAGGTCACGTGTCCATCTTGTGGAATTGTACACTGTAATTTAAACAAACATTTTCTGCGATGTGTTTCCCTTTACGATTTTATGTAATTACATTTGTGGGGTTTACTTAAAAGGAATTAAAAATAAAAATAAACAAGTAGATAAGTAGTATTTGAATGACACGGTATTTTTGTGAATCGCAGCTAACAGCTCCGCTACCGGATCCAACACTAAATCATCAGGAGGACCACTTCGCAGTTTCGGCCCTTCTTCCTCGACTGCTTTACTAAAGTGGCGGGTCTCCTCTGTCAGGAGGTGTTGATGTAGAACTGGTGGCATCTGCTCATAAATGCCGTCAAGTTAGATACATTTTTCAGCCATATACATCAACAACTGATTTTGATTGCAATGTGACCCTGCATATGGCGTCATCACTATCTCATTCATTTCCCATGTTTTACCGTCCAAAATTTACTTCTCCTTCCAGTTCATCAAATCCTCCTTCAGCCATATCCAATACGATGTTTTCTCTGCTGTTTCCTGAAAATATTTAATCATGTTTCTCAATTCTGAGTTGTCATAATAAAAGCGATGTCGAAATAGGTTTAGGACCGTTCGCTCTACATTTCCTCATGCCCCAATGGCCAAATGATGGAATTCGATCTTCCATCCTTCATCTTGACACTCATGTACCAAATCTATTTTCTGCAGCAGCAGAGTTTTCTTCCGATAGTACTGTTAATTCCAATAGTATTCTTTCGTACTTTTATTCACACCACACGACAATAGCTGTTCGTTGTCCAGATAATATCAACGGGAACATCAAAAAACTATCTAGATTTACACTTGACTTCCACTTTCCAGTCCATCCATTATCTATTTTATAGTCGGTGGATTACTACTCAGATTAATTTTTGTGTCTACTTTGTGGAATTCCATCTTCCTTATTTGTTTAATCTTGCGTAATTCTCCATCATGAAATTTCTTTAATTTTTGTTAGATTTCTTCTTCACTTATTGCAATCACCTGATTTTGATACCACGTACACCTTTCTGTTGCCAGCTCACAGTTTGAGAGAATATGCCTTAGCGTTCCATTTTTTCCGCATCGTCATCTATCATTACCACACCTTCTCCACCGAACAACATTGCCATAGATGTCATTGCATCATGTGCCGATCTAATCAAGAACGATGTTCTTGCCCGTACCCAGGCTCATATCTCTTTCCATCCAATGTTTCGCTAAATAACACACTCTCCCATCGGAAGCACTGTCATTGATTAACACATTAAACAAAATGTAAATATCGGTTCTCTTTAACTTTTTTCTTAATTTCTTTCACTACAGCATCCCTATTTTCCCTTTGCATTACTCCTGAGCAATGGTTTAAAGTTTACAAATACATATGCACCATTTTGCACCGTTCCAACTTTGCTATTGAATGATCGACTGCAGTTTCCGATCTCTATTTTGTCCCAGTTCTTAGTTTAAGTGGATTATCATTGATTTTTCCGTCATTGGAAAAACGAAGCATCATCACTGTACGCACTTTAGCAGCCTTCTATTCGTGTGCAATAGACACCACGAGCAGTTGTAGTTGATTATTTCTGCGAAATATTGCAGTACTGAGCATCGTTGGCAATCCCAGCCATTTTCTTATATACATGTTGCATCACTGTCTTATTCTTTCAACTCGGGTCAATGGTATCTCCTACATCTGAAAAGGCCACATTAACGTGTAAGAACCAACATTTGAATTTATCAGATATATCAGCATTTTCTATAGTTTTTAGTCCCTCTTCCGCTTGCTGCTGTATTTCTGCTATCTTACATATGTCAGTTAATGCACCTTTGTACCATCTTCCTAAAGTCTTAACTGGTTGTTCTGTAACAGTTGGTGTCATATCACCTCCTATCTAATACCGAACTTCTTTCTGTTTGCCTTTCACATATGTAACACTTCTAGATTTCGTCGTTTTTAATTTTATTATTGATCACAGAATCAATTCATCCAATCTAAGAAGAACTTCCTCCATTCATTCGTCACTTTACGATTTAATTGTCACATCATCCATAAATGCTCTTAATGGTGTATCTATGCAATGCACCCTGTGATTCCTGGGAGTCCAGCCTTCTGTACCGGTTCATTTATTAATTCGTTTTTCTGAACATAGGCAGTTATCCGATTTGCTATGATATCTAACATTATTTTTTCATCAGTATTCAGCAATGATATCGGACGGAATTCTCCTAGTTTTCTGATCTTTCTTCTTTTGGCAGATAGGTGCCTTTTCCAACACACCAAGCTTCTGCTATATCTTTACTTTGCCACATGGATTTTATCAAGAAAAAAAAGCCGGAATCGGGATATATTAAAACCGACCAAATAATCTCAAACCCAGATTACTGCATCCCGCAATCAAAGGGTGTGAAATATTTAATTTGTGAAGTATAGAATTAAAATAAATGGATAACACAATCTAGCCGAAATGCAGTTCAAGGGAAGCTATTTAGAATATCAAAATTAATTGTTTCTTTTGGATTTTAGAACCTTTCTTTCGTATAAAATTGGATGTTCTGTTAAAAATATTAAAGCGTCCGCATATTTATTTAAACCAGTTTAATATCGAAAACTAGTTATAAAGGTAAATTAAATATCTTCATATCGTTGGACTCTTTCACATAACTGCAAACTTCTCAATAATGTTTAAATTTATTCACGCTACCAACAATCTCACAGTCTAAAAACTTTTTTCTTTAAGTTTATTTTTTTAACCCCTAAAAACTAAAAAAAATGTCGCGAAACTAAATAATTAAAAATTAAAACAAATAATAAATAAATAAACTAAATTAAATAATAGGTAAATATTTAATAAATAAGGGTACCTCCGTTCGGGGTTGTAAACGACGGAATTCAAATAAATAAAAAAAAACACGAGACGAAATGCAGTTCAAACGAGGCCATTCAAAATATCAAACTTATTTATCCCTCTTGAATATTAGAACGTTTTTTTCGTGTAAAATTGGATGTGGTTTTAAACATATTTAAGAGTCGGCATCTTTATTAAACTAATCAAATATCTACATCTAGTTATAAAGGTAAATTACATATCTTTCCATTGTTTGACTCTTTTGAAATTTAAATTTATTCAGGTTACCAACAACCTGAAAGCCTTGAACATGTGTTTTATTTTAGTTCAATTATTTTCTAAACTTTTAAGTAAAAAAAATAAAAAAATTTAGATACAAAGTTTACAGATCCTCAAATTCCATCAAACCCTTACACATTCTAAACAATAATCTCTAGTAACCATCCCCCCCCCTAGAAAAAGAAAAAAAGACAAATTACTGTAAATATATAGATTTATCCCAGACATATATTGATAAAAAATGATTTAATTCATTTAATATATATATATATATATATATATATATTATATATATATATATATATATATTATATATATATATATATTATATATATATATATATATTAT
>OY744533.1:24003665-24008665 GCA_963556195.1 Sepiola atlantica | reverse complement strand
AAAATTAATATTAAAAAGGGGCGTACTCATATTAACATATAAGCGACCACGCGCTTCAAAAAGGTCAATATTAAAAAGGGGCGTTCTCATATAATCATATAAGCGACCACGCGCTTCAAAAAGGTCAATATTAAAAAGAGACGTTCTCATATAATCATATAAGCGATCACGCTTTTTAAAAAGGTCAATATTAAAAAGAGACGTTCTCATATCATCATATAAGCGATCACGTGCTTTAAAAAGGTCAATGTTAAAAAGAGACGTTCTAATATCATCATATAAGCGACCAAGCGCTTCAAAAAGGTCAATATTAAAAAGAGACGTTCTCATATAATCATATAAGCGATCACGCTTTTCAAAAAAGTCAATATTAAAAAGAGACGTTCTCATTATCATATAAGCGGCCACACGCTGTAAAAAGGTCAATATTAAAAAGAGACTTTCTCATATTACACCGCCCGGCAACACAATTCCAGCCGCTTATTCATCAACGTCGATGTAATGAACTACTACAACGGAAAAATACAGGCATATCGTTTGATTTGATTCAGCCTCTTTTTTTGGAGTGGGTGTGTTATCGTCCGAGATTAATAAAGAAAAAAGTCAATAAACTAATGTTTAAATGATTTTTACATAAAAATATTCGCATCTTAAACGTGGTCTCTAAAGGTATTTTGTTTGTTTTTAAAGTTTTTAATTTCTTAAAGATGTTTTTCAGAACTTTTGAAAAATGTTAACTCTATATATACTACTATTTTATAATATGACCGCATAAAATATGTTATATATACATATAGTTTCAGTTATCCTTTCATAAATGCATACTATATACACGCTTACAAATTAACTCATATAAAAAAGCGAGAATGTTTGCATTTTACTCTAAGCAGGAGCTCGTTGTGTTTACTGGTTTTATTAAGATTCTACATTTCATAAACCAATACTGTTTTCTGCAAACTCCTGCATATAAGAACTTAATATTATTTCGTCTACAACTCTTAGTTGAACTCGATTACAAGTAATGCGTAAACATTCTTAGTGGAAACGTATAATCTTATTAACCGATCAGAATTAGTATGGAAATTATTTAGTCTTCGTATAAGCAATACAATTCATTGCTTAAATTGGTAATTAATTAAAATGTCATGTTTATGAAATGATTGCATGCTGCTACGAATTGCGGTAAAACTGAAGAACCTTTTCTTTGAGTAAAGAACAAACGTGTCTGCGTAGCTTATTAGCCATTATTCTATTTTCATACGGGCGATATATATATGTTACATAATAAACATCGACATTTGAATATTTCTATGAATAGAAACATATTTTAATTCTAGTTTCTTCAGCCTATTAATCTGATCATTGTGTTATTAATACTTCAATATATATGTAAACCGAGTTTTAAACATAATTGCAATTAATAAGCATACTCATTTCTATTTTATTTTACTTTTAATGTTATTCCCTGTTATATTTGATGATCACCAGACAATAGCTTTAACGTGCCAAGCTGTACCATATTTACTCTGGGTGTTGTTTATATGTAAGTCAATTTTTTCATGACAATTATATAAACTTGAAAAGATTAACATCTTAGACGTCAGATACAGTTGATGTTACCATGGGTTCGCTCAACTGAAGCCGGCGCATCCGTTTTAACTGACTATTTTGTATTAGATATATTACTTTATATATAAACAATTGTTTATTACAGAAACTGACTCAGATAATAGATAAGAACAGGATATAAAAAGGAATGTAAAGCATCTGATATAAAACATACACACTGTATTGAGTTTTACTTTCTAATAAGAAATAGATTACTATAAACCTTATCTGAAAGAGATTGCCAAATTGACCTATATGCACCTAAGATAAAACCACCCTTTTCTACTAATAAGCATATTCAATTATCTTTTTAATTAATACTTAGCAATACATTTTCTAATAAAAATATTTCCAATAAATGAAGTAGATATAGTTAGACCAAAATAATGGTGGATATAGTAACATTGGAATTATATTTAAGAAATTTGTTGGAATAGATATTACCAAGATAGGTAAAGCATACAAAAAAGTATTTGGGTTAAAGCTCATTAATAAAATGGAATTTCACAGATTAGGACCCACAATAACTTTGACCCTAAGCCTGCACCCTTACCCTAACTACGGAGACAATACTAGCGTAGGTCCTTATCTGTGAAAACATGAAAAATGATTAAATCTAGGTTAGGATATAAATTCTTGGACCAAATACCATATTAGATACATCTTACGAAATGTGACAACATTATATTAGAATGTGGATTGTTCATGTCGAACTCGTAGACCTATATGTAAGTGTGAAGTACATCCTTTATTTAATCAAACCATGCACTGGTAGAAGTGCTAATCTTATGTTTTTCTAGTTAATATATAAACTAAGGCTGGCATTGTAGAAAGTCGGAGTTTACTTATTGTTAATAAAACGACCAAGATGATAATAGTTGTTCGAACTATCGATATCAACATATTACAAATTATCAAACCATTATCCAAATAGTCCCACTTAATATTATCAAATATATATTTTTGAATAAGATGAACCTGCTCCTTCTATCTTTTTAAATGTCTAAACATTTTACGTAAGTCATATTCTAACGTATATAACGGTTTTTATACGCTACTAAAAGTGAGAGTGTATATTCCCCATTAAATGAAAAATAAAACAGCAGGAATGTATGGATGCCTATGTTGTACTCGTCTATCTATGACGCACGCGCAGAGTAACGCTTGTTCAAGCAAAGGAGAATTCCCACGGGGTAAATGGTTTCTTCTTATGAAACAGTTTCCTCGCAAGATCTTTCTCGAAAAACTTTATAACATTCGGTTCCTTTGGGTAATTGAATATTCTATCTATTCATCTCTAGCCTCGAGAGGCGCAACATGATTGAAGTGCTTCTATATTAGTAACATCTACCGGTCAGCTTAAAGAGAAAAAAAAGCCAAAATAAGAAAGAATAAATAAATAGTAATGTTGTTAGAAACTATTTGCATATTGAACAAAAACAACTTGACCGAATACGACATTCATAAAGAGTAACCATTCAGTTGTTCGCTGTTGGTCACGCCAGCAACGTATTTATTAAAATAAAGCCAACTTTTAGAATGACTAGCACACAGAAATATGTTTCACAAAAAAGGTCTTCATTATCTAGAAAGCAATTTTCTTAACAAATGACACGTGGCGTAACGAATAAAGTACTAAGTGCATTTCCTCTCTTGCAGAAAATTGAAGGTTCAATACTCAGTGCAGGCGATACTAAGAATAACATTACCAATTACTTAAGACTTTTACCCGGTTATCGCTGACGGAACGAGAGCATGCCACCCGTGGATTAAATACAGGGTTCCGTTTAAAATTCCGTACAGGTTTCCGAGTTTGACAGAAAGATTCCCGAGTTCGACAAGATACAGTCGAAGAAAAGCGGGGGTTACATCGGCCGAATCGTTGTAGCGAAATCACTCAAAATGAGAACTGTAGTCTGAACATTCCAAAACAAAACTTTTAACCAGATATTGTGAAAAGTGTTAATTGCCGTAAAAAAAGAAAACAAAATTACACATTTTCTTTTATTACATACTTCGTCTGACTTCCTTGCAACATGACGATGCATATGCACTTAATACCTTAATATGGTTGTACTGGAGCAACATCTAAATGCTCACATATTGCTCCATGTAAGTGTTTTGTAAAGGTATACGTTGTATGTAAATGTTGATTGAAGATATTCTCTGAATATCGTTATTGCTGTGAAACTTATGGCATTTTTCATGTGATATATAAGATACGTGCAATGTATGTGTGTGACGGTTATATATAGGTGCGTTAAATTAAGAATTCTGCGTTGAATTTGTATCTTTTGTTAATTTGTGGGTTTACTAAAACTAATCCCATATTTTGTATGAAACAAAATAAGCACTGATTTAAATGACAATTCTTAATTTGAATCTGAGGAAGATATTCCTCTTGTTATTAAAGTCATTTAAACGATATGAGAAAATATAAATAAACGCAATTTCATCTATATCTATTGACGAGTTATAGCTTCGTGAGACCCTCTAACGCATTATTTTATATACCTACAATATATAAAGCGAACTATTACATTATATTTATATATTTTTTTTGTTTGTTTTTATAATATTCAACTATTTTCTTTTACGAGAAGTATTACTGAATGCTAGAGGGGATTTCTTTTTCACCAGTGTGATGCCTTGATATTAAGATCGTATGTATTAAAGAAATTAATATAATTTTGATTCATACAAACACGTTGACCGAAAGGTTCTCCCCTCTACCTTCATAATTAAAATCTTCCCTGAAGAGGGTCAGCTGGACCTGAAACATGCTTAGAAATGCGTAATAAAAATTAGTGTATCAATAAAATGTTCATTAAATTAATATATCTCTCTACCTGTTATTAACCACTATCATATAAACACAATAAAGATTCACTGGATCAACTGCTATAAACAACATCCACCGGAATGCATGCATGCATATATATATATATATATATATATATATATATATATATATATATACACATACATATACATATATATACATATATATATACATATATATAAAGTTTAAAGTTCATTTTTTTCTTTTAATCATCTATTTGACATTTATTAAAGAATAATTACCTTTTTAAGCATATAAAGATGCGATATCATTTTTAAAGAAAATAAATCGAAACCGATTTTTTTTTTCTTCTTTTTTTTTTATAAACCTTCATTTTTTATTGGTTTATAATGATACAAATAATTTCGCCAGTTGAAAACCTGGCCTCAGCAGTGTGTCTATATCCCGATGTTAATGGATTTGGAGGTTTCCCGACTACTGTTGTAGATGCTTAAAAAAAAAATGAACTTTAAACTTTATATCTGTCTCGCGAGCATACGCGTCTTCATATTTGAAAACGGATAAACAAAAACAACTTCCGCTAAGCTCG
>OY744533.1:23988809-23995965 GCA_963556195.1 Sepiola atlantica | reverse complement strand
TAGGCACGTTGTGTCCCTATCAATAATCATTCAGTCCTGTTTTCCATTATGCATGACCCACTTTCGCAAGAAAATAAATTGTAGTTTCTATTCTGATACTACATATAGTCTATTTTGTCCTTTGTCAGCGACTGATTAGTCCTTCTAGAATAAGTTTATTTTAATTTGTGTTCTAATCCAGAGCGCTAATTTGGGGAAGATATTTTATTTCCACACATTGAAAACCGAGCTTGTGTCTTACTCTGCCCTCGTGGGGCGGCAGGTACAAAGGAACTACGGCGGGCGTATGCTTTGTGCTGAAGGCTCATTGTTTTCATTGTAAAATATTGAATGCTCTAATTTCAGATTAGAATCGACTCTATATTTGATTAAATCGGATATGAAAACATGTGAACTCAGTGAAAACAAAAGGTTACTTGAAGGTCATTGTTGAAAAATAACCCGTGTTATTAGTTAGATCGCAAATATCAACGGAGTAATGTTAATGAAATTAATGCTACAAGAGAATAATCAGGACATACGGAACATAACATCAAATAAGCTACTAAACTAATAAAAATAATCACAATTGGTTCTTATGTGTTATAAACTTCAGATCCTCGTCGATATTTGTACACTTCGAAGAGGTACTAATGCCAAGTGGTAATTAAGGTAGAGACGAAACAGCCATCGCGATATCAAAGAAAGAATGTAAATGTATTGTCACAGACGGTACAAGAAAAGACTAAGGTCTAAAACCTAAGTGAGGAATTACCAACGTTCGAGGCAAATAACAATATTCAGTGCAGTGCTACATAAAATAGTAATCTCTGTAAAGTACATATAGAAAAAGTGTAACCTCTTTTTACTATAACGAAATTATTATTATCAACATATAAAATAAAGTGTTTATCTCCCCTCAACTATACTTTACAGTATATATATATATATATATATATATATATATATATATATATATATATATATTTATATAGTATAATTTTTTGTTTCTAGAAATATTATAGGTTACATATGCGCATACATGTTTCGGTTGTACTCCTCACAGAGATTCAACCTCTTCAAACCAAAGAAGACAAGGAAGTGAGATGAATTTGGAAAACTTTCCCATTAAGTAAATCTTTTTGGGGTGAGATATGTTTATAATTTTCACCGGTGAAGCTCAGTATCGGAACAATAAAGGTCCAAGGATCGATCCTTGGGGTACACCTGCATTTATGTTGCATAGATGAACGGCCATCGAGGACGACCTGGATCTTTCTTTTGGATAGAAAGGATCTAATTATGTTACATATTCGTACAGTAATACCATATGAATTAATTTTCATGAAAATACCTTCATGCCATACCTTGTTAAAGGCCTTGGATATATTAAGCGCTACCGCACTAGCTTCACCTGCCTTGTCCAGTGTATGGTATATGCGTTCAGAGATGACTGTTAGGGTATTCGTAGAAAACCATGCTTTCCTTAATCCATACGGATGGTCAGAAAAAAGTTAAACATTAACGAGCTGTTGGGCAATTGTTAGATTGATTAATGATTCAAATATTTTAGCGAAGAGCGTGAGAAAACGGATGGCGCGATAAGTCTGAGGATCAGTTCTATCTACGGAATTATTGAAGACTGGTATCACAGACACAATTTTCCAGTTATCAGGGAAGCAAAATTCAACAACACATTTGTTCAAGAGTTTATAGAGGAATGGGGCTAGTTCAGCAGAGCATTTCTTTATTACTATTACTATTACTGGTATAAGTGTAATGGAGGTGTCAAGTTTTTTATGATGTCTCAGATTTGAGGTGGGATGATAGTCAGGCAATAGGAACTTTGAGAGGGAGTGGTTAGCGGAGTCTAAAGTAGAGTTTAAGGCAAAACGCTGGACAATTAATAAGTCTCATCAGTTTTCGTGCAAACGACATCGTTTTGGTTGGATAGCGGGGGATATGTTCATTGCCCATTGTTTACTACACTATTGAAGATTTTTCAGAAATCACGAGTACCTTGTTTCTGTGACTGAATGCATTTTATGGTTATCTCTGTATACCTTTTATTTTCTTCACCTATTACAGTCTTACAATGAATTATTGACTACAAATAGAAATAAACTTATTGAAGTTTCTGTCTATTTGTAGTTAACTTATGGCGGTTGAATTGTCGCGGTGTTTGCTGCTTCTGAGCAATAGGAGCTGCACAGTTTGAAGTTAACTATCAAGGAGAGGTGGGCTTGCTGTGGAATTTAAGCAGGAGACATGTACCCAATGCATACTTTGACCGATTCTTTTAAATCTATTTGCCCACTGATCAGCAGGGATAGAAAACTGTTCACTTCATGGGGCGTCTCTGATGTTATCTCTGATGTATTCCCACTCAGCCCGTTTGTAGTATCTCGTAGTTTTGAGAATCGGCTCATCAGCTTTAGGTCGAGATGTTTAGGTAATATCAATATTTACCAAAAAGTGATCAACGTTCCCAATCGGGCCATGGGCATTGGTCACATACGCCTCGAACAGTGAAGTCAAGAGCAGGTCGAGATGTGAGGATTGCTGGTCCACACGATCAGTGAAATTGATCGTGAAAGAGAGTGCGCTATTAAGAGTCTATACGTGGAGTTACCAGCTGCGTCTGTATAGCTAAGGAATCTAATCTAGTCACAATGATGTTCATTAAAATCTGCAAATACATGTGTTTGGACACTCAAGTCAAGTGAGAATGCATTATCTATGCTTGCAAAGACGAAGTTTAGTAAGGTACAGTATTGAGTCGAAGGAGAACGGTATAATACATATGAGTAACTAACGCTGTGCTGTAACGTTAATCTAAAGCACATGTAGGCTTGATTATCTGATTCTAGACTGTTATTTTGTCAAGGGGAGGGTGTTCCGAACATTAACTCGTGCATATGTTTGTCAGATTCGTTACGGTAGAGTGGCAGATCACCAGGCATGTCAAAATGGTGTGACCAGATTGCGGATTGAAGGTTTGTTTCACTTAGTGCTAGTATATCCGAGGAGTTCATTAAATAATAAGTGATAAAATATACGAAAATGTATCTTTTTACAGCAGTATCACGAATCATCTTAAGTGTTTATAACTTCAATCAATAATCGTAGCAGTCGGGGACATTTCTAATAATTGGAGATATCGAGGAACTATAGAAATATCTTAGAGCGAAATACACATTATATAATTTATTGTTTATATAGTAATATATAATAAGATTAAGCCGTTGTTGTCTAATATATGTTATAATTCAGGTCGTATGTTGAGAAGTTTGTTTGATTGTCACATATATATATATATATAATGTATTATTTTATGTACACATCCATAATAGTATAAGGTTATATAGTATGTTGTGTACATATATTTAGTTGAACTTAAACAGTGCTCAGTACGCGAGTAGAGCTTAGTAGTAACGTATGCACATATATTTATAGCCATTAAGCTACACAGAGGCATTCGCCTTCCTCTCCGAGGGGAATTGCCAGGCATGACGTTTGCTTGTGCGGGTGAAACGTGGACGACTATGTATCTTAATTGCCATACATATATTTTCGTACTGTACTATATACATATAGATATATAAATTATATTTATATATATATATATATATATATATATATATATATATATATATATATATAAAGAGAGAGAAATAAGATACATGTAGTTGAAAAAGGGTGCAACATGATCAATTGATATCTGTTTTTATAGAAATGAGAAAATAATAGAAATGGTCAGTAAAGGGTTAAGGACGCGGAGTAGAAATATACAGGGGTCCTCATTTATTCCAGAGAAGGCGAGAGTTTCTCCAGATGATTAGAGACTATAAATTTACCAACACTATTTTAATATATGTCACTTTGTCACCCCCCCCTTTAAATTAAATAATACTGAGTTCATCTATTTTAAATTAATGTTCAGTACGTAAATATTTCTGTACGCCATAATCGTGGATTGCAATTGCGGATTTAGAGATGAGAAAGTTTCGAAAGCTCTTCAGCGTCTAATACAAAGATTACATTACAAATGAACCAAGCAGTTAGTCTCTATGAATATCCTAATAATTGTACAAAGCCATCTCTAACGTTTGAGGAAGTATGTTAGTTGTTAAATATTGTTTGACCACTGGGAGAAAAAAGTAAATGAAGTGATACGACCATGTTACATGATTATCACGTCTTGCAAAGACGATCCATGAAAGAACCGGACGGGGCAGGCAAAGAAAGGGGTGGGAGAACAACTTGAGAGTGGATAGAACTGGCTGCCATGTCATCTGTGGCGCCAAAACAGTCGCGTAAATAACGAAGTAGAAAAGATATGAGATACATCACTGGGGCCAACTCCTAAAATTGAATTAAAAAAAAAATGTAAAAAATCGAAGTTAAAATGTAAATAAGAAAATAAAGCTAAGATTATATATACGCCAAGTATATCATATTCAATGATAGCAATACGTTACCCCTGGTTCGTCCATAGCTATAGGTAACACCTATTCATGAAATTTTAAAAAGTGTAGTATGTTTCTAGGTAAGGTGTGCGAAAATATATTTTAATGCGTAGAGACTAAGAAACGATCGGCGATAAACGTAAACATTTGCCTTTTCAGATTTCCTTTCAATTGAGAAACGCAATTATAATGACGGAAATATATGTAAAACTTAAGCAAATCTATGTAGTAATTATTAAATTAACGTGTATGATAACACACACATATTTGTCGCAGCCGTGTGGTCCTGAACGTTTGTCTCGTGATTCTAACGTTAATCTATGAACTGCGTTCAGGAGCATGCGACAGCCTGAAACGGCCACTCCTACACTGATGAGGGTAAAAGATCCCGAAACGACGTCGCCTGTATGTAATAACACACTTTAATCCGTAAAAAAATATTTAGTGTTATATATATATATATATATATATATATATATATATATATATATATATATATATAAAGAGAGAGAGACTAATATAAATATATTCTTATGAAAAGTTCATTGCCCCTCACAATATCTTTCTTTTACGAAACACAAACGTTTCTGTGTATTTACTTGCCATAAGCATATATGTTACTTTACCATACTCTACTTATGTAGGTAGCACTGTTGATCTAGATAATTACACAAAAATAAAGGTCATATATTATTTCATCAATCTCCTTAATACACACGTATATATATATATATATATATATATATATATATATATATATATATATATCTTAGAGAACATGTATCGATTTAAGTAGGTTTCTAAAATATTTACATAAAAAGAGAGATTTCAAATTCACAATTATGAAAGTCTCCTTCAAGAAAGTCAGTTCATGACAAACACATCCTGGCTGCGTTATTTTAGTTTTAATTACACTTCTAAATCCAGTTGCTTTATCTAAAATATCACAATGACAGGAGAATATTTATAAATTCGTTCCTGTATAGAATAGAGAGTAATAATGGTATACATTTGGATTCACATGTCTATCTTATATTTTATTAAATGAAAAAAAAAAACAACTGATGTTTCTGATGTACTATTTTATCCTAGCAACTAACCATTAACTTGATTACTTTAGTGCCTATTTTCAATGTAGATAAACTTATTTCAGGTCAATACGTTCGCCTCGCGAGGGGTCTATTTAATTGGAGATCTAGTGACGATGCTTGGATGAGTTTCTATATGAAATGTCACGAATGAACATCCTTCGACAGAGATATTTTGATACACATGGTAACACGCACATCATATATATATATATATATATATATATATATATATATATAGATAGATAGATAGATAGATAGATAGATAGATAGATAAGGTGCAGACGCGCACACAACTTGATAGGAGAAAAAGAATAGGGATAACACTAGTATAAACATTATTTTATGTTTACATTTAGGCTGAGGGAATATCAATAATACTCACAATTTAAAACATGTACACACACCCATTATATATATATATATATATATATATATATATATATATATATATATATATATATATATATATATAATCAATGTATTAAGAATGCTGTAGGAAATACAGATCGCCGGATTTATGAGAAGCTGGAAAGAACGCAAATATTCAATCGACAGATAAGACTTACTATATTCTTTTTTCACTCTTACATAAACAGCAATTATGGTGTCAACTGTGTGTATTGTCTGGATGATAATTAAGAAGCATTAGATATTTCGGGAAAATCTTCCCATTGTCAAAAAAGAGACACAAAAGTAAAGTCCAGCTGTGTAGAATTCGCAAATATACGATGCCATATAGCGAGATGCGTGCATAATTATACCTATAGGTTATAATATGAAAAAATATAAAAAAGACAGTTGCTCTATTTATAAATATTAATTAAGCTCAAATTTCGAACCTAAAAATGTTTCTTTCATTATTTGTAATATAGCTAAAACTGATGGCTGTTGTAGCTACGACTAAAATTACTTGCAAATGTATTTTCTATTATTTAAAAAAAACACATGTAAGCTTTATTTTGTTTCAAAACTGACAATAAAAAAAATGACATAAATATATATAAATAATATATATATATACATTATATATATAAATATATATATACATTATATATATAAATATATATATATATACATTATATATATAAATATATATATATATATACATTATATATATAAATATATATATATATATACATTATATATATAAATATATATATATATATATATATACATTATATATATAAATATATATATATATATATATATATACATTATATATATAAATATATATATATATATACATTATATATATAAATATATATATATATACATTATATATATAAATATATATATATATACATTATATATATAAATATATATATATATACATTATATATATAAATATATATATATATATATACATTATATATATAAATATATATATATATATATATATACATTATATATATAAATATATATATATATATACATTATATATATAAATATATATATATACATTATATATATAAATATATATATATATATATATACATTATATATATAAATATATATATATATATATATATACATTATATATATAAATATATATATATATATACATTATATATATAAATATATATATATATACATTATATATATAAATATATATATATA
>OY744533.1:23966309-23986309 GCA_963556195.1 Sepiola atlantica | reverse complement strand
TATATAAATCATATATATATATACCTATAAATCATATATATATACCTATAAATCATATAAATCATATATATATATATATATATATATACACCTATAAATCATATATATATATATACCTATAAATCATATATATATATATATATACACCTATAAATCATATATATATATACCTATAAATCATATATATATATATACCTATAAATCATATATATATATACCTATAAATCATATATATATATATATATATAAATCATATATATATATAAATTATATATATACCTATAAATCATATATATATATATATAAATCATATATATACCTATAAATCATATATATATATATATATATATACCTTTAAATCATATATATATACCTATAAATCATATATATATACCTATAAATCATATATATATACCTATAAATCATATATATATACCTATAAATCATATATATATATATATATATATACCTATAAATCATATATATATACCTATAAATCATATAAATCATATATATATATATACCTATAAATCATATATATATATATATACCTATAAATCATATATATATATATACCTATAAATCATATATATATATATACCTATAAATCATATATATCTATACCTATAAATCATATATATATATACCTATAAATCATATATATATATATATATACCTATAAATCATATATATATATACCTATAAATCATATATATATATACCTATAAATCATATATATATATATATATACCTATAAATCATATATATATATATATATACCTATAAATCGTATATATATATACCTATAAATCGTATATATATATACCTATAAATCGTATATATATATACCTATAAATCATATATATATATACCTATAAATCATATATATATATATACCTATAAATCATATATATATACCTATAAATCATATATATATATATATATATATATATATACCTATAAATGCATACCTATAAATCATATATATATATACCTAAAAATCATATATATATACCTATAAATCATATATATATACCTATAAATCATATATATATATATATATACCTATAAATACATATATTTATAGATACCTATAACTCATATATATATATATATATCCCTATAAATCATATATATATATCCCTATACATCATATATATATATCCCTATACATCATATATATATATCCCTATAAATCATATATATATATATATATATATCCCTATAAATCATATATATATATATATATCCCTATAAATCATATATATATATCCCTATAAATCATATATATATATATCCCTATAAATCATATATATATATATATATCCCTATAAATCATATATATATATATATCCCTATAAATCATATATATATATATCCCTATAAATCATATATATATATATATCCCTATAAATCATATATATATATATATCCCTATAAATCATATATATATATATATATATATACCTATAAATCATATATATATATATATACCTATAAATCATATATATATATATATATATACCTATACATCATATATATATATATATATATACCTATACATCATATATATATATATATATATACCTATACATCATATATATATATATATATATACCTATACATCATATATATATATATATATATATATACCTATAAATCATATATATATACCTATAAATCATATATATATATACCTATAAATCATATATATATATACCTATAAATCATATATATATATACCTATAAATCATATATATATATATACCTAATACTGTAATACTGTAATTTAAATGTATAACTTCCGAACAACTCCAAGTAAAACAAAACGATATGTTACCCCAATCCTTACTTACAAAATATAATACAGTAATGTTAATAATGACACTTTTATAGCTCCCGGACAACGTTGAATCGAACAGAAAATTTTGTTACCCCCTATTTACCAAATATAATACTCTAATCATAGTTAAGAGACCTTACCAGAACTGCCAAATATACCGATAAAATCAAAGTATAAATAGAAATCTTGTTAATAATTATTATTAATCCCGGACAACACAGTAGAATAAATGGCCCCGATCTATTCCTAATTTCCTGTCCCGTATCCCCCCATTTTACAATAATATGAAGATAAATGATCTTGATAAAGATAATAGTTCGAAGAGATATATCGTTACCAAGAGTAGTACTGTAATAAAACAATATATCTCAGTAAATTCCTAATTTATTGCGCCTTCCAGTCTACAATGATATAAAGGTGAATTACGTTGATAAAGACAATATTACATAGGCATTTTATATATTCACTTAGAAACAAGTAATACTGTCATCTTACAACTATCGATGTTGGACAACGTCGAGTAAAACAAATGGTTTCGGTAAATTATAAATGCCCTATCTTCCACACAAATTGTGCATTTTGGGTTTATAGTAGTGTCGGTGATGAGATCTGTGTAAGCCTACATGAAGCAATATGAGTAATTGTGACATCCTTTTTGTCTTTATATGATGTTTTCTTTTTTGTATTATATTATTTTGTTATAGGGTGTGATAATGTGTAGTGCATGTTTGACGTTGGTGGATATATATGATGGTATAGTGGTTGTACTTGTGATAATTGATTTAAAGCAGTATATATTTTTGAGTAAGTAAATCAATTATTTATTGGTAATGGATAGGGCGTATATGAACCATACTTCAAAGTATTTCAAGTTTTGTTGGTAGTGGTTGGAGAAGGTGTGAGTGTGATGCTACGTGTTCCGACTGTCAAGAAGTATTATTATATCATATCATGACAATTATCCGGTGTACAAGTGTTTATAAAAATCTGAATAGTAAACAAAGGTGCAGGTTGTTTTCCATAAAAACAAACTCTTATCTTAAGAACCGAAATACGGACAAAAAAACAAAAATAAAACTTCGCTAGATGGGTATGAAGTATAATAAAAAGTTCATTCTTCAAATTAAATTATATATATATATATATATATATATATATATATATATATATATATATTACACATTAAACAGGATGCACTCACCTTTTTCTATGAAACATATTTTATTGAGTGTCGTTTCTGGATATTCAGATGACAATAAATGCAATTCACTTACCTGTAAAGAAAATAAAAAGAATATTAGCAAATACACGTAATTATTTATGAACAAGAGTATCTCTTATCAATTACAAAGGTAAGAATTCGTGCTTTGAACGTAAAAATGTGATAAACATTTGTTAGAAATGAACGAAACTGTTCAATAATTCTTGCGAATATTTCTGCATCTTCAGAATATGTAAAGATGACGTCTTGTAAAAAAATACTTATTTCAAGAATCTCACTATATTCTCCTTATATATGTTGCACAGGTTTCTGTCCATCTGACAATAAAATCTTGCTCTACTTTACTTTTTAAATAGTGCACAGATGTGATATATTAAAAGAGTAAACATAAAAATGCTTTTTTTAAATTGTTTTGTTTTCAGTTTTTCTGCCAAAAGAATGTAAGATAATTAAACAAAATATATATTTATCTGTAATTTTATGTTAATATAAAAAAAGCATACTCACACCCCTGTATACATGTCTATCTGAATATGTACTTATATATACGTAGATACACATATTATATTTGCACACACGAAAATATTGTGTTAACATGTATGCATGCACATATATATATATATTTTGGTACAGAAAAATTAGTACACCATTCGTACCGTCGGTTTATAGCTCAGAAAAATTTAGCCATCCGGCTCTCTTCATCTTCTGCTGACAACAGACGCTGAGGAGAGCCGGATGGCGCGAAACCGACGATACGAATGTTGCACTAATTTTTCTGTACCAAAATAAATAAATATTACGCTCTTAATTTTTTTACTTTCATTCTCAATTAATCTAACACTTCGCTGGGATTTTCCATGCCATATTACAAAAAAGTTTATATATATATATATATATATATATATATATATATATATATAAACAAATACTGACCTACCGGGGCACGTATGATTCAGTCAATTGAAAATAGGAAATCACTGGTATTCTCACAGATACCGCTGTAACAATTACAATTTTACATTCAGATGGTGCATATATTTGCTAGTTTATACAAGGGCGTTTGAAAGTATATTTGCGTTTTGTTAAGCCCCTTGCCACCTGACCCCCATCCACACAAAGTAAGAACATTTTTTTTTGAGAGACGGGGACTTTGTTACCTTGTTAATTCAATAATTAACATCTCTTGGCATATCTTTACGTTTTCTCAACTGCATAGAAAAAATACATCTTTGTTTCGCGCCATCATGTTTAGTATTCAAAATAAAATTAATATTGCCTTTGGATAAAGAAAAATGGCTGGTTAAAAAGAAATTCATGCACCTAAGAAGGATCACGCTTTGAGAATAACTCGAACAAAAACAAATGAAAGCGTTCGAGAAAACTAAAGCCGGAAATTAAAATTGCTGCCGGGTGATAATAAATGTGAATTACTTCCGGAAACGAAAGGACAGCAGAAAAATATGAAAAATAAAAGATGTGTGAAAAATGTTAAGAGCAAAAAAATAAACGAAATATAAAATATTAAATTCAAATTTTAATGATTAAATAAAAAGGAAACTTCTCAGTTTATCGACGCCATTATTACTAAAAACAAAACGGCCGAATTCAAAACGACGTTGTTCCAAAGGTATGTCATAAACTACGAAAGAATATCTATATATAATCCACATTACGGTAATTTTACCACAGTGTGATAATTTTTGTATCGCCTCTTAATTATTTGAATAGTTAGTTTGTTTCTTTTCTCCCACGATCTCTCAACCATCAAACATTCTAGATACTATCCATATAAATACACTCTATGTGTTCGTCTATTATTTGCCCTCCCATAATTGGTATTTTTTCTAGTTCAACATTGCTACTATATCGATAATTCCGAACCCAATTCTATGCTTTCTCAGTCATATGAACTTCATCATCCATCTTCCAATTCTATCCACCGTATATTCTTCCCTGTATAAAGTTATAAGTTAGTACATTCTATTTAAACTCCGAACTAGCAGCTGTTAAAAAAATGAAGCGAAATGGTTTCTTGATTTTTTCTTTTATATTTTCTGGTTTGCCTTCTTTACCGTTGTATTTTATTCTATACATTCTGTCTTGAATTGATTATTATATACAATCTCATAGATATACATTTTTCTTATCAAATTTCTTATATATTAGTTTTTACTAGAGACTTGTGGTGTGGTGAAGAAAAACTCCCATCCACCGGCTCCTCGGGTTGCGGATAGGGGAAAGGCCTTTAAATATAAAGGTTAGCTGCGAATATCCAATAAGCAGTGCCGGACAAAATCGCGGGTTGCCCTTTGGCAAGGCATAGTACCCGGAAGCCACCCTGCCAGGGACACGGTGAATATTTTGTGTTGGATATGGAGGAGTGGTAGCACCTTTGGTGAAAGACAGCCGCTGATACTTTGGTATCTGGTTAGCAGCCTCTGGTCCACACTGCATATCTAGCTCATGTATGGCCCCAAGAAGTCGCAATACATGCGATGGCTCTACTTCGGTACCAGGTTTCGGCTGACCTGACAAACTACATGAATGCCCACGTAGTGGGCTACACAATTCCCTATGCCTCTAGGGGGGGAAGGTTCATTGCTGTCCAAGGACTAAAGGTAAAGTCATGGGAGCATGTGACTTTAAGGTTGAGGAGCAGCTGATGCATTTCTGTTAGCTATGGTCCCAACTCACAATGCTGGGCAGATGATCCACTTTGAGGGACAATGGCCGGGGTTACCAGCCTTATAAAGGCAATGCCTAGAGAGATCAACTCTATAAAAAACCTGCGTCCCTGTGTGACGAGCTGATGTCATTCCGTATGCCTCGCTTGTGTAATCACCGGGAAATAGAGGGGAATGCTGATAACTGGGCAGCATCTGCATTCCTATATTTATATATATGTATATATATATATATATAATTTTTTTTTTTTTGCCCTGGCAGCACTTGCACTGGAGGGGAAGGACACTCCAGTCCATTAACTTCACCTCGGTGGAGCATAACACGGATGAAAAGCAGTTTATCAGTTATAAGCTAATTAGAAATATATCTTTTTTTTTTTTTTTTTTTTTTTTTTTTTTTTTACTGGAGAGGACACTCCAGTCCATCGATTTTACCTCGGTGGAGCACAACACGGATGAGAGGCAGTTTACCGGTTATAAGCTCTGACTAATGGCCGTAATGAGGAGCGCCAGGGGCCTCTTTTCGACGGTGGGAGGGGTCTTCGTGCCCCATTAGAAAGCTACCGCCCATTCCTCAAGCTGGGCAGCCCCCAGCTAATAAGGTGCTTTCTCGTGCCCGTCTAACCTGCTTCATCTGGGTGTGTGGGGCTAGGTCAAAAGCCGAAAAATTAGATGAATCGACTACACCAGGCGCTAATACAAAATCTATATCAAAGAGTCCAGCTCTTAAACTGGGAACCTGGAATGTCAGGACTATGCTTACTGGCATCTCAGACGACTTGATAAGCATAAATGATTTGAGGAAAACTGCAGTTATCAACAACGAACTTTATAGACTAGACTTAGACATTGCTGCACTGCAAGAGACGCGCCTTGCTGAGGCTGCTAGCCTGCGCGAAAAAGATTACACATTCTTCTGGCATGGTAAGCCAAAAAGTGAGAGGAGGGAGCATGGTGTTGGCTTTGCTGTGAGGAATAGCATATTAAAAATGGTAGAACCTCCTATAGACGGATCTGAACGTATCCTCACAATGAGACTCAACACCACCACTTGCCCTGTCACACTCATCAGTGTCTATGCCCCAACTCTAATGGACACCCCTGATGTTAAAGATGTGTTCTATGGGAGTCTCTGTGCTACCCTTCTTAAGCTCCCTCCCAAGGACCAAGTAATTTTGCTCGGCGATTTCAATGCTCGGGTTGGCGGTGACCACGAAGCTTGGCCTGCCTGTCTGGGTAAATTCAATACTGGAAAAATAAATGAAAATGGGCAGAGATTGCTTGAACTATGCACGCGCTTCGAACTGTGTGTTGCCAATTCATTCTTTGACACAAAGCCACAGCACAAGGTCTCTTGGAGGCACCCACGAAGTAAGCATTGGCACCAACTTGATCTTGTGCTCATCCGTCGCGCAAATCTCAACTCTGTCAGAGTTGTCAGATCCTACCACAGCGCTGACTGCGATACTGACCACTCGCTTGTCTGCTGCAAAATTAGGCTCTCACCTAAAAAAAAGATGCTCTTTTCTAAGGCTAAGGGAAAGCCCCGTCTGAATACTGCAAACATGCAGGATCCTGCGCTTGTATCGCAGTTTGCGGACCTATTTGAGAAGGAATATTCCACAATCAAGTCTGAATCGGCTGACACGCGATGGCAGTCTCTGAAGGGAGCAATGCACAACTGTGCTCTGGCCACCTTTGGAAGGCAAAAAGCTAAGTCAACTGACTGGTTTGAGGCGAAGTCCAAGGAACTCAGTCCTTATATCAACAGAAAGAGGCAGATGCAGTGCGAGTACAACAGGCTCTCTAGCAATCAAAATCTGTGCAAGCTCAGGCAAGCCAGAAAAGAGGCCAAACAGATGGCCAGGCGTTGTGCCAATGAATACTGGGTGGAGCTTAGCCATCGCATTGAAAATGCATCTGCCACAGGCAACATCAGGACCATGTATGAAGGCATAAGGGTTGCTACGGGCCCCACTCAGAGCAAGTGTGCCCCCTTGAAATCCTCCTCCGGAGAAATTATTACTGACAAGGGGAGGCAGATGGATCGCTGGAAGGAGCACTACGCTGACCTTTATGCAAGGACAAGTGAGGTCTCTGAGTCTGCACTTGCTACAATGGAACAACTCAGTGTCCTGCATGAGCTCGATGAAATGCCAACCATCTCTGAGCTAAACAAAGCTATAGATCAGATTGCCCCTGGCAAAGCCCCAGGTAATGACGAGATTCCTCCAGATCTCATCAAGCAGTGTAAGACAGTCCTCCTGAAACCCATATATGATATTCTTTGCTGTTGCTGGGCAGAAGGTGAAGTACCACAGGACATGAGAGACACCAAAATCATTACTCTCTATAAGAACAAAGGAGATCGGAGTGACTGCAACAATTACAGGGGCATATCTCTACTAAGTATTGTGGGCAAGGTTTATGCAAGGGTACTACTTGTAAGGGTACAGGCGCTTGCTGAGCGTGTGTATCCTGAGTCCCAGTGTGGTTTCAGGGCAGGGAGATCAACAGTAGACATGATATTTTCATTGAGACAACTTCAGGAGAAATGCAGGGAACAAAATATGCCGTTACAGATTGCTTTTGTGGATCTCACAAAAGCATTTGACACTGTCAGTCGCAGAGGGCTGTACTTGGCACTTTCTAAAATTGGCTGTCCTCCAAAGCTTCTGAGTCTCATCAGATCATTCCACCAGAATATGAAAGGAACAGTACAATTTGATGGGAACCTGTCTGAACCATTCGACATTTGTAATGGAGTGAAACAGGGCTGTGTTCTGGCCCCAACCCTCTTTGGGATCTTTTTCTCAATGCTTTTGAAGCATGCTTTTGGTGATGTGAATGAAGGCATCCTTCTTAGGACAAGATCTGATGGGTGCCTCTTTAACCTTTCCAGACTCAGAGCAAAGACCAAGGTAAGACAAGCAACGATGAGGGACATGCTATATGCTGATGATGCAGGCATTGCTACTCACACTGAGGGGGAGCTTCAATTACTTATGAACCGCCTCTCTATTGCCTGTAAAGATTTCGGCCTGACCATTAGCCTTCCAAAGACCAAAATACTGTCCCTGGGCTCAACAGGCAAGCCCTCTATCAAAATTGACAACTTTGAGCTAGGTGTTGTTGAAGACTTCCCATATCTTGGCTCAAACATCTCGGATTCTCTCTCGTTGGATACGGAAATCAACAAAAGGATTGGTAAAGCAGCAGGTACCTTGTCTAAGCTAAAGGGTCGAGTCTGGGAAAACTCCTTACTCAAAGCCAGCACAAAAATGTCAGTGTACAATGCTTGCATTATAAGCGTCCTGCTGTATGGCAGTGAGACATGGACACCCTATGCTAAACAAGAGGAAACGTTGCAGATATTTCATCTTAGAAGCCTGCGTTTCATCCTAGGTATCAGATGGGAAGACAAAAAGACAAACATTGAGGTGCTTGAAATAGTTGGTATGAAATCCATGTACACACTACTGAGGCAACGCCGACTGAGATGGCTTGGCCACGTTCACAGAATGGCTGGTGGCAGAATTCCCAAAGATCTCCTTTATGGAGAGTTAAAAGAAGGAGAGAGAGACCATGGTCGCCCTCTTCTAAGATACAGGGATGTCTGCAAGAGAGACATGACGGCCATTGACATCGATCCATCATCTTGGGAAAGCCTTGCCTCTGACAGGGATAAATGGAAAAAAAACCCCTCAAACGACAGCTTGACATCGGGGAGGCAAAGTGGAAAATAAAAGCTGCTGAAAAGCGTGCAAGGAGGAAAGAAAGGGCAAAAGCAAGTGAGCTTCCTCATCAACCCTCCCACTTCATATGTGACAACTGTGGCAGAGACTGCAAGGCCCACATAGGCCTTCTCAGCCACAGCAAGAAATGCCCTGATCGAGCCAGTATGCCCCTTGGGATATTGACACCACTGACGGGATTCTAAAGACTGGAACTAGCCAACAAGATCTGCAAGTGCCATTCATGGTCGGACACGACCGACGAAGGCCTACTAGAGACTAAAAACCGAGATGTCATTTTAGGGTTCTAACATTACTTTTCAGTGTAATTGTTTGGATATCTAGTGCACTTGATTAACCGGGTATATTCGCTTGGTAGTTTCTAAAACTTTTTTTATTAGCCCAGAAGCTCCTATGGCTGCTGGAATTATTAAAATCTTTCTATGATTCTAGTTTCTTTTCATGTCGTACATAAGACGTTGGAATCTAGTTATCTTCTTCCTCTCGGCTATGTTTAAGCCATTATCTTAAGGAACACTGACTTAAACGAGGGTTGCTACTCTCTCTTTTTCATCATATACCATATGTTTATATTCATGTGTGTTCGCTAACTAATCTTATGCGCCCGTTTAAAATAGAAAAATAACACCGGGATGCAGAAATTCAGTAAGAATATTGAACAATATTCATTGCATTTCAACCTCTATTCTTTAAAAAAAATATATGTCCGATTAAACAGCAAACACAATTTAGCAGATAACAAATATATGTCAAAAAGCCAAATGTAATACCTACTTGCAGTGGTGTTAAAACTACTTCAATTTTTTCATGAATAGTTTAATAGGAATCGATTGAATATAAAATCAATACCTTCAATAGTCCGACAATCAGGACGATATGTTTGAATTGAAAATAGATCAATACATCGAAGGGTTACATATAAGTCACTCTACTTGTGTTGCAATTTACGATACGTATTGTTAGATGTATAAATGGTGTACGTTATGACATGTCATTAATGGGTGAAGTGTAAGAAACAAGAGATTAGTATATATATATATATATATATATATATATGTGTGTGTGTGGGTGTGTGTTTACATGCGTAGATATAAGGGTTTTACTTTAAATATAGCCCCAGCTTTAAATTTTAATGTTCTTTTTTTCTTTGTGGGGAATATTTATTTTACTGTGTCAGCGGCCCCTACCCTAAATGGTATAGCTAAAATAGAACGTGTGTACGGTATATTGTTGCCTAGAATACATATTCTGTAATTCATAATGATAATTTCAATAGTTTAGGATGTTACCAAGCACACACGTATTATTGACGCTCAAACTCCTTACAAAAATGTATTACTTAATATAACTAAAATAATAATGTCGAGTAATTATGTTTTTATTAAATTTTTGCATCTACCTTATTCGAAAGTTTTTTTGTTAAAGCCGGTTGGTGACCCCATCTAAATATGAAAGTTTACAACAAATAATGTGCCCATGTTACTCAACGAGCTCGCGAAAAATATACCCAAAAGTCTATAGCGACGGGTTAATAAAAAAATGTAAAATACATTCATATATATATATATATATATATATATATATATATATATATATATATATATATATATGCACCCATTAAATGTTAACATTTATAAAAATAATGTGCCTATGTAACCTTCCGTATATTTTTGAATATATATTCTTGAATCAATGAGTAGATTTTTTGGTACAAATATATATATATATATATATATATATATATATATATATATAGCCTACTTTATACATATAGAGAAGAGATATATATGTTTCCTGTCTAGTAGAAAAATAACGGTTTCCAGCTAGCGTAAAAATAATATTTAGTAAAGTGTACATTTCTCCTGGTTACTTTGTGTTACAAAAATAGTACATGTTAAAATGAAAGTATATATGGAAATGGCGTCTCAGGTTTAAGTAAGGTCGGGGCTATAGCATCACTTTAAATAATACGCTTGAGAAGGCATACATCCATATATCTTCCAGCAAATAGTAAAGTAGACTATCCGCCAAACTTTGTCAGATTATTTTAGAAGGCAACTTCAAAATAACACCATTTTTTCTCTGCTAATCTTGGGATCGTTTCCAGTCGGCCCGTACTACTCTTTGTCAACTGCCACAACACGAGCAATGCCGTATAAGGAGAGGTGCAGTTGAAACCCGTGCTTCACTATAGACTGCTAGGCGATGGCGTCTTTCAAGGGGTATCCATTGTCACTTTATACTGAAGGTAAAACAAAATATACGAATAAAAAACCTCGGAAAAGGTTTAGAGCGAAGTTAAAAATATAGCGAAGCAATAAATATGGCGGAAAAAGACCTGCTTAATTAAAACGGGTAAAACTGCTTTCAAATGCTGTATATACCAACACAATATTCTTCCTAGGATATTGTATCCCTTCTTGTTTACTTGAAGTTCGTATCATAACAATCAAACAGTTGAAAAAAAAACTCCTACAACGCTTGTGTAGTCTGCATTTTTGGGAAAACTAACCCAGAAACCGGGAACAAAGCTAATCAATAAAGTTTCCATAAGATACACAAGAAGTCCGTTGTAATTATGAATGGCTGTATCCCGAGGCATGAGGATGAACTCCATAATTTCAATACGTATTCTTGCCAAACTGGTTGTTGCAAACTGTTAATTCATAAGTAATTTTCAGTATTTCGACAATTTCTAATAGATTTAACGATTAAATATTTAGCATGAATTCCTTGAAGGTAGTTAGATAAAAGAGAACGAATTAATCCGTGCTAGTGTAAATACCAACACGCACACACACACACACACATATATATATATATATATATATATATATATATATATATATATGTATATATATATATATATATATATATATATTACAGTGTAAGCAAATGTATTCTGTTTCCAATAGAGATTTAAAATATTTTGTTGACATTATATTGTTATACTAGCACATAAACAGGGTCTAACGTTGTGAAATGTGGGCAAATTCTTATTTTACGTTTTTATCAAATATCTTATATATTTCTAAATTCGTAACATTGCCACTTGTAGTAAGTAACGTTTAAAAAACACTTACCTTGTCTATACAAAATTAACCCTTTTATTATAATTGTAGGCTTAGAGAAATATACATAAATACGAATAAATGTCTGACTACTTGACGACCTGCATGAAATATTTATGACCGTTTATCACAAGAAACAATTTGATGATTCACCTCTACCAATGAAAACATGCAACGACGAAAAGTAAAAACATATATGTTGAATCAAAAATAAATAAAATGCGTTACAAATCAAACATATATCTAATAATTAATGCTAACACAAATAAATTACTGAAAATAATGTCATTCCTCGCATTTCTTGAATCATCTTTTTTGTTCGTTGGCGGGTTTGAAATTGAACATTGGATAAACTTAAAAGGACTTTTGTTTGGTCACATTATTTGATGCTATGTTTTCTCACATGTTAACAATTGTCGTGTTTGTTCCGAGTGAAGCTCTGTGTCCATGTAACTACATGTTTCTCTGCATGGCTAAACTAACCGTAGAAATCACATTTGTTTACTTGTCAAATCTAACAATAGTGTATTCGCATTCCATCAACCCATTCTTCCCTAAATTCCAGAAATTCACTTAAACTTTTCGTCACTATTAGTACTAGCACTACCCACCCATCTCTTCCAAAAGCAAGATAGTGACACCGATACAGATAAACAAGTATCCATATCTATTTAATATTTGACTTATGATATAAAACAGACGTATTCATCTGTTCGAATGTAAATAAAAAAAACGAATTGCATCCTCTCTCCGGAGTACTTTGTCGCATGATATAGAAAAAGAACTTCCGCCTAGAGAGTCAGTTGTTTCGTTGCGTCAATATATATATATATATATATATATATATATATATATATATATATATATATATACTGAAGTGTGTGCTCAAATCATCTTCACGGCTGAATGTCTTTTTCGCCGTCCCCTTACATACAGTACCTAGCATTCCCAAGTGATCAACTATTTGCAACAAGTTATGGCCTACATTTCTTAACTTAGGTGAGCTGACGAAAACCGGTGTTTTAACATGATTTGATTTTTACTAAAGATTCACAACTTATCAAGGCCATAATGCAACTCAAGGGTAAGGGTTAATAAGTTTGGCAGGTTGCTGGTGAAACCGCACTGATGATTGACAACGATGGTTTTAATTAGAAATAATTTTATTATTTAAGAGGACGGCTCAATAAGAATTGGTTTAGATTGAACTTGAAAACAACTATGTTGTAGTCAGCTGGGGAGCAGCCCCGTATTGTGTTTTACAGACGTTCAGTTATAGGAAAGAGGCTATACTCATAGATGCTCCGTTCAATTTCAGGTACAGAGAAGAAGAAAGTAGACGAGTTCCTATGTCATTATATATATATATATATATATATATATATATATATATATATACACACTCCTTGCAATGCAATCACCATCAGAGTAATGTCTTCAAAGTTTCAAACGCAATACACAGGTAGTAAACAGATCGTCTTCAGCCTTTAGTCTTCCGTTGCACATAAGTGTGATTATATAAAAATAGTCAATGAAATTGGAAAAATAATTACATATCAAACTTCCAGTTCCTAATTATGTTTGGTATCATAATATCGATATCGACTCAAATCTATTGTATGAGCCAGACATGATATATTGACGGCGTTTTAAGTGTTGACACTGGCACTATATTAGAAATTCTGTCTCCGAGAAAAATAATAGTGTCTAACTGAACTTTAAATCGACGACATCATTTATTCATGTTTATTCACAGACAGAAGTTCATGTTTGAGCGTACCTTTGATAAAATATTAATTCCCTATTTAAACAGAAGCTAAATAAACACATGTAAATCAAGGCCCTGATAGAGCAAATCACACATAATTAGATACACGTATTAGTTAGATTATTCGGACAAATACTTTTATTTTGGATGTTATTCTCACAACGTTTTAGCCGATGTAACCTATGATTTTATTCAGGTGCATCTTTTCGAACTCAAATTTTTCATCTCGAACTCTGAAATATGTAAGAAATTTCGAACATAAAATATTCGAAGATGAGAACAGTAGTAGTTCTAATAATCAAAATAATACATTTCGAAATATTAGTAGATACCTAATCAACGCTATGTCAATATACATATATATATATATATATATATATATATATATATATATATGGGAAATGAAAGAGGAAAAACAAAAGATGTTTTTTTATGTATTCATCAACGTTTCGTCTTTATTTGTAAGACTTCCTCAGGATCATAATGTTAAGAAAAATATCATGCAAGTACATAGACATATTGGGTTGGCATGACGGGTTGATGAGAAGAAGTCGTATATATATATATATATATATATATATATATATATATATATATATCGCTAGAACAGTACAATTTTGCACCACTTCTTTTCCCACTTACTGAGATGAATATCATACTGTAATAATACTAATCCTCATGTCGTAATCCTATTTAAATGTTGATCAAAATACATTACATGATTCTAATTTTGGAAAATGATGAAAAATAAAGTCTTTGGTTTAAGAGGGGTTAAGAAAAAATTTAAATTCAATGAGACTTGCTTAATTACCCTCTAATGGTAATGGGTTAAATTGGATACAAAGTTGAAATAGTTTAGAATTAGAAGTTGTTCCCATGTTATTTCCCGTCAAATTCTTTAGAAATACAACAAAAACATGAAATTTGTGGAATATTTATTAATTTCTGCTTAATCACTATCATAAAAATGTCACATATGAGGTATGTTGATATCCACGAATAAATATATGGTCTTCTATCTCTCTCGTTTATATATATATATATATATATATATATATATATATATAGTCATCCACATACAGTATGTTTCGCTGTTTCACAGCTCATCAGTGCGGCTAGACAAGTCAGTGCCTCAAGCCAGGATCAAAACGCAACCGTCGAGCTGACAGTCGCCGCTGCTAACCCCTACGCTATCATGCGACACTGACTGAATGTAAGAAATATCTCAATGTTAGTAAACATTGCAAATGCCGGAGCTCGAATTAGTGTTTACCTAATGAGCATTGCCTTTTTAAAGCAAATGGCAGTTGGCGATACACTTATAAACATGAGCTCTACCCGGGGGGGGGAATTTATATCGTCATCCACATACAGACTGTTTCGCTGTTTCACAGCTCATCAGTGCGGCTAGACCAGTATATATATATATATATATATATATATATATATATATATATATATATAGTGTGTATGTATCTATGTATCTATGTATTTATGTATGTATGTATGTATGAAGCTCAATAGATGTGTGCACGCGTGTGTGATGTTTGTGTTTTCCTTATAAAAAGAAGGTTAAATAATTTAAATTAAATCTACAAGTGTAGTCTAATGTAAAATATACCGGAAAATACAATGGAAGTGTTCATTAATCTCTAGGTGCTCCCCGAAGAAAACTGCGGATCAATCACACCTAATAACTTAAAATATATCCTATTTTATGAAATTTACATTATAGTATAACATATTCGGGGAAACAATGAAAGTTGTTTCGAATCTCTCAGTGCCTTCTTTACCAAATAGAGCTATGGGGTCTGAACCTCCTTCAAAGTTTCAAATGTATCCGATTTTGATGAATTTATATCATACGTATAAAACTTTTCGAGAAAGCCAATAGGGTGGTCCCTAATATCTACGTGGCCACCCTCTACAAAAACTATAGTTACAGGACCTTAAAAATTCAAATACGTATATACGATTTAATGGAATTTAGACTATGTAATTCAAAGAGCTTCAGAAAATGTCAGCTTCTTCCGACTACATGAGAGTTTGAAACGTGAAGAGGTAGGCAGGAAAATCAAAGTAATATGGTGTTATCGTTACAGTGAAAATGATGGTGCACATAAGGATGCACTTGATTAAGTGTATCTTACTACTAGTTAGTAATAATATTGCAGATTTATGATGGTGCACATAAGGGTGCATTTGATCGTGTGTATTTTGTCCATCATTGTTGCTGAACAGATTGCGTTTTCCAAAGTACAAATTAATACTCTCTCTGGCCCCTTTGCTTGAAATTAAATTGAACTAGACATACTCTATATAATACAGTCTGACGCTTAGTAGATGTGTTCAAAAATTCATTATGATCGGGTGATTAATTTAGGAGTGAATCCTGTACATACAATATATAAACATATACACACACCTAACTTTATGTAAATATACATATTATACAAACACTGAGTTAATCAACGTTTCCTTCACTAAGAGTTTTTTCATACACATGTTAAGCCCATAGTATACATGATAAAACATTCATTTTAGGGGTTGAGTTACGTTTTACCAACTACGATCATAATAGTTCTTATTAGACGTAATTTACAATTTAGTCACAAATCTACGCAGTCGATGGTAATAAAAAAAGGTTGGAATACTCTGTTATAAACAATGAGGAATATCACCAGAATGATGATGTTATTTAACCCGTAGCTGAAGATTTATATATATATATATATATATATATATATATATATATTTCTCAAAGAGAGAGAGAGAGAAAGGGGGTAAGAAGGTAGAGAAGTTTTAAAAGATGTTACACACGTATGTAAAATTCTTCTATTTTGTTATGCATGCTCCATGACAACACCGCTTCACCCTGCTAGTTGCATATAAATAAAAAATATACTGCAACGAGTTTACCATCTCATGTTGCAAATAGCATATATCAAGGTGGGATGAGCTAAATAATTTCAGTCGAAAAAGCAGATGATTCTACAAGATATAAAAAAATAAAATAAACACATGAAAATCAAAAATCCGTACAAAGTATTTTACTTAACTTAATGCTAACACGATGATAAACGTGAAATATGTTGTTTTTTTTCGAAATGAATAAATGAATAAATAGATGAATACATAGAAATAATAAAATCGAATCTACTGAGAAATCAGAAAAGGAAGCTGGGAAAAAATCGGAACAGAAAACAAAATTAAAAATAAAAAGGAAATATTGAAAAAAAAATGTCGGAAAACTGAAAGACTTTGATGTAGGAAAAACTCGAAGTGTAGGATTAGCTTCATCGCTACTCTGAAGTTTTCGAACCTTAAAGCTTTGGGTATTATTTTTATTATCTTAGCCTACTGGCACCGACCTTTGTAAAACAACGAATATGACGTTACTAGCTAAGCATATAACAGCCAACACGGTTGGCAAAATAATTCAGCGATTATTCATTGACTAGGTCGCTATGAAGAATATGTATGCGGTGGTTAATAGCCGAAACCACCGACTCATTGCGCCGCAGACACTTTCTTGTCGGGGCCAACTTTATAGCTCTGTCCCATGGTCTGCCACAACCTTGTTTATCGCATGTGGTCCATCTTAAACTTTAGTTGGTTATTCACATGATAAATATATTCCTTTCCAAAGTTCTTCACTTTTATCATGAGCGTCTCCAAGATCTCAGACGATGATCGGCTCGAGTTTGACACCTGTTTCAACACAATCTAAAATAAAATGTGCAATACTGTACTAACAATCGCTCAGTTTATATACAGAGCATCGATATAGTTCGTAGTTAACATCACATTTCTCCAATACTGGTTAAGTGTGTCACTAAAATGAAAATAAATCCTGCTAACACTTTTTAAGGGAGACATTTGTTTGTTTATATGAAAAGTTGGATTACTAAGATCTGAGTGTCATGAGATAGAGTGAAACTAGGGAATCATTTTATCTGAATTTTATTACATGGGGCTGAACTAATATTAGTGTAGTTAATTACTTAATCTTCTTACTAGTTCCCCTCAGCTTAACTCACTATTAATTAACGTTTTTTTCTCAAGAAACTACACACGGAAGAGTGATGGCTACTCCGCCCCTACATTATTGGGTAACACTTTGGTTTTTTTTTTCAGTTTCTTTACATTTTGGAGACTTTAATCCCTTTCGTCATTCAATCTTATTTGCCAATTATTTACTCTTATCATCATCTTTGAATTTTAATGTAGGCGTGTATCTTACTCTTCGACTGGCCAAATATAACTGTAAAATGGTGTAAATAAATGTTTAGTCAGCAATCTTTTACAGCTAATAAGTATATTATTGACGTGTCCCCGAATCCGTCACCCCATACAATCAATATTTCCTTTTGTTTCTGGCCGACATTTTTCTAGTCAAAATTGTGACGACAATTGTCGCCACAAACTCAACAGACACTTGATTTCTTGCTTCAGCGTCAATAGCCAACAACAAAAGACATCATCAGACGCAGCCATGCTCATTATAAGTTGACGGCATTATTATTAACGACGATGTTGGTTATTTGTTCTTTTTTTTGTTTTGTTTTTTACTGCAAACCAACCTTTTGCGGGTGATTTAATACCGAATCCGTTCATTTTGGTAGAGTTTTTATGCTTCAAAATCTTTATATGTTCAAGTATTTATTTATGATGTTTGGTTGGTTGTTTTGTAGGGGTGAATTGTGTGTTTTTTTTTGTTTTTGGCTTTGCAGAACATTATTGAATTTTGCAAAAGTAGAGGAAAAACATAACATCAATTATTGGTACATTTTTGTTCAGGAAGCCTGTATCTTCAGACATCCTGGTCTGTGAGCACCGTATAATTACAATGTAATTAATAATTCATATACACTAAATGTACAAAAGCAAGGAAATTCCCCAATTTTTACACTTATTGTCATTAAGGGTATGCGAGCACAACATGGCTATGTATATTACTGGTAGGATTTTTTCTTCAGCGCACCTGACACACTTCATCCACTCATGCATAGAGATTTATACTGTAGTGATGTGATAATGAAATGATTTGGTTGATATGTAGTCATACCCTTAATTAAGTACAATAAAAGTGTACAAATTTGGGAATATCCTTGCTTTTGTACATTTAGTGTATATGAATTTCCATCTTAACCCTATTAAGGCCATATGATTTCAGTATACTGGCATTTATCATGGAATATTCCCTAAATTTCAATTTTGAAGCATTGTAAATTGTTTTATGGGGCATGATATTGATACACCCCCGCATCTAATAATTTAAATATATCAACTGTGCATGAAATTTGATCCAGGGTCACTAGACACTATTTAATCAAAGTTCACTGAATTTTGTTAACATTCATTAGATTAATACTTCAATTTAATATATTTTCTAGAATAAAAATCATTAAATGGATTTAAGTCAAAATCAGAATAAGAATGATAGACATAATATTTAGTGTTATCATATCTATATTTTAATCTGTGTAAAGAGCATAACATTCGTGTAAACTATTTTGATCGCAGAATTAATTTTACCAATATTTGGAGTAGTATTATCTAGTTTATATATATATATATATATATATATATATATATATATATATATATATATATTATATATATATATATATATATATATATATAATAATGGTAAT
>OY744533.1:23933809-23953809 GCA_963556195.1 Sepiola atlantica | reverse complement strand
ACGTTTACTGCATCTCAGAAATACATTCGAAAATGTCGTAATTTATGAGTTTAATTCCAAGTACATGGACAGTATCTACTCAGGAACTTACGTTGTCCGAGTTATGTAGGTACACTTATTCAGTAATATTAATTCAGTCTAAAGGCGATGAAACTAAGGTGACTGGTAATGTCTCTTGACACGAATTGTGTTTACGATTTGCACACGTGATGTAGAGTATTATAAATGGGGACTCCTTTCTGAGGTCCATTAGACGCGTTAGGGACTCCTCACTGAGAGCCATTAAGTGCATTTGGTGCGCAGCTTAGAAATGCGAAGAAGTGGGTAAAATCACACCTACTTCTAAATTAACAGTATTTTTTCTTCCTATACAACTGTATACACATTAGTAATGATACTAGGGATTATTTAGTAAATTGTGAAAAATAATGTTAACAACATGCGGACAATCTATAAGAGCAGATTCAAACCAACGTATAGTTCCTACTTCTTAAAGTCGTATTTACATTTGTCGTAATATATTTAATGGTTTATAACGATCAGTTCTACGTAACAATTTGTTTCAGAATTGCAGATTCAATCTTTACTGGTTATAACTTATCACGATAGACCATCATCATCAATGGCGACTCCTTATTGATGTTTATCCAATATTAGTTGTATTTGATCCTACAAACGATAACAACTAAACTTTCAAAAATAAAAACGTCTACATGGTTAGGTCTAGTGGAATAGGAACAATCTGCGCCCGTAGATTAAATACATGGTTCAGATCTACATTGTGTACAGGTTTCCAAGTTCCTAGACATGCATCCGGAGGTAGTCGGAGCTTACATCGGGCGATATGTAATGACATTACAACCAAAATGAAAATAGTAGTCCAACTAATACAAATAATGCACATTATCGATCCTTATTTAAAATAATTTCCGGGATATTTTCTTCAAATTAAATTTAATTTGAAAATTGTCGGCAGTTTTTTTATTATTTGTATTAGTCGGACTCCGGTTCTAATCGTGGATGTTATTCTTAATTTTGACTTTATGTGCAATTTTCCGATCTTTATTTTATTTTTACACACCCGCATACAATGATTGCTATAAGTCAGCGTTTATGCTTACATAACTTCATCCAAAAGTTCGTGAAAAGCTAATGAATAATTATTTCTTCAGAAAACCAGAATTCTGCGGGAATGACAGCATAAAGATGATGACAAAAACAGAAGCCAGATGTTGAAATAAAATAAATGTTGCGTTAAACCTCCCATGATAATAGGAAAGTACTTCTATTTTTGTCATTAGCTGTTATTTTGTTATTCCCGTAGAATTCGAGTTTTCTAAAAAAAAAATGATTATTTTTTCAGGAACGTTTGCATGAAATTATTTAAGAATGAACGTTGACTTATAACAATATTTATATGCGGTTGCGTAAAGTAAAGTTTACATCGTAAATTTTTTACGCAAGGTTCAAATTAAGTAGAGAGATGAAAGGTCCATAGTGAATTACAACTTTAGTGTTAGGTTGACGTGTACTAATAGTCACGTCATGGTGGAAAGTATGTTACAGAAAAGCTAAAGAATCTAGTGTTCTGAGATCAGACGCGGTTTTCGAGTTGTCCTGCACCCTATGATTGAGAAAATGTAGTTGTTTAATGCGCTTGCTGTAGATTACTGTACGAAGCACCTATGACACACGAAGAATTAATTGAGTTATTTGCTGTTTTTGTACTAGCTCTTATTATTCCATCTATAAAGACAAGGGAGAACATATCAACATCTGAACAACTGCAAGATCCCCACTATGCCAATGTTTACAAATTGACGCCATCAACTAATTCAGACAGACGAACAGCTGATTCACTCGACAAGAAATATATGTGGGGATCGAAGAACTTTTCCATGTTTTACTAAAAATAGACTAGATTTGTTCGAAAAAGTGTGATTACATCTACTTTCTCACAGAAAAAACCTATCAAGCCTCTCCCACTCTCTACCGTTACTATCATGGTAATTGCTCAATTGGGTGTAAATCCCTTGTTTTCTCTTGTAAATCATTTACATCAAAACCTCGCCTTTCTTGCCCTGTGTGCAAAGCGTCAGTCGGAATTTCCACGAAGAGCGCTTTTTCGCAAGAGATCTCTGTCTGTATAACACGATACCGCAGGACTGCATCCTTCAGATAAGAAGATGGTCGTTTTCAAATCCAATGGAAACCGATTACTGTCATAAACGATGACCACAACTAATCAAACTTAGTTCATTCTATTAATCGCCTTCAATTCTTTCATAATTTTGTCCATCTAAACTAGCAATCACTTCATCTAATTCACCTCATGCGCATTTTAAAATGAAGACAACTTTTTCAATACATCATAATTAAGCAATACATTCAACGCAAACAAGAAAGTCTACACTTGTAAATAATTCGGTTTTGTGAGTTTTTATCATTTTTAATTTGAAAAGACGAAGCGAGCGTTGTTCCTCTTAGTCACCATTAATTAAGACCGACGCGCATAGAGTATAGAGAGACTAGTAATCCTCATTATTCAAGTAGTAGTTACTTGAATAATGAAGGTTACTAGTCTTTATATCTATATCTATAATATAGTCTTAATTAATGGTGACCAATTAGTAAAATAATTAGAAAAATTACAATCGTTTGTCAAGATTTGTTTGTTTGTTTGTTGTTTGTTGGGTTTTAACGACCTTTTAACCCTTACAAGGTCATCTCAGGTAAAACTTTTTTTTCTTTTTAAAGTTCAAATGGTTTAACTATATTTCCTCTTTGAGAAGTTGTTTTTATCGAGCAGGACTTGACTGTTCTTAATCTATCACTGCTTGCTTTTGGTATGCTTTTTGGGGAGTAGGAAGGAAGGTATTAATTGGATCATTCTTTTAAGAGGTATTTTTGAATTGTCTGCTTGATGACAAGACAATTATTTTCTTAATCAAGTTGTTTGTATTTTTCTTGTCTAATGTTATTTTGTAAATCCTGTATATATACATATATATGTACATATATACATATGCATAAATACACACACATATATATATATATATAAATTTTATTTATTTATTTTATTTTTTTTTAAATTTTATTGTATAAGTTGGATTCTTTGAGAAACCCTATTATTTGAGACGGGGTTATATTTTCAAATAGTTTTTTAATATTTGTTGCTTTGTAGTATTTATTGCGTATATGTGTATATCTTTTGCATTTAAGTAATATGTGTTTTATTGTTTGTCCTTCGTTACAATGATCACACCGAGGCTCTTCCTCTCCTCCTAGTAGGTGTATGTGGGCCAGTCTTGTGTGGCCAATACGTATACGTGTCAATACTGTATCTTCCCTTTGGTTGCTTGTCATGTTTTTGTTTTCTGTTCCAACTATAGGTTGATGTTCATACAACTTGTTTTGAGGGAAAGTGTTCCATATTGTTTGCCATTTTGATTCTATGTGCTTTTTAACTTTTCCTTTGAAATCTGTATATGGGATTTTGATATTGCTTATGTCTTTGTTAAGGACTTTTTAAGCCAATTTGTCTGCCTTTTCGTTGCCTTTAATACCCACATGACTTGGTATCCAGGCCATGATTACTTCCTTTTGTGCTTTCATTAAATTATGTTTTTCCAGTATATTGGAGATGTAAGGGTGGTACGATCTCCTTTCTTCTAGGGCAATGAGTGAAGATAAGGAGTCTGTGAATATTATGAACTTTTTTGTGGAATTTCCTGTATAAATTGAATTGCCATGTTTATGGCTTTCATTTCGGCAGTGAGGATTGAAGCGTCATTGGGTAGCCTTACAGTTTTTTTGTTTATAGACGCTATAGGCTGCTGCTCCCACTTTTTCCTTGTCTTTAGATCTCTCTGTATAAATGGCTATATGCGTTGTATAACGTTCTTTAAGTGTTGAAAATCCGTACTGGTATTCATTTTCAGTTGTTAGTTCTTTTTTTTGTTATTTCCTGTCGCAGTGTGAGGTCTATTCTCAGTTTGGTCAGCATCCATGGTGGTATATTAGAATTTGTCCATCGTGATATGTTGTCAAAGTTATTGTTAATTTGGGAGATGGCTTCTTTAATGCGTATTCCTAGAGGTCGTATGAATGAGGGTGTACTGGTGTAAAAGTGGTTGTATTGTGATGTGAATATTTTTTATATGTTGGGTTATCAGGGTCATTTTGGATTTTTAACATATATTGGAGTGAAAGCTTTTCCCCATCTTAAATGTAATGGGAGTTGATTGGCTTCTACATGGAGACTTCGCATAGGAGAAGTCCGAAAGACATTCAGACATAATCTTAGTCCTTGATTTTGTATGGGTTATAGTTTTTGTAGGTATGACTCACGGGCTGCACTATAGATTATACAACCATAATCTAATTTTGATCTAATCAATGCTTTATATATGAGTAACTTCATTTTAATATCCGCTCCCCAGTCTTTTTTTGATATGATATTTAAAAGATTTAAACTTTTAATACATTGTTGTCTTACATATTTTATGTGGTCCTTGAAATTCAATTTGCTATCAAAAATGAGTCGTAAATATTTGCTTTGTTTAACTATTTGTATGTTGGTATAATTTATTTTAAGTTGTGGTTCAGGGTGTAGCGCTCTTTTGTTACAGAAATGCATGCATACTGTTTTGTTTTTAGAAAATCTGAATCCATTTATGTCAGCCCATTTTTCCATTTTATTAATGCAGTTTTGCATCTTCTTTTCTGCTATTGACATTTGTGGGGATGACAAGACAATCGAAAATAGAGATTTCTCAATTTCAGGATTGACTTCTTGTATAACACTATTTATTTTTATTATAAAAAGTCTCACTGACAAAATGCTTCCCTGGGGTACTCCCATCTCTTGTTTATGAAGTTTGGACATCGTTGCTCCGTTTCTAACTCGGAAAATACGATTTGATAAAGTTTTGTATGAATGTGGTTAGTCTACCTTTTAGACCTATGTAGTATATGTCTTTTTATAATTCCCTGTTTCCATGTAGTGTCGTAGGCCATCTCTAGGTCGAAAAAAACTACAATAGCATGATGACTCCGTACAAAGCCATCTCTGATAAAGGTTTCAAGTCGTACTAGTTGATCAATGGTACTTCGGTTTTGTCGAAATCCACTTTGGTATTTTGATATATACTGATATCTCTCAATATACTACTTCAATCTCTCATTCACCATTCTCTCCATTGTCTTACATGAACAGCTAGTTAGTGAAATAGGTCGATAATTTGTTGGATTTTATGGATCTTTTCCGAAATTCGGTATTGGTATGATTATTGCTTCCCGCCATGTGTCCGAAAAGTTGCCTGTGTACCAAATCTGATTGAAAATCTCTAATAGTATTCTTAGAGGTTTTGCTGGTAATTGTTTCAAGAATCGATAGTCTATATCATCTGGTCCTGTTGCTGTATCATGAGCTTTTCTGAGAGAGTCTTCCAGTTCAGTGATAGTAAATGGGATGTTGTAATTTTCTGTATTGTCTGATGTGAAGTTAAATTTGTACTTTTCAGCATTGTTCCTAAGTTTTAAAAATGTAGGATCGCACTGTCTGCTCGAGGAGTGATTTTCAAATTCTTCCGCCAACAGGTTGGTATTATCTTCCCTTTTTGTACATTTTTCTGCGGTTGCTTTTTTAAAGTGAAATTTGGATGCAGTCCTCTTCCCATTCATTTTCCTAGTCATATTCCATACTTTCTTTATTGGTGTATTCGTGTTTATCTTTGAGATATATTGTTTCCAGGTTTCTCTTTTACTTTCATTGATAATGGGCCGTGCGTTCGCGCCGGTTTGCTGATATGTTTGTAAATTACTTGTGGTAGGGTTATTTCAAACATTTTTTTTGCTTTTTTCCGTTTTTTGATGGCTTCTTTACATTCTGTATTGAACCAGGGTTTTTGTTAGTTATGTGAGGTTATTGCGGATTTCGGGATTTTTTCTGTTGCTATCTGAATATTTGTCAGTCTTTTGACTGGAGTTGGTTCTTTGATAATTTCCTTTTAAAACTTAAAAAACTGATCAAAACTCGCATAACCGAATTAGTTACAAGTGTAGACTTTCTTGTTTGCATTGAATGTTTGTATTGAATGAATTATGCTGCATTGAAAAAGTTGTGTTCATTTTAAAATGCGCACAAATGTTTTCACATACTTTACTGCCACAACAAAAAATGGTGATAACGAGTTAAATCTTGGATGTCGTTAGAAAAAAGACCGGGTAAGAAGTGAAAATCATGCCTTGATTAATTATAGAGATACGAAAAATGAAAACATACATAAGGAACATCTTTTTGGGGATTGTAATAAATGATCATCTGAGTTTAATATTTCTAAATAGTTATTTCTACTTGTATTCATCTATTACACTGGTGACCAACTCATAAGATTTTTCTGTCATGAATATATACAGCTGATTAAGATAGATTTGTGGTGCTGAATTGAAATCTGGTCTAAAATGTATTTGATTACATAAGTTACTTTTTTGAAATAATGAACATGTGTATTATTTGGATTATTATGACTATTGTTATCATCTTGAATGTTATCTTCACAACGTTTCGACCGATATAACCTCTGCAAAGATCTGTTGCGTAATGGATATAAGCGTTAAGTATGAATCAGTTTTAATTGACAGTCTTTTGGAAGTAGAATGTTCAATCCCCAGTGCGGTCGATAGTTAGAATACAATTATGAATTACACAAAACTTCTAACCGGTCATTGCTGACGGATTTAGAGCAAACTACCCGTGTAGCTAAAATAAGGGGTTCCGTTCGAAAGTCCGTACAGATTTCATAGTTTGACAAGGTACACCTAAAGAAGGGCGGAGATTACATCAGCCGAAACGTTTTCAGAATAAGATCAAAGATGAGGACAGTAGTCCGAATAGTTTATATAATACAAATTATCAATCCTCATCTCAAACATTTTGAAACAAAATACATTGTATGTTTTATGATGTCCTATATATTTTCTGCTCGACTAGATAGGTAAGATTAAAGTTACAATCTACAATGCAAGAATCTTAAGCAATTCACAGAAAAAATATAAACTGTTTAAGTAAGATATTGTACAGATACTATATTATGTACAAAATTTGGAGATATTTTGTATACATAGAATTCATTTGTGTATTTATTTTAAAACTATTAAATAACAAAGAGCACTCATCAGCATATTCATGAGCTACTATGATATACGAGAGCTAGAGTAGGTCACTAGGTAAAGATGAGACAACTAACAAGAAACATTTTGATTTCTGATGATTGAAACGTAATGACTGAACCACAAGTTCATAAAGAGAATACTGCATATAAAACTTGCCATAAATAAGCAACTTTCGAAACTCTTGAGATGTCGTGATTTTGTCAGCTATTTATTTCTCAGTGATCAACAGAAAAATGCACGAATATTTGATGGATCCCAAAATACACTTCTACATTTTGCTGTAACAATGAACAGTGCATTTTCTGACGTGGTTCATAATTATTATGGGAACATGAAAGCTAACAACTACCAAAATATTACTATTGAGTTTGCACACACTTGGATGTGATGTTAGCATCGAGATACATTATTTGCACAGTCACTTGAACACATTTCCAGAGAACGTGTGTGAAATGAGTGAAGGGCACGTTGAACGGTGTCATCAATACATATATTACTAATAGAAAGTTTGTATATTTGCGTCTGAAGCAGAAACATTAATATCTGAAGCTGAAGCTATACTATAACTATTTATTAATGAACTAGTCAGTTTACTATACTACTTCCAACTTTTAATGGTCTATTCAGAAATTAGTGTAGTATTATTGTGTTGTCATGTTATCACCATCTCATGAATAACCTCCTGCCATTTAGGAGTTGTAGTGTAATATCTACTATGTTGCAATTAGACCATTTTTGCAGGCATTATCTCCTCCTTTCTGAGTAGTGTAGTGTTCATGGGATCATATTTCCATGCATTATGTCCTCTTTTGGGATGTTTGCGTACGCCAACAAGAAATTGTCACAACCGGCGGTTGTTGAGCAAACTCAACCCTCCCATTATATATACAAGCAACACTGCGACCGGAGGGAGGTATATTATTGTTAGTTAAAATAATGGAAGAATGTTATCAAGGTAGACAAGACTAAAAAATGATGGCAGATTATTGATGAGTAATATTCTCCGAGCTGTACGTCAAATAGCGTCTTTCATCATCTTCATCAATTTTTGCTTTGGCTTTTTTGTAATTTCCTGACACGGGCAGCGTGGTTTCGTTTTGTCATTTTATGAAGCAACAACAAACATTTTTTCCTCTCGAAAAATTGATTAGAATATTATCAGCATTTGATATTGCAGGAAAACATTTCATAATAGGAAACTTTAGCCTAAAGGGATGTCGATAAAAGCAAAGTCGACCGAGTAAGAGTAGAATAATAACTCGCTTCAGTGTTGTAATTTAATGGTTAGAGAAAGAGTTTATGCTGAAATATGCGACAGTTTGATACAAAACTTTTATCGGCAAACATAATATGATTTTGAAATTGCATTCTCATCAACTTGCATCAGAACATTTCCGTAAAAATATCAATCAAAATTAGTTAAAAAATATGCACATTTTTGCACATATTGGAAAATGGATACCCCTTTTCTAAAATCTTAGGTATTTTAATTTGAAATGCGTTCATGTTCAGTCAGTTACGTTTAATTTTGAAATAACATTCACGCCGGTCTCCTACGTTTAACTTTGTAATAACATTTACGTCGGTCTGTCACGCATATGTATGACATAATATAATGTAAGTTTGTCACGCTTTAGTTTGAAATTACATTTTACACAGTCTGTCATAGTTAAGCTTAAAATAAGATGTGTCTGTCTATCACGCTTAAGTTAAAAATAACATTATTTTCTGTCTGTCACGCTTAAATTTGAAATAACACTTATAGATGCGTACGCACATCTGCAGTAGAGACCCTGGTCGCTCGTTAATCGGCACACACCTTTTGAAATATAACTGCATACATCAAACGCGTAGTTTCAATCAAATATCTTAAGACTCGTCCTTGCTATTTATATATATATATATCTTAAGCCTCGTCCTTGCTATTTATATATATATATATATATCTTAAGACTCGTCCTTGCTATTTAAATAAATATATATATATATATATATATATATATATATATATCTTAAGACTCGTCCTTGCTATTTGTAAAAAGAACATGCAGTAAGTAATCAATACAAATCATGTTTCTAGATGTTCTCGATAAGGATGAGTGGGTCGACAGATACAAGTAAAATGTATAATTCAGTTCGAAGTCTTCTGAAGGTTGAAGGTTCAATCCTCAGTACGTGTGTTTCTAAGAATACAATTGCGAATTACTTGAGACTTCTACCCGGTCATGACCGACGGAACTAGATCAATCAACGCCCGTGGATTAAATAAAGGATTATGTTCGAAACTGCGTACAGATTCCCGAGTTCAACACACACGCACCTGTAGAATGTGAAAGGTTACATCGGCCGAAACGGTGTATGAATTACATCCAAATGATACAAACTATACAAGTCTTTTTTTTTTTCAAAATAAATGAATACCAACTATTACAAGTGAGAAAAATCCCCTACCGTGGACATTTTATTTTAGAATGGAGGATGTATTTTAAAATTCATTAAAAATATCGTGGTTGTCTGACTTGCAATTAGCTTTCTTACTCCCCGCAAACTTAGAAATTGTTTCGCCTGGAAGCTCGAAAAAGGTACGTATATCACTCTCTTCCGTGACTGGATTTAAGTGCACACACATATATTGTTTGGGGATTGATTTTATGATAACATTTTGATCAACAATAGAATACAACTAATGCTTACTGTATTTGCAACTCTGAGGTTTTCTCCTTAGAATCTGACGAGAGTGAACATTTTTGCAAAGAACTTTGCAGCACATTCCACCCCTTGTGATAAGGGCCACTTACCCACAGACTCCCCTATTCTGAACGAAACGTCAATAAACGATATTCGAATAAATGCCCAGGATGTTACCAAACTTATCAAAACATTGATGCTAAATGCATCAGTTATCAATTAAGAAGTTCAAACGGATTAGTTCATATATGCACGTTGTGAACATCTTAATAGATAACTAAACGATAAATGCCTTGCAATTCCATACATTTCCTTCTCCCCCCTCACCTCTAAACCAAAACTATTTAAACATTGTTTTTTTCTCTCTCTAGACTTAGTGATTCTGATGTGATGTCGTGAGAAAGCTGTATTTCGAACGAAATCATTACTGAAACATGTATGCACATATGTAGCCAATAATATTTGTATAAATAAAGGAGTTTATACTATATCTAAATGAATAAATGCGAAATATTTTATTTATTTATCACTACTATATTATAATCAAAACAGGTTGCTCTAATTTATTTAATTAACCCACTATATTATTTTGAAATACTCTATTTATAGTCAAGCAAAGTTGCAAATACAAATCTAATTTGCATAATTATATTTTTAAACAGTTCAAAATAAATAATTATTAGCTGTTATTCGATTATAATTTGATTGTCCTATTTGCTTATATATATGGAATAATTTTGTCGATATTACCAGTAATTAATTAAAGTGATAATTAAAAATTACAAAAAATCCAAACCCTGTTCATTCATGTTCAAAGAACGTGCGCCCCTCCTGCACGGCAAATAATTTCTTTGGAAACATTATTTATTTCAAATTCCCCTTCAAAGTCTCTCTCTCACCGCCTCCACAACAAGCGACATTTTTTTTTTAAACTCAGCTAATGATTTTTATAAACCTCATTTTTAAAGCATAGTTTTTCCTAAGATAGCAGCATTCATTGTAACTAAACTCTCTAACTATTTTTTAAAAAATGATTTCAACATTTAATTTTCGTAGTTTTAAATTTTCCATGAAAATAAATGATAGACTCATTGTTTAATGCTTTGTTTACAAACCGCTGTTTCACTACTGTCCAAATTACAAAAAATATATTCATAGTATAAGTGTAGATTAACATCCTATGTTAAATCCCCCCACCTTCCACAAAAAAAAATAGATTCTTCTTTTTTATGAGATTACGTATGAACTCCCTTAAAAACTTGGCAGAAAGATGAAAAACACGTTTATTTAAAAATTTAGAGTAGGGGTAAGTTTCATATATACAGTTCATTTAAAATGATCCTTTTACTTCCGGACAATTCTAGTGTTTTAAGTCAGTTAACTAAATTATTTGTATTGCGTTTATTTTAAGGTGGGTCTATTTTACGTTTGGCTTTGTGATATTGCCACTCGAACTTAGAGTTAGTGGTTAAATATGCTCATTAATTTTCCTAAAAAGTTATGTCCCTTTAGATTGGCAATCATTTTACGTTAAATATATATTAAACTGATCGCCTTCTCTAAATTCTAAATTAATTGTTTATTTTTCGTATTTCTGTTTTCCACGGTGTTAACTTATCACACGTAATCGCCTAAAAAGCTGAATTTTATTTTGGAAGAGGGGGATATAGCGGCGGCTCTTTAATCTACTATTTTTTTTATTTAACTATAGATTCTTTTTTTAAATTGTAATTATAAACAATTGATTTGTTTAGTTGTGTTTAGCCTTCACGTAAAAATAAAATAAATAACTTCTTTCAAATTGGCTAATTAAATATCTTATTTTAAGTCGTAAATAACAATTTTAAACGTTTGAGTATTATTGTACATTGACACCCTCAGCCCCCACAATGAAATTCTACTTTTTAGGCGATTACGTGTGAATACCCTGAAACACTTGATGATGATAACTAACATTTGTCATGGAAAAGACTAAACCTTCGAAATTACAAAAATATCATAATTTTCTATGTATTAATTCTTTTTTCTGTCTTTAATAATAAAGGGGAAAAGCACAAAGTCACCATTTCGAATTACTCAGTAATGTAAAATTATTTTATTTGACTAATCGACGTTCCAGTCTTTCATTTATTCAGTTCATCATATATTCAGTTTTGAATAGGGAATTGGTTTTATTTTTGATGCTGAAATAAAATAAAATATCTTTGAATATCTTAAAGACCATGTGAATTAATTTTTTTTCTTAAATAAAATTTGACTATGCTCAGGCACAGTAAATTTCCCAACATTAGAATATATCAAATAACACTACGACAATCATAGTTTTTTTGTTTTCCTACAAATTACCAAAATGTAAAATGGAAATTTTTCGATTTTTCTGTAAATAAAACTAGTGTTACAGTAATTGCTGCACAGAGGGCGGGTTGTTTTAGCTAGTATATATATATATATATATATATATATATATATAAAATTATTAATACCTACAGACACTAGCGTTTCAAGCTTATTGCTCTCATCAGTCCGGGAAAGTAACACTTTCAGATGGTCGGGAGGCGCGAACCTGATTCACAGAGTCAGCCTAGAATTTGCAAGCATATACACTCGGCCAACAGAAACTGTCACATAATTAAAGGAAATTAAGATCTATATATACCTAGAAACGGGCACAGATAGAAGAATAGTCGATAGTGTTCTACGAACTTATTCGGTACTTTGCATTAGAGCTATTTGACAGATTATTTTTCACATCCCCGAGAGTGCTCAACTTTAATTTCTTAAAGGGGTTTAATAAATATAAATTTACTAACATTATTATATAATATATATATATATATATATATATATATATATATATATATATATAATCAAAGTGAATACATTAGAAATCAATACTAATCATACAAAATAGTATTAGCAATTAGGTAGTTATGGTAAACTGTTATTAATATAAAATTATCCTTCAATTGACAATTTAAAAATAAAATCACCTATAATAAAGGTTTCATTAAAAACTAGACAATTGTGACGTTATTCTTTTCGCTAAATGCTAACCTCGCATACATCATTACGATGACGTGTATAATTCACAGTCAATATAAATATTATTTCAAATGCATCCGTGACACACCGCATGACTAAAGAACTGACAACTGAGCGACAAACAGTGATTCTTACGGCCAATATAACATATGTACCTATTTACTTTCCATTGTCCGAAGAGCTGGGCACAAGGTCTGTTTTTAATGTGGTGACAATACAGATGCCAGAAAGGGGGCCCTCTGGATTCGGACAATATATTCAAAATGTGCCTTAGTCTACAACGGTTTCTTTATTACTGCGCGACGACAGAAAAATATAAAGTTCAGTATTAAAACAGACCCGACGCTTTGATCTCAGCTAAATTTTGAAGAATTCAATATAAATTATCTTTAAAAAAAAGTTTCGCTTTTACTTTTCTATATTCCTTTTTTTCAGCATTCACAACAACATCTTGTTTCGCTTTTGAAGAATTGTTAGCGCCGAAATATCATGTCACTTTCAAATATGCACTATATTTTTTCGGGCTTACACGTCGCCATTTTGTTTTGTTCTGGGGAAATTGTTCTCTGTACAAAATCATGTCTTTTTTTAAATACTCCCTTATATCTCGTGCTAGCGTGCTCCTATTTTGCTTTCTTCTAGAGGGGTTTTTATTTTCAAAATATCATGTCCTTTTCAAATGTTCCCTTGTATCTCGAGTGTCTTTTCAGCTATCTTGTCTTGTATTGAAAGAGTTTTTATCTGTAGTAAATCATGTTTTTTTTTTAATTTTCTTTGATTTACTTAGCTTCCAATCTTCCAAGCTCTAATCTTATAATCTACTGGAAGCATATTTACTTAAAAAAAACATATCTTTTTTAATTTTCTGTTATATACTGAGTTTTATCTTCTTTCACAACATGATGTTTCGCTTTTAAACTTTTATATTATTGAGCTTTCACGCCTCCATCGTTTTATCTTCCGGTGTTATTATCAGATTAAGTATAAAAAACACAAAATCATGTCGTCTTTTTAAACTGTGAGCGAAAAATAATTTTAATTTGATGTGATCATCTGAATACAACTACAGAATATTATACGTCCGAATTAACATTTACATGACAAATAATGGGTTGTGCGTTATAAGTTTCTCTCGGGATCCTCCGTAAATGTCTGTGAAAGGACAATTCTTAATTAAACAAAGTAACAACGACGAGCAAAGTGCTTCGACACCCGAAGCTGAAATTGATAATCTAATTGGGATACGCTTGAGTGTCTAATTTTCTCCAATTACTTTGGATTTCACAGATGAGCATGTTTCTGCAAGAATTTCTCGAGGCAGCTACAGATGTATAGAAATAACAGAGTTATTCTAAAATGTATTATCCAGACTAATCAGTTAATGAATGATTATATATATATATATATATATATATATATATATATATATATATATATATATATATATATATATATATAGTTTATTTTATTTTATTTTTATTTAGTTACCCCAAACAAGGAAAGTTGCTACTATAGACGTAAAAGACTACTGAGAATGAGGGTGAAAGTTTAGGGGGTCATCCTAAATTGGGAGCTGTGCAGCGAGATGCTTGTTCATATTATTTTTAAATTTCTGCATGTCGGTACAGTCGGGGAAACAGAGAACACGGAGGGAGTACCAAAGTCCGACAACTCGGGGGGAAAGAAGCAATTAGAGTAGAAAGTTCTCCGGCATCTGGGGACCTCCACAATGAATGGGTAGGGTTTAGTTGATTGTCGGGTTAGGCGAGTGTATTTACGTCGAGGAGGCACCAAACAGCAAGTTCATCAGAGCACATTCCATCGATGTCCTTGTAAAACAAGTACAAGGATGAAACATTGCGGCGATGGGGCAGGAGATGGAGCTTGGTAGATAGTGACAGACCTATTGGATAAGCAACTCTTTTTTAAAACTTTGTCGAAGAGGGAGAGACTGGTGGATGGTACACCAGCCCAGATATGACAACAATACTCCATAAATGTGCAAATGGCGGATTTGTTAAAATATAGGATTCTATCCGGTGTGAGAAGTTTTCTAGCACGGTAGAGGGAGCCCACTTTCTTTGCAGCAGACTTTGCAATGTCTTCTATGTATTTGTTCTGAAGAGCTGTGATACAACCACAGTCTGTGGTATATATGTTTATATATATATATATATATATATATATATATATATATATATATATATATATATACTAACATTTTGTGGATTTTGCTTGCTTATCCTAGTACACATTCAATTTCGTCAAAAATAAATGGGTGACGAAATTGGATGACGTCACAAAAGATATTACCTTTATGACGTAATGACACAATTAAATGGCGATTGATATGATGTACATAGTGAGATAAAGGGACAAAATAGAGAGACCAGGGATACAACACCCACAAGATGACGCATCAGGAGAAATGCTCTATCTTTCGACCTAAGACCAACAATATCCTTTCTCAGGTAGAATAATTTCATATTTTTCTAATATATATGTTTACAAACAACTGCTTCTTCATGTCGATTCATATTTTGTTCATGGACGAAGCGTTAGGGGCTTGTCACATTTATTGTAAAATATACACTTACTTTATAGCCAGTGACATTTGTAATATTTACTTTTATGTGAATGTAAATAAGTGAAACTCGCAAAAATGTTATGTTTGTTCACAAACGTCTTCGAGACATTTATTGATAGATATTACTATATATATATTCGGAAACTGCATTATCCAAGGTTCTTACATTAGAATATTTCATTTTGACAAAAATAAGTAGTGCTCCCATCCTTTTCACTCATTACTTTAAATTCCTCGCACAAAACGATTTTCTGCGGTCAGTTATCGGAACTTAAATTAAACGCCCGCAAAACTTTCTCGATAATCTAAGGTATATAGATAGGATGAAATTTACAGATATTTGTCGAATACTTTTCACGTGATGTGCTATCGGTCTCGATTTTTCAAATTACCATATCAATCTCACATATGCCTGCCAAATCTAAAGAAAACAACATGTTCATTGGTGATCTAGAAAAAATATTTCATATATTTAGAGAAAAGTTTCCAGCCGAGTGGAGATCACAAAAGCTATCAGGGCTAAACTTCATCTTTTTCATAGGGGTTAACCCCAGGTTTAACGGCTGTAATAAGAGTTAATCATCTCTGGTTATGTCCATTCACTAACAACATCTGAGAAAGAAACCAGATTACAGCTATCGACCGGGTTAGAGAATGACCTTCTCTTATTGATATAGTAAACCCACTTTGAAGCCCTCAATCTTGACTCAGAAGAACCGTCGTTCAAGTGAAAACAGCACTAAGGGCGATCAATTGTTTCTATAGCGAGATGGGGCTATACACCCGAGACAACCGCGGCTAAATCTAGAGAGAAATGCCATACGAGGCAAAACTATATTCTTTGTGTTCTATTACCCAGCCAGTGCATCTGAAAAGACCTTTTAAGGTTCAATAATAGTGTGAGATAATGTGTAAAAGAATTGAGGACGCTCATATACACAGATGCTTCGTAGATATGAAAGGATGGAATGACGAAGAAAACTTGTTTGTTAAAGATTCTGTAGAACAAGATTATCGTATTGCCTACATAAGTTATTTACTTTTAAACTGAACTATAAAATGCCAATTTGAAATAAGAAAAAACTACTTGATTTTATTTTCAAAAGAATGAAACTAGCTACAGGAACACTAGCAGAAACTCGCTTTGAAGCGAGCTAACAACAGAGTATATTGTTGTTTGGAAGAAACAGCTTACATTATATATATATATATATATATATATATATATATATATATATATATATATATATATATAATTTAAAATAGAAGCCTTTATCAATGCAAAATTAATTTATAATTATTTTTACTTTAATCTTATTAATTTCGGAATAATATTCCATCATCAGAGTTAACCAGTATTGTGTCGTTTTTTTTTCATCAAAAACAAACAAACGTTTTTCCTTTTGTTATTTCGATAAAATGTCCTTGCTATAGTGTATCTGCGCCGATGTCGTTGGCGGTAATGAATTCAAATTCTGATTGCAAAAGTACCTAAACAATAAAGCCAATCATGTGATTAAAACATTAACGCAACACTCCGATTTTAATAGCATTTACACTATGCATTTCTTTAATAACTACTTAAATAATCAGTCAGATTTTTATGAAACATATTTCAAGGACAATGTACTTTTCTAATATCACAAAAATCATAGAATATTTTTAACACTTAAAACGGTCTAGAATATTCAATTTGTTAACATGTGCAATATTGTATATTTACTCGGTCGCATAGATGCATGTTGCAAACAACAGGCCAGTGATGGGAATGTATATGGTTGGATGTTATACTACCCAAATATATTGGTTGGCTTTTAAAATAATGTATTATTTGATACCAAGTGCCGCGCTGGGATTATAAGCTACTTGAGACTTTGCAAAAGTTATGTTCATACCAGATAATTCCCCCCATAATCAGTCAGTATTTAATATGTATAAATTAACAGCTGAAAAATCCCGAGTGGTTTGGAGGTGTGATCCAAGTTATACCTACATATATTCTATCTTAACAAGCAGAAAAGGTCAGTTTGGGTGTTGTGGGTCTTAGAGACGTATGTGTCTAAAAGTCTTAAATTGATTGAGCGTTTGTGTTTTGCTTGAAGATATGTTTTTCTATGATTTGCGAGTATGTCTTTCGCTAAAGAAACCATGTAACAGTGTAACGATGAGAAATAAAACATAGGTTCGTGTTTTAAATTTGGTACAGCAGCGATCGAGACCACACCATTGACAATGTAAAATCAAATAACGAATACGGAGAAGAGACAACAAGTTGATGATCACGGCCGACACTTACAGGATGCATGCGCCGAGAAAGCGTTCGAGTACCATGTGTCAGACTTGTGCAGGTGAAAAACGAAAAGATATAGACACTAATGATTAAAATAAGATACGAACATACGTGTCACAGAGTACACGACTTTGTACTGAAATAATTGTGAATACCACGTGATGACGCTTGGGAGAATGCATTAATAAAAAAAAGAACTAATCCGTTTTCTTTCCTCTGACATGTTGCATATGGAAAACAATCGCTCCACAGTTTCGCATTTGTTTGGACCAGACTTTCGAAGAAACAATATATCGGTGTTTGTCCTTATTCATAATACATGATGTGATTTATTATTTCAGCAAACCTTACGAATAGATTGTATTCAACACGGGAACTTTAAACGATTTTCCCGAAATTATCGATTGGAATTGAGTTTTTTTCTCTTCCAGATGCATTTCGATCAAATAGACGACATATCAATCGATTCACCGAATTGCGTTCATCTTTTAAAATTAGTGGACCCGGTCAGAGTTTATTCGTTCAGCCATGAGTGAATTTCGTAATTCGTCAGTGATGACCTATCAATAAGTGATTCTGTGCGCGACATCGGCAACCCGTTATGATTGAGTCTCCCGCAGCGGCCAGTCTAATATCGATGAGGATGAATTAACATTGATCGGCAATTCGATCTGCTATAAAAGAAAGCTTTTGATCCACGGTGTCATTTATCGGTAATTCGAGCCAAAGGTCTGGAGTTACAAGGCAGGTCAAATGAAATGGCCGTTGATATGAACGGGAGCTTCCAGAGACGATCAAAGTAGTGACCTCAGATTTGAAGCAGATTCAACATTAATGCATGAGCACTCAGCTCAACTGAAGTAGTTGCACTATTTACAGTCGCAGCAATATCCGTCCTAAAAGAGAGTTCAGAATAGCGATACGCCATTAGATCTTTTTAATTAAATGCAAGGAAGTCGGAATTCAAACGACGATATAAAAATGTCTGTTATGAAATTTGTCATTTTTTTTTTTATTATTTAAATTTAATTTTTACAGTACAATTTTCTTCAACTTCCATGCGCGTAATTTTTCATTTTTTTATCTTTTTTTTTTTAAATTCAAAACAACGAATCTCATTTAGGATTCGTTGATAAAATTAATTTAATACCAAAGTATTAAAAAATGTGTACTAATTTAAACAAAATCGAAATACAACGATTTATAAAAGTGTATATGACGTGCACCATGTGAGTTCTAGTGTATGGTTATGTATGAACATTGTTTAACAAATGATCCAGAGGTGGCTGTTGTTAAGTTGATATGATTCGGATTGATGACATAGCGTGTCGGGTTCTAATCCTGTCGGATCTATATTACCACTTTCACTATGGATTTTGGAAACCTTACCGTGAACACCAACGCCCCAAAACAGAATCCAGCAGTGTAAAGAAAACAGTCAACTTAAGTGAAACATGTTATTTGGCAACGATAGTACTCAGATAATTGAACATGTATAATACATTTTCGAAAATCGGGTAAAGAGTGGATATGCATGCACCATCATCCCTACAAGAAGTCGAAACTGTTTTGTTGATGAATTGCAGACAATTGAAGCTTCGTAAGATAGCATAATACCTCGTAGAATTGAAGCCGTAATTACGGCAAAAAACAATTCTACACAATGTTAAATTAAATTTGTTAAAAATGTTAAGAATGTTCTCGTATTTTAAAACCTATATATACATATTCTCTGCTGAGAAGCCATGAAATTAAATACTGTGTTGTTTTTAAATTCCCGAAACAGTTTTTCATGGTAAATAACTGATGATCCCTTAAATAATGTTAGAAGCAAACTAATATAATAACTGTAAAAGTTAAATTGACTTACATGTATATATACATATATATAAATATATATATATAAATATATAAATATATAAAACTATATATATATAAATATATATATATATATAAATATAAATATATATATAAATATAAATATATATATATATATAAATATATATATATATATAAATATATATATATATATTTATATATATATAAATATATATATATAAATATATAAATATATAAATATATATATATAAATATATAAATATATAAATATATATATATATAAATATATATATATATAAATATATATATATATAAATATATATATATAAATATATAAATATATATATATATAAATATATATATATAAATATATATATA
>OY744533.1:23918809-23928809 GCA_963556195.1 Sepiola atlantica | reverse complement strand
TATATATATATATATATATATGTGTGTGTGTGTGTGTGTGCGTGTGTGTGTGTTTGTGTGTAATAAAAGTTAACTTACGTAGCTTCATGCCGGTGAACAATTGAGCATCCAATGTTTAAGTTGTTGCCATCGGCTGTTCCAGCTGATAATCTTATTTTGAATGCTCAATATTACCAATCTATTTTTTTGTTTATCTCATTACAGGTTAAGTCTGTTCGAGAGAGAGAGAGAGAGAGAGAGAGAGAGAGAGAGATAGATAGAGAAACATGCGCTTAAGTCTGAAATCGCATTATCATTATCAAACGAATTGGATGAAACATTTATTTAGTTCTTAAAAGAAATTATTTTTTCAATGATAAAAAAATGTAACATTTATTTAGTAGTATGTATTCGTTAATATGAGTGAGAGAGAAATATTAAGTTTGAAGTAGCAATATCATTTTAAACGAATTAATATTTTATTTACCCGTTAAAAGTTGATTTCAAGTGGTGAATAGGAAGTAAATTGCGAAACGATAGCAAACGGGCAAAGCCAGAAAGTACTAAATAAATATACAGCTTTACTTATAATTGAATACTATTATCGAAAATGTATATGGATATAGCGGTTTTGATAAGCCACATGAATAATAACACACCGTAATAATTGTTTACAAAAGTTATGTTTGTTGTATTTTTTTACTGTTCTTTTTAATCAATTTTCTCTGCTGATTCGAAAAATAGTTTTTTCTGTATCATCGACCGTTATAGAAATACATCACTTTTCAATGTCGTCATATATTGGAAAATGCTATATGTTCCGCTACTAAATGTATATCTTATTTTCTCTTTCAGATCAATAACTAAGTTCTGTTCTTATGAAGATGGCTACTAGAGGATGTACAAACTATCCAGATACATTTTGCTATGTGGGTGGTTATTATATCAGAACAATAGCAGGCATTACATAAGATCGTGAAAGGGACCAAATTGTGGATAGCATACATACACTATTTCGGAATTCCCATGGGTGGCAAAGACAAATCATGGGCCTCTTATGTGATACGTGGAAGATGTCGATCTACTCTAGAAGGATGCCTAAGAGGTACAGGAAGGGCAATGCCTTTTGCCATCCCCAGAGTATAGAGAGAGCCAAAGAACCATTATGATGACCGTTACTTTTCTATGATTGATGTGACTAAGTACAGACAAGTTAAAGGAAGAAAAACTCTTCAGTATCCAGAATACCATCATGTAGAACACATGTCTCACATGATGGCAGCATGCCAGTACCACAACCACCAGAAAATGTACGTTTACTTCTCATCCTACTCTCTAGAAATTTTACTTTTAATAAGGTCTAATGCATTCATTTTCATACCGATTTATGCAATACTAATGTTATTTAAATCTTCAAGTTGCTATATGTAGTTATTTTTTACAGACGGAAGATGCAATGGATATTTCATCTGAAGGGTCAGCAAGTAACAGCAGCCAAGAAATTGATGAAGGTTTTGTACCAACAACGACTTCGGAGCCTCACTTTCCAAATCAGAGTGAGATAAATGATTTAATCAGGGATTTAGGTCTCTCTAAGTGAGGAGCTGAACTTCTTACATCAAGGCTGAAGGAATGGAATCTAGTAGAAGAAGACTGCAGGATGTATGTGTACCGAAAACGACATGAAAAATTTGAAATTTACTATGATATTAGTCATGATCTGTGTTATTGTAATGATGTTACTGGTTTGTTTACTGCTCTTTGGCTCGCGCATGATCTTGCAGAATGGGCACTGTTCATAGATAGCTTAACACGAAGTCTCAAAGCAGTATTGTTCCACAACGGAAATAAGTACCCATCTTTGGCTCTTGCACACCCCGTACAGAAGAAAGAAAACTATGATAATGTCACACAACTTCCTGACAAAATAAATTATGCTGAATTCAAGTGAACTGTTTGTGGTGATTTCAAGATGCTTGCCTTCTTGCTTGGATTGCAAGGGGATACACAAAGTACACATGTTTACTATGCTTGCTATACTTATGGGGCAGCTGAGCTGATGATGATCATCACAAAATAGTTCCTTTGTCCTCACGAGTGGAACTGCAGTCAGATATGAAAAATGTTCTCAGACAGCCGCTAGTAGATTCCAACACACTATTATTGCCCCCAGTTCATATTAGTTTGTAGAGACCTTGGATTTTGGAGGAGAAGCTTTTCAAGAAATTCGTCTCGTCTTTCCAAAGTTATCAGATGCTAAGAGGAAGGCTGTATATTTGTTTGACCCCAAGTAAATGCAATGTTGAAGTCGGAGAAACTGGAAAGAGCGATGCCAAAAGTTGATAAAAAAGCTTGGTGCGCATTTCGTGATGTAGTTCTTGGGAGATCACAACGATCCTTATTATAAACAACTGGTATCAAAGCTTATTTAGAACTTGGTTGTCATATGTCCTTTTCAGTTCATCTTTTGCATTCTCATCTAGATTTCTTTCTTGAAAACTTGGGTGATGTCAGTGAAGAACTTAGTGAGAGATTTCATCAGGACATCGCAACAATGGAAATATATTAAGGACGATGGGATACTACTATGGTAGGAGATTATATATGGTATCTTGTCAGAAAAGATTGATTGTGAAGTTTAGATATCTCGATCGTCAAAGCACTTCTAATCTTAAGAAAGTAGTTATCAAGGCATTTAGATTGCAAAGTTGTATGATTTGTTTTGTTTCAACGAACATTGAATTACTAAATACCATTCAACATATAAAAAAGTAGTAAATGCTGTGTAATTATCTTTGCAACATACTGTTGTAGAGAAATGCTGTGTATAAAACGCGAAAATATTAAATTAAGAACAAATTAAAAAAAATGTAGATGCTATGCGAAAACTAATGTGATTTTTTAATTAAGTGGAAAAACATACATATAAACCATTCACAAATACAAATAAATTAAACACGTATTACATTGTGTAATCAATATACATAAAAGTATGCACTCGACGAAAGTCGGAGTGTACATCGACCAAAACGCTTAGGAGGCAAATAGTCAGACGAAAATCAATTTAAATGATCTGTTCTCAGCCCTACAAGACACAAGTCACATAAATTATTTCCATACTCCACCCGATAATAAATACCAATGTCTATTATTTGTATGAAAATAAATATATATACTTTTATCCCATCAATCAAAAGTTAGCGAGTATAAAACATGCCTTTTCTAGCCCCGAAACAAAAGTGTAAGTGTTGACGTGAAGCGAGTAAGCAAATAGAAAACCACCTCATACTTACCCTGCCGCATTAAATGAATTTGGAAAGAAATGAAGTCAACGGTGATTTTTTCTTTAGGTCAGTAGATATCATAATTTATATATGAAAAATAAAATTACTGGCGTACTTTTAGGATGTTACATGAATATTTTAATAATATATCTAGACGAATAGCGATTGCAAACACTGGCGAAGTACATTATACTGTTATTTTTGACGGAGTGTGTACACTTGTATTTTATTTTAACTAATGAATTACAATTAATTATTAATTAATAATTAGTGACTTGAAAAATATTTGAATGTAGAATGTTTTTCATAACACTTATCAGAATTCTTTCTAATTTCTAATTAGTTGATGTCGAGTAATATATTCATAGTTCATTAATATATTACTCGATATTGTTCGGTTCCAATTAAAAATCAGGCAATATTCAAATGAAAAAAAATAAATACTAAAACTTATTTCATTTTCTCTAGTACTACTTCCGTTTACGTCTAAGTTGTTGCTTCCTTATAGTTGAAAATCGTTTTGTAAAGCAGCATATCAAAGATGTATGTGTTACAACTATTGGGAAGACGAGCTGGAGATTTCAACCAACAATTCTGCACATTGTTCATCACGATATGTTGAATTAAAAATAGAAATCTCATTGACAATATGGCGTCTAACAGCTATGATTTCAGCTATCGGCACCGGTAATTACCGTCGTGTCTCTTTGAATTATGATGACACGAAGAAAGCCACGATGCGGATCCCCATTGCGCACGCATTATTCTCCGATTCGTCTGGAACTCCATGACAGATTGAGTAAAGATTCTACGAAAAAACTTATACGTTCCTTCATTCCAAACAAAGAGCCGATTATATGGAATCGGTATCGTGACTATTTCGTATAATTTATTCTCTACAAGATGTCTGATTTTTGTATTACCCTCTAATAAATATTACATGTGAAAACAATATGATATCACAGAAGAATTTGAAATAATAGTGAACAAAATTATTGTTATTCTTGAAGATCAAGTGTTTGATAGGGGTGTGGCGAACGGTGTGAGAACGCTCTGAAACGTGAGAAGAGTGAATACGGAAGTCGGAAAAAACGTCACGTACGTTCTCTGCGTTTCCCCTCTCTAATTCCCCATTTGCAGACAGAAGAAGTCATGAAAGGCACCGGTCCACTGCCAGTTGGGAGGAGGCGCAGAAGCCCAAAATAGCCTGACTGATACTATAGTTACTTTTGTCCAATAATTTGTTTTCTTCTCTCTTGTACAATAGAGTTTATTTCTGTCTCTTGTTTTCTGTTGAATAAAACTGTTTAACACCCAGCAACAGGTTTACGCGTGGTGTTGTCAGCATCCAGGCTAGTAGGGATGATGATGGTTACAGCAATAACGTAACTGAGCACACCAGTGTCTCCTGCAGCAGTCTAGATGCAACAGAAGTAAAGTAAAAGTTCTCGTATTTCTGTGGCCCTCATAGCCTTAATAACAAAATATGAATTCAGATATGTTCTTCAGTGATTTCAGATATTTATTAGAAAACAAAACACTTCATATATTTTAATATTTAGTCTTGATCCATATTTAAATTTTGCTTAGCAATCATTAAGAAAATAGCGGGCTAGTTTTCCATTCATACTCAGGTGTACTCTCACTGTCACCGAATATACAGATTCTCTAAAAAGCAGTTCTTACATATCACACCGCCGTCAGATACTTCGAACATGGTTTAAAAAAACGCCATCTAATCGTTATTTTTCTGTGTGTTTGACGCTTATAAAGTTTGATTACTTGTTACATAAGACTTGTCAGAGTAGTTGTTACCAATATAACGAACGATGTTCTAATATAATTAACATTTAAAATTTGTATTGGTTTTAATTTGCGTTTGTCCAGTTTTCGTTTTGACTCCTATCATTTTCCGGATAAGGACTGAACTTATTTCTAATTTGGAAAATCATTTTCATTTTTATATGAACAAACTAACTAAATATCTTAGTGAATCAAAAATATCAGAGAGAGATAGATAGAGATAAAGATTACACACACACACACACACACACATATATATATATATATATATATGGATTCTCTCCAATTATGATCTGAGGTTAAGATCGGATTCTAACTCTGCCTGACGAGATCTCAGTTTATAGTAACTGTTGATCGATAACATCGACATGCCAGTGTCGCAGATTTTGTACATGTCTGTGTAAATAAAATTATCATATATATATATATATATATATATATATATGAGGCAGAGAGAGAGACAGACAGACAGACAGACATATATTTATGTAAAACACATATTTCTCTCGTTTGTATGTAACAAAAGTATTTTCTAAATATGATAATCAATTTTTACATTACAAAACTTAAGTCTCGATTCATCTTGTTTCTCTTTTGGCTAAATACGAATTACATTAATTTACGAACAAATGTTTGCTTCTGTCACAAGGAAAATGTACAGTAATTTGCAGAAAAAAATGTTTTACAGCGTTTGTATGAAATACATTTGTTTTCCTGTCTATGAGTGTCCGGCTAATACGTAAAAATAGACAATTTACTCTTACATATACAGATTCAGCTTTATCTGAAGCTTGATATGGTAAAATACTGTAGTATTGATTAATTTGTGTCGCTAGTGACCAAATGAGTGCAAGGCATCAATTACCTTTTTCAGTCTTACTCGTGGTTATTTAAAAAGAAAAAAAAAGAAAAAAGAAACAAAGTTAAACAGTCATGGCCTTATTAATTATTTTGGGGTTTTATTATATTGAACCAGTATCGGTTGAGAAAGGAATAGTTGAGTGTGGTAGATGCTCTTCTTTTTTCTTATCCATATCCCGTTGGGTCAGTATTTGCTAATTATATGTAATATATATATATATATATATATATATATATATACATATACTAATAAAATAATGTAAATCTTGTTTGTATGCACAAAAGATGACGGCAAAATAGAATGACCTCACCTACTAAATCATGTTTAAAACATCGGTTAGAAATCCATTATTTCGTCAAAAATAATGAAGTGCCAAAATGACAACGTTATCAAAGACAGAGGACCTGTGATTGAAGGATTGTAACTAATTTATATATATATATATATATATATATATATATATATATATATATACATATATATATAATCTATACACCTCATATATACACACTTTAAACATATATAGAGACACATTACATATAATATATACATGTATAAAACTATATATATATATATATACATACATACATTACATATAATATGTACATTACATGGTAAGTATCTATCCAATTAATACTATATATATATATATATATATATATATATATATATACATTATATCTTACTCAACAAGTACCGATCTTACATATAGATGGCGAACTAATGAAAAATCCATAATATCTTCGTAAATTATTAACACTTAAATAGCATGTGCCAAAATTGTAGCCTAATTTCATTATTAGTTAACAAATTACAGTTACCTAAGTTTAGCTTCTGTTCCAAATTTTTAAAACAGTGGAAACAATCTGAATTTTGTTTGTTGATAAATCCTTCCTTTCTGAGACGGAAAAATACTGTTCAAGCAAAGTAGTGGCCTCATAAGCGTTATTGGAATTCTTCTTCGTCGGAAACAATGGTTCGGACGTGGTACTTCGAATTGAATCGCCTATGTACAAATACAAATTATGCTGGACGCCCAGGTCGCTTAAATCAGGCAATTTTTACTAGATTATAATTTGAAGTTTCGTGCGATAGCACACGATTTGAAGATATCAGAACAGTGTCTTAACCATTTTGCATGAACGTTAATCAATGAGAAACCTGTGTTTGGGATTTGTTGTCAATTTTGCTCACTATTGATGGAAAACAATAGGGGTGTTTCTGTTTCAATGGATGAAATATTGATCTACCACTTCAGCTTGTAGCAAAATAGACAGTCAGCTGAGTTCATAGCAGCAAGTGAATACCGTTATAATCGACCAAAGACAGCCTATCAGGAAGCAAGTTTAGGCCTGCGTATTTTGAGATGCGCAACAGACTTTGTTCATGGATTACATTTGGAAAGAGAGAACCATCAATACTGAATATTATATAGTATCATTTGTAGGTTTGAAATCGTAAGAAACGCCCACAAATGTAGAAAAGAGTTCATTTTAACCAGGAAAATATACCGTGTCACAAGTCAATCGTAACGATGGCAACACTTCATGAATTGAACATCACATTGCCTACAGATCCACACTATTTTCAAAACCTGGCTTCACGGACTATTGGCAGCTTCCAGTCCTCAAGAGAACGCTCCAGTCAAAGTAATATTGATTCAATAAATAAGCGATATCAGAAACCGAAGCGTGTCTGGTGGCTGATGACAAATCCTTCTACAACTATGGCATCTGTTTATTAAATAAGCATTGTTTATCACCCTAGAAAAACACTATTGTGATGAATAACGTCGAATTATGCCTAAAAGTTGGTTTATTAATTAAGCCCGGGAATAAATGAGTTATGTGTTACATTTAGAACCTAATATATATATATATATATATGATTCACGTGATTTTGTTCTGTGATGCGTACATGCGTTGCTAAATTTAAAATATCCTACGACTTCCTGGTACAATGCGGAAAACGTTATATGCGCGGTTCTCCACCGTCTTAAAAAATTCTCTTCTTTTTCTAGCTTCTTTTGTTCATTTGCTTTGGACACCTGAAGATGATTCGACGAAGAATCGAAAACGTTCGGGAGACCTCTGAAACATTTAATTTAAAAAAATGTTATAAGAAAATACCATCAGAAAAATTGAAAAAAAAAGAAAGTATAATTAAACAGACAAATTATGTTATTTTTAACCATGGTTGCATAAATATATATATATATATATATATATATATATGTGTGTGTGTGTGTGTGTGTGTTTGTGTAATACATATAAAATACACACTCTTTATAAACAACTATGGCACCCGCAAATCTCTACACATTGCACGTGAACTAAAATTATTATTTTGTTTACTTTGATCTTATTGTTTCAAACATCCAATGCTAACGCTTATACGAAAAAACAATTCGAAATAATTGAATGTCAGGCAGTATTGATGTAGTTTATCATAACGTTTGTTTATTGTCCATAACAAATGCGATTCAAAACCAATTATTATTCTGGCATCTACGTTGATGTTAACACACGTACAGCATGCTTTCTTTATCTTGTCTTCAAAATAAAATTCCACTAGTTTATGTTTGATGCAATACGAACTATTATTGAGTAATCCCCCTAATAATTATTTTTTATCTGTTTTTTTTCTCTAAATTTTCTGCCTGTATCCACGTATTCGGGCTAGCTCCGTACGTATCCACGTATTCGGGCTAGCTCCGTACGTATCCACGTATTCGGGCTAGCTCCGTACGTATCCACGTATTCGGGCTAGCTCCGTACGTATCCACGTATTCGGACTAGCTCCGTACGTATCCACGTATTCGGACTAGCTCCGTACGTATCCACGTATTCGGGCTAGCTCCGTACGTATCCACGTATTCGGGCTAGCTCCATACGTATCCACGTATTCGGGCTAGCTCCATACGTATCCACGTATTCGGGCTAGCTCTGTACGTATCTACGTATCGGGCTAGCTCTGTACGTATCCACGTATCGGGCTAGCTTTGTACGTATCAACGTATTGGGCTAGCTCTATACGTATCCACGTATTGGGCTAGCTCTGTACGTATCCACGTATCGGGCTAGCTCTGTACGTATCCACGTATTGGGCTAGCTCTGTACGTATCAACGTATTGGGCTAGCTCTGTACGTATCCACGTATTGGGCTAGCTCTGTACCTATCCACGTATCGGGCTAGCTCTGTACGTATCCAGGTATTGGGCTAGCTCTGTACGTATCCACGTATCGGGCTAGCTCTGTACGTATCCACCTATCAAGTGCGGTTAGTCTATAAAACATATCGATTTCAGTGTGTCTGTAAACAAATATTGAGCTCGGTCTGTCCGTAACCAAATATTGAGCTCGGTCTGTCCGTAACCAAATATTGAGCTCGGTCTGTCCGTAACCAAATATTGAGCTCGGTATGTCTGCATACACGTATTAAGCTCAGTTCATATTCATGTATCGAGCCCGGTTAGTCCGTAAATATATATCGAGCCCGGTTTCTTAGTATCCACGGATCAAGATCGCTCCGTCTGTATCCACATATCGAGCTTGATCTGTCCGTATCCACGTATCGAATTCGGTCTGTCCGTATCTACGTACCGAGCCCAGCTTGGCCGTATCCACGTACCGAGCCCAGCTTGGCCGTATCCAGGTACCGAGCCCAGGTTGGCCGTATCCAGGTACCGAGCCCAGCTTGACCGTATCCAGGTACCGATCTTGACCTTTCCATATGCATGTATAGATATCGGGCGTATGTATGACAAACTTTAGTTTTACTGCGTTATTTTGATGGTTTTTATTACTGACAGAAGAGACAATGCGAGGTTACACATAACGACCTAATATGCATATATCGTTGTTAACGATAAGCACAGTTACGTCCCTTCGTTATGTCCGAACTCTTTAAGCTGATCTGCAGAAACGGAGAAACTTGATGTTGATAAGAGTCTTATTTTCTGTAAGTCAGTGTAGTAGCATACGCGTAGTTTAAGAAAATCCGTAGAAGGCTGCTTTATGAAGCATCGACAAGTTACCAATACAATCAAATTTCATAAAACAAGCAAGCGATG
>OY744533.1:23908809-23916309 GCA_963556195.1 Sepiola atlantica | reverse complement strand
ATTTCGGTAATTTATTTTTGAAAAAATTGAACGACAATGTTCAGAAAAAATGATATCAATTTCCTCACGGAATTGGCAACAATTTTCTAAAAATTGTGTAATAAGCTATCTCCTTCAATAAGTAAAAAAGTACGGATATTGTTAATATGCGCCCATTAAATCTGCGAATTCAACGATGAAAATAGCACTTACAACTTAAGCGTGACTGACAGACATGGTATATAGAGATTAATGGATGCATGTGTAAAGTCCGTTTTAAACTGTAACCCCTGAAAGGTTGATTAATTGTGTTTTTCGGCATGTCAACTATAGGTTATTTCATGCTGAAAACTATGCTTTGCAGAAAAATGTTTTTTTAAGTTGTTCTTTTTATCGGCATACGAGGAAGGAGATGCGATTTTGCTCGGGATTGAATAAAAATTCTTTGTTTCATTAGCTTATCACCCTATATTTCTATTTTTGTTTTGTTTTTACGGCCCTTAAACTCCCGTTTCATCCCTTAATATAGACGGAAAATGTTGAACTTTCGTAAAACTCTGAATTAGTGTCTTATATATACGGCTTAAATTTCATAAAAAGCAGATAATGTATTTGAAGTTGAAAGTGGTGTCTCTCAAACTAGGTATCTTAAAGATGAGGGCACGTAGATATTCAGCACATAGAGGGTAACGTAGAGATTTGGGGCCACTTCCATTGTCTACTCCAGATAATTTAATAGATGATTTACATTTATGAAGTTTAAAGAGCGTGTGTCTTCGTAGCGATACATAGAGCGATTCCGGAAAGCTTATAGTCTTCCAGATACGTTTTACATAAGAAACATTTTTACATTTTATGTAGATTCTTCAACCATTTTTTTGTATACGGAACACACAACAATCTCAAACAAACAAACATTGAGTTTCATAATATATACAGGGTGATCCATAGTAGGTGGACAGTAAACATTTTTTTGTCGAAGCGTAAGAAGCAGACTTCAAAGCTGTGTAAATCAAGAAGATAAATGTTTTTACTGTCCACCTACTTATGGCTCACCCTATATATATATATATATATATATATATATATATATATATATATATATATATATATATATGAGTTAACAAATATTATAAACAATATATTTCTATTGAAACCATAGTTGGATCCCTAACCGGTACTTCGCACTTGATCATATTATTTTTTATTAGTAACAAAATTGTGACTATACATTCTACAAAGCTACCAAATCGGTGTCTATGTATTGGCTGTACAGCTGTACAATACACAGAACGGTGCAGAGGGCGACTTTGGTTAGCTGATATGATTGACAGATAATGTAGGCGAAAGGAATCGTAAAAATGATTTCGGGTGAGGAAGGGGGTTAGGATCGACCACCTTTCCCCAATGGTGTCCAAGGAAGTTTAGTGTCATGTCCAAGAAACATATTTATCGCGCATATATGCGCCATGACAGTTACTATCACTCCTACTGAGAGTGGAACCTTGAGTAATGGTTACTAAGTCGTTACTATACACTCCTGAAAGCTTCCAAATTAGATCATCACTTCTGCATGCATTTTAGGATTATACACAAGACCTCATGCCTGGGGGAAAAGTAATGTAATATAACCTTTTTTTATACGTTTGAGTAATAAACTGAACATCCTTGTATATCATAATCTAGATTAATTGAAGTCAACACTTTCTCAAATCATTGCTTCAAATTATAATCGAGTGGAATACTTAAAATACTTGTTCTAAACAATAATTCTTTTCATGGATTCCACCACTATGGAACCGGATGTTGCGATTCAAATCGTATCGGAGTTTTTGTTATTTATGCACTAATACAATTTAGAAATGTATTTAGGCGCAATCATTCGTCATCATTTTCAAATAGAACCCCATGCTCAATAAATCAGATATATTGAGGTGTGTCCTACTGGTATTATGTGTTACCTCATTGTGTCATTAAAACATGCAACCCTATATTTTACAGACAACAGAAATCAGAATTAAACTCACGAGAGACAAGAGGTTTAAAAATGACGTGCATGGGAACATGTACGCGAAGACTCAAAACTGAAATGTAGAATAACGTGAGAGATTATCGGGCTGGAAGTTTTAATAATAATTCGTTATAACTTTAACGACACTGGCGTCTGAAGTGTATACTTTGAAATAGCTATTAGTCTGTCAAATATGAACCTATGATATAATATAGATCTATATATTTCAGGTATAAAGGGTTATAGAGTTATTTAATTTAGGACTCAATAGAAAGAGTCTGATGGTAAACTCACTATTAGATATGTCTCGCTCGACAGAGCAAAAAAAGATTAATAATGAGGACTGCTAAAACAGGGGTCTCCTATAATTCGTTCGACAAGCTCTCGTATGTGTTTTGATACTTTATACTTTTCAATACAAAAAATGATTAGGATTCTGCTGAGTGAACAATTTGGGGATCACCAGCCTCGCGATCAGGACGTGCGAGCTGAACTCATTCGAAGCTAACTGGAACCAACTAGCCTATTATCAAAACCCAAGTGACTTTTAAAACACACACACACAAATAAGATGTTTCTATTTATATTTGCAAAAGAGACAGCATTTAAGTGACAAGAATTTTAAAAGAAAATCAACAGTGAACCTCAGTAAAAAAACGGCTACAAATAATTGCACTCATCAGGCTAAAATCAATTTCTCTATGTGTTTCTGTACGCGTACTGCTTTACGGCGTGTTTAGATTAATCAAGCCGTGTCAATGCAGCTGTGAAAGGTATGAACCCCTCTCGTCAGATATTCGTTAAATATATTTATGTTTAGTGAATCGCTCTTAATAAGTATTGTTTTAGGCATTAAATAACTGCAACATGTTGATCTGCCGTAAAATAAGGAAATCGAAACGTAATCTATTTTTCAACATCAGATACTGTTGGGCAATTCCACATACACACCACCGCAAGTGTTTGCCCAGTTTTGATATTTAGTGTTCTACGAATGTCTCAGATCTCGTATTTGGCAACAGTAGGCAGCATCCCACGACAATTATCCATAAAGATCAGTGCATGCAATTATATTTCTTCTTGCGCACTCAAAACACATCTTCTTATCCAGTCTACTAACGTCTCTGGTGGTTCATAAGTGTTTGGGGCCTATGCTTCAATGATGTGCAAAAAAAAGTTTAAAAAGCTTAAGAGAGATGATGTGTAAATCAGAGTTAAAAAATAAATTTACCGTCAATAAAATTGTGACTATATCAACTAGTAAGACTACAATGGCTGAAGAATAATTATGAACAATTACCTTTAACACGGATTTTTCCCTCACGTATTGGGATCGTTGTTTATAACTCTCCCTACCTTATTGTAAGTAAAAGTATTAATCTAACTAAATTCGAACTCTGGTTAATCGAATCCATAGCCTTTGTTATTATCTATTGCACAGTTTGTGACTCCATCTTTACAATTGTATAAGATCAGAAAATCACAATTATCTAAAAAAAGTATTCTTAATTCGTTTGATAAACATTTTAGTTTCTAACTATAATTTATTGTAGAATTGGCCGTTTCTAATAATGAGTCACAAATGATTAGGGCTGATGATCACTCGAAGATAAATATCAATGATGAAGAATATTAAGAAATGATAGACAATTTATGATGAACGATTTAATAATTAAAGTGTTATAATTCATAGGGATGATTTATGACAACTATTTGTTTACATTAGATATGAAGTTGACGATGTTGTAGACTCCAGGAAAGCAGTTCCACAAATGGAAAGTTAGTGGACAGGAATTTAGATCATGTAATTTGCGTGTGATATGAGTCACACATAAGAGGTAAAATACATTTCTTTTCAATTGTGGTAGCCAAACTAGTTCTTGCTGTGAATACAGGGGGGATCATTAGATAAATAATAATTAATTAATATACAAAAGGATATACATTCCTCACACCATATAGATAATGATAGATGCTGCCATCTACGTTCGCAAAGTATGTAAACAAATACAAAAGAATCATAATTTAATATTACAATTCGGCTAAAATATACGAAGATGCCCATGTAAATCTAAAAAAAAATGCGAACAAAATTGCTGCAATGCTAAAATATTTTTATTGCCAGAAAATGAAATATACCTTTCATTTTTATACAAAATAATATTGAATATTCAGAATTTTTGTAAATGCCTGATAGCAATTTTTTCTTGAATATCGTAAAAATATGAAATAAAAATCTTGGAAAACGATTAAACAGTATAACTTCGATGATACATTCCGAAACCAATAACATTTACATTTCATTCCATTTTTTAACCTATTATTTTATAGGAAGAAATTGGTTAATATTCTTCACTTCAAATTTGTCCCGATAATGTTATCATAGTTAGTGGATATTTTACAAGTTATTCACATGTCGTTCAGAAGCTTTTCCTGAAGTCAGATAAAACACATGATATAATCATGTTTGCTACAAAACATTTAATGATATAAACATTTGCTTTTTCCTAGAAAAATTCGCCCCCAAAAAGAATAACTCTGCCACTCCAGAACAGACACAATGCAGGTTATAGTAAAAGGGCCTTGTTAATCAACTTTGTTATATCCTAACGAGTCCCCTCTTATCAATTGCAAATGGCTACTCGATGATAAGGGTAAATGAAAACACCGTGAGGATTGGTTACAATTGTTGAACCTGGGATTTGATTATTTAAAGGAACGACTTAAGAAAGATCTGTTAACATTTAAATTGAAAACAATCATGATGAAGTAAGCTTGAAGGCAGCCCATTTATAGTATTCAGTATTTGCATGAACTATCGTTTCAAATATATTTCTGTCTCCACATAAACTCAGTTATCTGTCCACAATTCCTCGATGCGTTCCATATTGGCGTTTATTCTGCAATTTGTACAGCCTTACCTGACAGTAATTACCAAGGTTGGTCAAGATCGTGATCGTGCAGGAGTGACAATGCTATTTTTCTATTTTACCATTAGTTGCGGTGCTCGTCCACAAATTGTTCATAATGTATTTGTAATTGTATACCACGTGGCATTGGTTGCGTGACAGATACACCAAGAAATACAAACGGATAGTCTAGTAAGTTTCTATTTTATCATTTGAAAGAACCAACAATCTATCCTTTACAAAACTGAAGTTCTGTCAGTGCCAACAGTAAAACATTATTCCCGTGCAATTTCAGTTTACAGAAAAGGAATGAATTAAATTAACACGTGTTTCCCTTGCCATACACTAACTAAACAAAGAATACATTCTGTTCGAGTTTCCTTCACATATACAACGTAAAACAATCAAAATGTCTGCTAATTCGTTGATTTGAAAATAGAATGTTGTCCTCAGTTTCATTCATTTTGTTAGAACAGATTCATGAGTGTGTGAGGTTGTATTACATATAGTCGATGGGTTTGTCGATCACGACTGCAAGACAATGGCAAGCAGCGACGAAGCTCGAGATACGCCTAACAACAAAAACGAAATATGCGTACCCACAGCGAAGGCAAGCAGCAATACAACACTATAACATAGTTAAGTGATCCATTGTGGAGAATAAATATAAAACTGTAATTAGGATATATTGCAAGATCTATTACATAAAAGAGAGTTGTGTTTGTATGTGCTCATGTGTATATGTATTTAAAAGGCTGACGAGATACTCGACAAAAAATATCGAAAAAAAAAAAAAGTCGATTCCTTCGTGCCGAACAGACATGAAATTTCCCAAGGTGGTTACCAAATCTCTTCGTTTTCCAGTTATCTGTACGTTGTGAGCATGTGCGGATTGCTAAAAAACACAACGTTAAAGTGACCTATTTTCCTATAGATTTAGTTATCTGTGGCGGAAGCATAACGGTTACGGATAAAGAACGACGACCTTGAGGTCGAGCGTTATAGTCCAACTGACACATAAGAATGTTATTTTAACGATAACTTGCATATACATCGAAGCCCTCGCCCAAGGCAACGGGTAGAGTGACAATCAGGCGACCAGGAAAAAGAGAGACCTGGGCAATGCTGGGTACCCCTGCTTGTATATATATATATATATATATATATATATATATATATATATATATATATATATATATTAATGTCGAACTATAGACTTGAGTAGAGTATATATCAACAATAAAAAACACGGTTCTAATGCAATTGAAAGCTTGTATAAAATATTGACATTAAACACTTCAATACTGAAACTATTAAAATCATAAAAAAGTACATTTTCAATTTAGTAGAAAGGAACACTCTTCGAAGATATGTGCGGACTACAAGTAATCTGTGGAATGTTACCAAGAAATAACGATGCAGTATGATTTTATTGAATCTAGAAAACTATAAAAAAAATCATTTAACCGTTTTGCAAGAATTTTATTCATTGAAATGTCTTGTCACCTAAGACTAAAGTCAACCACACACCTCGTCCAATCTCCATCTCAAGTAAAAACCTCCCGTACAAACTCTTTCTAAAGAAACATGATCGCTGTTGGGGATTTACGTAAGCATCATAATTAGTTTTCTTAAATGTATTTAACTCAGCGTCGTATGGGTTCTTTATAACGAATGTGGGGCAATGCTACTAATAAGTTTGAGACAGTAAGTTCTTATTTTAATTAATTCTAGAAGTAAAATGAATAGTAGTATTGTCGATCATAGTAATATTACTATGCTAAGCCTGTCATAGCACACCTGTGATATTAATAGCGTTCGGTGCTAAGATTAGTGGACTTCACCAAATAGTTTTGAACTGATAAGTGGTTGTTATTATGATCATCAGCATGACAGTTATATATGTAGAAACATAAGTGTTAAAATGTTTACCTGCCGATGACAGATCAGACATATCAAGAGTGCTTCATGCAAAACGTGTTGCAATTCTCAGTAGTTTTTTTAGTGTTTAAGTGTGTATTATTCACTGATTAGAAATTCTCTCAAAAGAAATCACCAGTGATTGTTCACTGGCAACAATATGGGGTGTTCAATAAAATCTGCGTGACAAGTCTTCCAAGATTACCATCCCTTTCGGCTCTTTTCAATATCAATTACAAATGAGTTTGCTTATTTAAACAGCTGTATACCATTTATTTCTAGCTGGTACTGGCCATTAATATCTGAGGTGATGTGACGTTCGACCGCTTCAAGTACTCCTGATTCAGCATAGTGCGATTCCTTGACCGCTTCGTTACCCTTGGCTGAAACCTTTTCTTTTTTTCTGCATTTATTTAAAAAAATAGGTAGTACGTAATATCGACTAGTAGACGTACCCACGGCAATATTTAACACTCCTACTTATGTCATATCGTTACATAAATAACAGTACTGTGTGTATTAATATAGTCAATGAATGGTAATGTTTTAATGTAATTATAAATAACACTGTTTTATTTATAAAAAACAAAAAGACAAATGACATATGATGAATTTATACATCATTATTGTATTACACAAAATACTTTTGTTGAAAATAGCATGATGATGAAATAAAAATCA
>OY744533.1:23896309-23901309 GCA_963556195.1 Sepiola atlantica | reverse complement strand
CGGATCAAGATCGGAGAAATGATCCGGCTACCCATGCCCAGCTGGCAAAGTTCTGCACGGATGCGTTGAGTAATTCTCTGTTGCGTGAGGACGTGGCAAGGGCAGAACCTAACACGTTGGAGGAGGCCTTTGCACAGGCTCGACGAGCTGAAGCTCTCCTCCAGAGATTAGGAAAATTAGAGGAGAACAAGACCGACTGGTTGAAGGTCTGCTACGGATGCGGTCGACGAGGACACATTCGAGCAAGATGCCCTGAGCTTCAGAGTTGGGAAGAAGAAGCCACGAATCCAGAACACCGGGACCTAAGGGCAGGGGGAAGATACATACCCCATCCTAACTTTAAGAGGGGTCTATTATGCTTTGTTTGCCAGAAAGAAGGGCACAGGGCACATGAATGTAGGATTAAGGACAGAAACAATCCACCCAGAACCAAATTAAAACCCAGGAAGACCCCAACAAAGAAATCTTTAAACTAGTTAGGGTCGCCCCAGTAGCGAAAGGGCGGGTGACCCCTAGGAGAGATAGGAATGTCCGGAAAAGCATAGATGGGGCTTTAAAATTAAAATGCTATAATTGCGGAAAAGAGGGGCACTATAGTTATCAGTGCAGAGACGGGGTGCACTGCCTCAACTGTGGCCGCCCGGGACATTCAAAGAGGGTCTGTATGTCGAGACCTAAGTGTTTTAAGTGCGGCAGTGAGGAACACTTAATTCGGAGTTGCAAGGCAAAGGGGTTCGTACGGTGTGACGAGTGTAAGGAAAGAGGGCACACCACAACTAGCTGTCCACTTAGGAAGAAGGAGACGCGCCAAAGGTTCAGGAAGAACGGGCATTTATGGGAAAGTCGTAGAAAGAGGAAAGGGGTTAAGTTATGTCAAATATGGTCCGAAGATGACGAACTAACCTGCAATATAGAGGTAGAGGGTGAAACGCTCAGAGCATTGATAGACACCGGATCGGAAATTTCAGTCATTAGTTCGTTAGAGTTGCAAAGACTAAGACTCCCCGCCGACCGATTTATGCCAACTAAGACGAACGCGTTTCAAGCAGATGGGGGTAGATTCAGGTTAGATTGGATGCTGGAAGTGAAGATAAAAGTGGGGGAGACCGAGACATCCCACACACTTTATGTAGCGCCAAAAATGGCCCACGACGTGATACTGGGAGGAGACTGGCTTAGACAGAGGAAAGCCGTATTAAAATTCGACCCTCCAAAGTTAGTCCTTGGGGAAGAAGAAATTATTTTAGGTAGCACGATGCTCACTCGAGTGGACTTCGTGTCTCGTGAGGATTTAAAAATTCCACCTAGAACAGCGGTGACGAGCTGGGGTGAGGTAGAAGGGGCTATAAGGGATAACAAAGCCGTTTATCAGGTGTTACCCCTTCCCCACATAGAAGAGGACGAGGACGTGACAGTGTTACCAGCATTAGTGCGGGAAGGTCAGGCGCAGAATTTTCCGGTAGTTGTAGCAAATACGAGCCTAAAGACAGTTAATATTAAATCAGGAACGAAGTTGGGCAGAGCTTCAGTGTTAACATTAAAAACTAGGGTGAGGTGCGAAGAAATGCCTGTAGAGAGAGAAGCAATTAGTGACAAGGTGGAATTAGACTGTCCTGACCAATACCGAGAAAGGTTAGGAAGACTAGTTAAAGCTAATAAGCGAGTGTTAGCTAAGTCAGATAAGGAGTTAGGTAATACACATACAGTAAAAATGTCGATTGACACGGGAGACCATCAACCAATAAAGATGAGGCCGTACAGAACGCCTATTTGGAAGAGAGAGTTGGTTGAGAAAGCAGTGAAGGAGATGGGAGAGGCTGGAATCATCGAGCCGTCTCAATCACCTTGGGGTTTTCCAGTAGTAGTAGTGGAGAAAAAGGACGGAGGAAATAGATTCTGTATAGATTTTAGAGAACTTAATAAGATAACAAAATCTACTGCTTATCCCCTGCCCTTGATAGACGACATTTTAGCGATGCTGGGGAAGGCTACATGTTTTTCCTCCTTAGACCTAAGATCAGGTTACTGGCAAGTGGCAGTAAATGAGAAGGACAAACCTAAAACGGCTTTCTGTTGTCACATGGGGTTGTTCCAGTTCCGTGTCATGCCGTTTGGGCTAGCAGGAGCTCCGGGTGTTTTTCAATCATTAATGGCAATAGTGTTGAGGGGATTTGAACATTTTGCCATGGCATATTTGGATGACATCTTAATCTTCTCAAAAACCCCGGAAGAACACTTTAAACATTTACAGGCTGTGTTAGATCGTCTGAAATATCATGGCTTGAAATTGAAGATCGAAAAGTGTCAATTTATGAGAAAAGAGACTAAATATTTAGGATTCATCATAGACCAATCTGGAGTAAGGCCAGATACTGATAAAATAAAGATTATAAGGGCAATGCCAGAACCTCGAACAGTTAGACAAGTTAGAGCCTTTATAGGAACTGTAGGTTATTACAGAAGGTTCATAGCAGGGTTCTCTAGAATAGCTATACCGCTAATTAATCTAACAAAAAAATACGCTAGGTTCAATTGGACCGAGGCATGTCAGAAAGCCTTCAATACGTTGAAGGCGGAGCTGACCTCCATTCCTTTATTGATTTATCCCGATTTGAACAAGCCTATAGTCCTATATACGGATGCTAGTGATACGTGTGTAGGAGCTTGTTTGACTCAGCCGTGTGAAGAGGCAGAAGCTGTAATCCCAGGAATAAAGGATGAAATGCCTATCTACTTTCTCTCTCACAAGTTAACAAAGACCCAACAGAAGTGGCCCGTGATTGAAAAAGAGGCCTATGCCATCGCGTACGCTTTGCAAAAGCTGCATTTTTATTTAGCGGGCGCGACGTTCGTAATAAAAACTGATCATCGCCCATTACAGTACTTGTTCGAGGCTGAATGGAAGAACCGAAAGGTGCAACTATGGGCTATGCAACTGAGTGGCTACGACTGTAAGATAGAATACCTGTCCGGAAAAGAGAACACGTGTGCAGATTTATTATCTAGAATTCCCGAAGCGGTTGGGGAAGAAGCTGACGCTAGTGATCAGAATCTAGTTAATGATAATAACTATAGAATCTGCGTACTCAACTCTCAGCAATTGCAGAATAGGCCCTCGGAGATGGAAGATGAAATAGAGCCAGAAGAAAATGACTCTCAAGAAGACGATTCCGATAAGATTGGGTGGAAATCGATAGACCTGAAACTACTTAAGTTAGAAGCTAGCAGGGACAAAGAGTATAGCGAACTTAAGAAATCGCTAGTAGAAGGGAAATTACCGCTTTCAAAATCGAGAAAATACCTGTTGGAAGATGATCGGGTATACTATGTAAATGGAGAAGAAAAGAGCCCAATGTTACGCTTGTATATCCCGAATGGCCACGTGAGGGCCAGTGTAGTGCAGGTAGCACATGACGGGTTAGGTCATGTAGGTATTGATAAGACTTACTCGCTGTTAGCGAAGAAATACTATTGGCCGGGTATGTATAAACATATCCACTCCTATGTGACGGAATGTGTCACTTGCCAGAAGCGGGCTGTTAAGGGCGCTAAGACACCCCTAATGGAGACTGATATTCCATCATATCCGTTTGAGAAGTGGAGCATGGATGTCTCAGGGCCATATAATAGTAGTAACAAGGGAAATAAGTATATAGTCAGCATGGTCGATTGGTTAACTAGTTGGGTAGAGGCATTCCCTGTGCAAATGAAGGATGCACAGACCATGGCAGAAATACTTATGAATGAAATTTTCCCTAGGTATGGTGTCCCACGTATGTTAGTGACAGATAATGGCAGAGAATTTGTAAATACCACTATAAGGGAGGTGACGGGATATTTAGGAGTGAAACATATCACCACCTCTCCATACCACCCCCAGAGCAATGCTAAGGTAGAAAGATTCCATAGGTTTTTGGGAGATACGCTGTCGAAGTTATCAGAGGACGAAGTCGAAAATTGGGACTTTTTCTTGAATCAGGTCTTAGCAGCGGCCAGATTTTCACATAATGATACGACTAAATTCTCTCCATATTACCTGGTGTACAGTAGAGACGTAGTGTTACCATTAGATAATCTTCTACTACCAAAAAAAAGGTATACTGGGGAAGAAAATCATAAAAAAATGATCGAGCAGCAGCACTCTCTGTTTAGTGAAGTGCGTCGAAGGATTAACTCAGCACAGAAAAAGCGTAACAAAAGAGTCAACGATGGAAGGGTGAAGAAAACATATGGAGTTGGCGACCCGGTATACTACAGAGCACTGGTTAGAAAAGGAAAATTAGATCCTAGATGGAAACCGTACTATAGGATAGTAAAACAAACGGGGCCGGTAACATATAAAATATGGGATCAACTGACCAATAAAACGAAGAGGGTTCACGCGTCAGATATCTGCGAAGCCAATATTAGGGAGTGGAAAATGCCTAATATACAGACAGATAGACCTGTAAGGAAAGCCACCCTGATAGATCCGGAAGGAGATCGGGAAGATACGGATAGGTGGGCTGACGACGAGATAGCAGTTGAACAGGAGTTAGAGGTAGAATTTGAGGTAGAGGATACAGACTTGCTGACGGAGACCACAACTACGCCCCTAGATTCGGAAGGTTGGGAATCTGAAGATGACATTCCATTGTCAGTACGGAGAGATAGGGAAGCTGGTAAGGAGAATAGGGCTGACGACTCAGAGAGCAATACGATTCCGTCGACACAGCCCCCAGAAGTAATAGGCGACGTGATGGGACCTAGACTTCTGAGAAGCAGCATAAAACGGCCTATCAATGTTATCTCAAAACAAGGGGAAACGAAAGATAGTTATAAAGAAGATAAAGACAAAGAAAGTCCAATTAATTCTATCGTAAAGTTATTTGGGGAACGAAATTGAATAGTTGAAATAAAAATGGAACAAATAATAGAAGAGTCTATGGGAATATTATAAAGCCTTAAGTTGTGCTACAATTATGCAAAATGATAAGATTTATGTAATGGTTGAGTTACCT
>OY744533.1:23877609-23883609 GCA_963556195.1 Sepiola atlantica | reverse complement strand
ACAGGTTTCTCTAATTTATTTAATTAACCCACTATATTATTTTGAAATACTCTATTTATAGTCAAGCAAAGTTGCAAATACAAATCTAATTTGCATAATTATATTTTTAAACAGTTCAAAATAAATAATTGTTAGCTGTTTTTCGATTATAATTTGATTTTCCTATTTGCTTATATATATGGAATAATTTTGTCGATATTACCAGTAATTAATTAAAGTGATAATTTAAAATTACAAAAAATCCAAACCCTGTTCATTCATGTTCAAAGAACGTGCGCCCCTCCTGCACGGCAAATAATTTTTTTGGAAACATTATTTATTTCAAATTCCCCGTTCAAAGTCTCTCTCTCGCCGCCTCCACAACAATCGACTTTTTTTTAAAAAACTTAGCTAATGATTTTTATAAACCTCATTTTTAAAGCATAGTTTTTCCTAAGATAGCAGCATTCATTGTAACTAACCTCTTAAACTATTTAAAAAAACATATTTCAACATTTAATTTTCGTAGTTTTAAATTTTCCATGAAAAGTAATGATAGAATCATTGTTTAATGCTTTGTTTACAAACCGCTGTTTCACTACTCGTTCCAAATTACAAAAAAAAACATACTCATAGTATAAGTGTAGATTAACATCCTATGTTAAATCACCCAACCTTCAACAAAACAAAAAATAGATTCCTCTTTTTATGAGATTACGTCTGAACTCCCTTAAAAACTTGGCAGAAAGATGAAAAACACGTTTATTTCAGAATTTAGAGTAGGGGTCAGTCTTATATACAGTTTATTTAAAACGATCCTTTTACTTCCGGACAATTCTAGTGTTTTAAGTAAGTTAACTAAATTATTTGTATTGCGTTTATTTTAAGGTGGGTCTATTTTACGTGTGGTTTTGTGATATTGCCACTCGAACTTAGAGTTAGTGGTTAAATATGCTCATTACTTTTCCTAAAAAGTTATGTCCCTTTAGATTGGCAATCATTTTACGTTAAATATATATTAAACTGATCGCCTTCTCTAAATTAATTGTTTATTTTTCGTATTTCCGTGTTAACTTATCACACGTAATCGCCTAAAAAGCTGAATTTTATTTTGGAAGAGGGGGATATAGCGGCGGCTCTTTAATCTACTATTTTTTTTATTTAACTATAGATTCTTTTTTTAAATTGTAATTTTAAGAATTGATTTGTTTAGTTGTGTTTACCCTTCACGTAAAAATAAAATAAATAACTTCTTTCAAATTGGCTAATTAAATATCTTATTTTAAGTCGTAAATAACAATTTAAAACGTTTGAGTATTATTGTACATTGACACCCTCAGCCCCCACAATGAAATTCTACTTTTTAGGCGATTACGTGTGAATACCCTGAAACACTTGATGATGATAACTAACATTTGTCATGGAAAAGACTAAACCTTCGAAATTACAAAAATATCATAATTTTCTATGTATTAATTCTTTTTTCTGTCTTTAATAATAAAGGGGAAAAGCACAAAGTCACCATTTCGAATTACTCAGTAATGTAAAATTATTTTATTTGACTAATCGACGTTCCAGTCTTTCATTTATTCAGTTCATCATATATTCAGTTTTGAATAGGGAATTGGTTTTATTTTTGATGCTGAAATAAAATAAAATATCTTTGAATATCTTAAAGACCATGTGAATTAATTTTTTTTCTTAAATAAAATTTGACTATGCTCAGGCACAGTAAATTTCCCAACATTAGAATATATCAAATAACACTACGACAATCATAGTTTTTTTGTTTTCCTACAAATTACCAAAATGTAAAATGGAAATTTTTCGATTTTTCTGTAAATAAAACTATTGTTACAGTAATTGCTGCCCAGAGGGCAGGTTGTTTTAGCTAGTATATATATATATATATATATATATATATATATAAAATTATTAATACCTACAGACACTAGCGTTTCAAGCTTATTGCTCTCATCAGTCCGGGAAAGTAACAATTTCAGATGGTCGGGAGGTGCGAACCTGGTTCACAGAGTCAGCCTAGAATGTGCAAGCATATACACTCGGCCAACAGAAACTGTCACGTAATTAAAGGAAATCAAGATCTATATATACCTAGAAACGGACACAGATAGAAGAATAGTCGATAGTGTTCTACGAACTTATTCGGAACTTTGCATTAGAGCTATTTGACAGATTATTTTTAACATCCCTGAGAGTGTTCAACTTTAATTTCTTAAAGGGGTTTAATAAATATAAATTTACTAACATTATTATATATATATATATATAGATATATATATATATATATATATATATATATATATATATATATATATATATCAAAGTGAATACATTAGAAATCAATACTAATCATACAAAATAGTATTAGCAATCAGGTAGTTATGGTAAACTGTTATTAATGTAAAATTATCCTTCAATTGACAATTTAAAAATAAACTCAACTATAATAAAGGTTTCATTAAAAACTAGACAATTGTGACGTAATTCTTTTCGCTAAATGCTAACCTTGCATACATCATTACGATGACGTGTATAATTAATATTCTTCCATTTAATCAGCACAGTCAATATAAATATTATTTCAAATGCATGCGTGACACACCGCATGACCAAAGAACTTACAACTGAGCGACAAACAGTGATTCTTACGGCCAATATAACATATGTACCTATTTACTTTCCATTGGCCGAAGAGCTGGGCACAAGGTCTGTTTTTAATGTGGTGACAATACAGATGCCAGAAAGGGGGCCCTCTGGATTCAGACAATATATTCAAAATGTGCCTTAGTCTACAACGGTTTCTTTATTACTGCGCGACGACAGAAAAATATAAAGTTCAGTATTAAAACAGACCCGACGCTTTGATCTCAGCTAAATTTTGAAGAATTCAATATAAATTATCTTTAAAAAAAAGTTTCGCTTTTACTTTTCTATATTCCTTTTTTTCAGCATTCACAACAACATCTTGTTTCGCTTTTGAAGAATTGTTAGCGCCGAAATATCATGCTACTTTAAAATATGCACTATATTTTTTCGGGCTTACACGTCGCCATTTTGTTTTGTTCTGGGGAAATTGTTCTCTGTACAAAATCATGTCTTTTTTTAAATACTCCCTTATATCTCGTGCTAGCGTGCTCCTATTTTGCTTTCTTCTAGAGGGGTTTTTATTTTCAAAATATCATGTCCTTTTCAAATTTTCCATTATATCTCGAGTGTCTTTTCAGCTATCTTGTCTTGTATTGAAAGAGTTTTTATCTGTAGTAAATCATGTTTTTTTTAATTTTCTTTGATTTACTTAGCTTCCAATCTTCCAAGCTCTAAACTTATAATCTACTGGAAGCATATTTACTTAAAAAAACATATCTTTTTTTAATTTTCCGTTATATACTGAGTTTTATCTTCTTTCACAACATGATGTTTCGCTTTTAAACTTTTATATTACTGAGCTTTCACGCCTCCATCGTTTTATCTTCCGGTGTTATCAGATTTAGTATAAAAACACAAAATTATGTCTTCTTTTTAAACTGTGAGCGAAAAATAATTTTAATTTGATGTGATCATCTGAATACAACTACAGAATATTATACGTCCGAATTAACATTTACATGACAAATACTGGGTTGTGCGTTATAAGTTTCTCTCGGGATCCTCCGTAAATGTCTGTGAAAGGACAATTCTTAATTAAACAAAGTAACAACGACGAGCAAAGTGCTTCGACACCCGAAGCTGAAATTGATAATCTAATTGGGATACGCTCGAGTGTCTAATTTTCTCCAATTACTTTGGATTTCACAGATGAGCATGTTTCTGCAAGAATTTCCCGAGGCAGCTACAGATGTATAGAAATAACAGAGTTATTCTAAAATGTATTATCCAGACTAATCAGTTAATGAATGATTATATATATATATATATATATATATATATATGTATATATATATAAAGTTTATTTTATTTTATTTTTATTTAGTTAACCCCAAACAAGGAAAGTTGCTACTGTAGACGTAATAGAAATACTGAGAATGAGGGTGAAAGTTTAGGGGGGTCATCCTAAATTGGGAGCTGTGCAGCGAGATGCTTGTTCATATTTTTAAATTTTCTGCATGTCGGTAAAGTCGGGGAAACAGAGAACACGGAGGGAGTACCAAAGTCCGACAGCTCGAGGGGAAAGAAGCAATTAGAAGTAGAGGTTCTCTGGCATTTGGGGACCTCCACAATGAATGGGTAGGATTTAGTTGATTGTCGGGTTAGGCGAGTGTATTTACGTCGAGGGGGCACCAAACAGCAAGTTCATCTGAGAACATTCCATCGATGTCCTTGTAAAACAGGTACAAGGATGAAACATTGCGGCGATGGGGCAGGGGATGGAGCTTGGTAGATAGTGACAGACCTATTATATAAGCAACTCTTTTTAAAAACTTTGTCGAAGAGGGAGAGACTGGTGGATGGTACACCAGCCCAGATATGACAACAATACTCCATACATGTGCAAATGGCGGATTTGTTAAAATATAGGATTCTATCCGGTGTGAGAAGTTTTCTAGCACTGTAGAGGGAGCCCACTTTCTTTGCAGCAGACTTGGCAATGTCTTCTATGTATTTGTTCTGAAGAGCTGTGATACAGCCACAGTCTGTGGTATATATGTTTATATATATATATATATATATATATATATATATATATATATATATATATGCATATACTAACATTTTGTGGATTGTGCTTGCTTATCCTAGTACACATTCAATTTCATCAAAAATAAATGGGTGACGAAATTGGATGACGTCACAAAAGATATTACCTTTATGACGTAATGACACAATTAAATGGCGATTGATATGATGTACATAGTGAGATAAATGTACAAAATAGAGAGACCAGGGATACAACACCCACAAGATGACGCATTCAGGAGAAATGCTCTATCTTTCGACCTAAGACCAAAAACATCCTTTCTCAGGTAGAACAATTTCATATTTTTCTAATATATGTTTACAAACAACTGCTTCTCTATGCTGATTCATATTTTGTTCATGGGCGAAGCTGTAGGGGCTTGTCACATTTATTGTAAAATATACACTTACTTTATAGCTAGTGAAATTTGTAATATTTACTTTTATGTGAATGTAAATAAGTGAAACTCGCAAAAATATTCTGTTTGTTCACAAACGTCTTCGAGACATTTATTGATAGATATTACTATATATATTCGGAAACTACATTATCCAAGGTTCTTACATTAGAATATTTCATTTTGACAAAAAATAAGTAGTGCTCCCATCCTTTTCACTCATTACTTTAAACTCCTCGCACAAAACGATTTTCTGCGGTCAGTTATCGGAACTTAAATTAAACGCCCGAAAAACTTTCTCGATGATCTAAGGTATATAGATAGGATGAATTTTACAGATATTTTTCGAATACTTTTCACGTGATGTGCTATCGGCCTCGATTTTTCAAATTACCATATCAATCTCACATATGCCTGCCAAATCTAAAAATAACAACATGTTCATTGGTGATCTAAAAAAATATTTCATATATTTAGAGAAAAGTTTCCAGCCGAGTGGAGATCACAAATGCTATCAGGGCTAAACTTCATCTTTTTCATAGGGGTTAACCCCAGGTTTAACGGCTGTAATAAGAGTTAAGCTTCTCTGGTTATGTCCAGTCACTAATCTGAGAAAGAAACCAGATTACAGCTATCGACCGGGTTAGAGAATGACCTTCTCTTATTGATATAGTAAACCCACTTTGAAGTCCTCAATCTTGACTCAGAAGCACCGTCGTTCAAGTGAAAACAGCACTTAGGGCGATCAATTGTTTCTATTGCGAGATGGGGCTATACACCCGAGACAACCGCGGCTAAATCTAGAGAGAAATGCCATACGAGGCAACACTATATTCTTTGTGTTCTATTAGCCAGCCAGTGCATCTGAAAATACCTCTTAAGGTTCAATAATAGTGTGAGATAATGTGTAAAAGAATTGAGGACG
>OY744533.1:23860109-23867609 GCA_963556195.1 Sepiola atlantica | reverse complement strand
TACATTAAATTAAATGTGTAGATTATTCTGTCATACTCAAGGTTCAACATTTTATTATGTGTATTTAGCCAGCATTTTCTCATTTATGCAAACATCGTAACAAATAACAGTATTTTTCGTTTTAACTTCGGTATTTCTCATTTTTCTGATATTTTTTTGTATTAAAATTTAAACAATAAATAATTGTTCATGTTTTACGAACGTTTTTAATCTTTCGTCAAATCATCTCTAGGTGTCAAAAGAAAATGAAAAAAAACTGTTAAAAAATATTTGTTTTAAGACGGTTGAGAAACGCGCAGAAAACGCTTTTCGCATTGTTCCAGGAAAGTCGTTAACGATTTAAAATCCACGATGCCCGATTAGCATCATAGACTATTTTGTTTTGACACATGGGGATTATTCGACGAAGAATGTAAAACTTTCGTGAACTCTATGTGACATTTATTGTTTTGATTTTAGCACAGACCAGCAGAAAAATTGGAAAAATAAAAAAGGTATAATTAAACGAACAAATTCTGTTATTTTTTAAAGTGTGTGTGTGTGTGTTTTATAATGAAATAAATTTCAGAAGGAAATCCTGGTATTAGAGCTCAATGTAATAAACAGAGCAAGAATTAAATACAAATAAAATAACACCGAATTACATAGTCACCGGTGCAATAATCTGGTTATCTATTTTCAGATTCTTTTTCTTATATCCTTCCAACTCCAAACTGGTTTCTAAGTCGCCAGACGTTTACCCTGATTTCCGGTTTTCAAAGACTGCTTGGAGTTGGGCGGTTTGACGGGGACCTAGACCAGCTGACCTCTTTTTTTTTAGATAAATTGGGGAGTTCATATTCGTTTAAAGAATGAACTCACCAATTTGTAACAGTTCCACGCTGCACAGTGTCTCCCATATTCAAAAACAAGAGATCAGTATATAAAAAAAGACAACATATACTACTACTACAACTACTACTACTATCTCTCTGATTGACAAGGCTATGTTTTTAGCGAAATGATTTAAAAACGAAACTACAAACACAATGAAATTTAAAATGAAAAAAAATGTCTTTATTTTTATTATTATATTCTACATCCTCTGTGCTTTTAGGTATATGTCTCTATTTTATGCTAATTTTAAAAAAAATGCTTTAACAGAATATGAGACCACCAATGTTTAATAATAATAATAATAATAATAATAATAATAATATATATATATATATATATATATATATATATATATATAAGGCAAGAATAAAGACGTTTCTGACATGTTTCAGTACGATTGAAATTGAATAGTGTTAAACACGAGAGACAAGTTATAATTACATAAATTCCCGGTCCCACTTTCTCAGAGGAGACCTTAGTATAACTGATGCAGTTTGCTACCATGTGTGTCGAATTCAGTGTTGATAATGTTATGTATCAGCAAACTAATGGAATTTCTATGGGGTCACCTCTTGGATCTACGTTGGCTAATATCTTTGTGGGGTTTCCCGAGCATAATCTGTTGGCTCGTATCAGTAAATCACTTATTTTCGATACGTCGATATTACATTGTGCGTGTGTAAAAACGAGTCAGATTTTATAGTATTTTTTAATGCGATAATCAATTACATCAAGCCTTACAGTTCACCTGTGAGAAATAATATATCTCAACCTTCTTTTCCCTGATGTACTAGTGAATCAATCTGATTCACTGTGTCTTGCATGTGTGTCCGCAAACCAACATTTACTGGCTTATATTGTTTATTTGGAGTCTTTGTCGCAAACAAATAAAGAATATTGTTTGGTTCATCGTGCGTCAAAGATTTGCTTCTTCTTTCGTGTGAATCAGATGATTCTGGTCTTGGCATTAGTTTCTCCGATGTTTTTCTAGTAAGAAATCTTTCTGGAAAGACATCGGGTTCTTACGGGAAGGACCACGAGAAGATTGCCAACATCTCTAAGTGAAAGTGGTACTGTGGAACTGATTGGATTCGAACTTGGAACACCCAGGTCTTCAGTCAGTTTCGATATCCACTTTACCACCGTCACCTGTGAATCCCTGATAGATTCAGAGATTCAATTTATCAAAGAGGTCATCAGCAAACATCTTCGAACCTGAGAATCGTTTTTTCTGCTCGACTTTGGTAATGATGTTCTCGCACCTACCCCACCATATCAATAATTTTATTTGTCAATTTAACTTTCGGTGCGATGCCGTATACGTGGGAAGACCAGATCAATACTTTGAATCCAGAATAGAACACCCCCTCCTCAATACGCCAGGGCCGACTAAATAATTTAGTCAACCCATCCAGTTCAGTTATTACTCACCATCTTATAAATAGCGCCGAATGTGCATCGGCTTACACTAGTGCTAATTTCTTTTTCATAAGTAGATCATATTCGCTATTCCATCTTAAAGTCCTAGAAGCAATATATATTAATTCATTAAAACCCTCTTTATATAAACAAAAGGAGTGGCTTCTAGGACTTAATGTGATCTATTTGTGACCCTCTCCCTATTGTTTTTATTGCTTTCGCCCAATATTGTCACTCAATATTTTCAATTTTAATCGTAGTACATGCATTTTACTTCTATATTTTAACTTTTGAGTGTGGACGAAAGCCGGCTAAGTAAATGTATGTACTTATATTATTTATCTCATTTTTAACACTTTTCAATTGCATTCCTCTTCAAAAATGTCACAAACGTGTTTATTCTTTGGCTTAGTAAACTATTTTAGCACTAGAAATTATATATATATATATATATATATAGATGTGTGTGTGTGTGTGTTTGTGTGTAATAAAAGTTAACTTACGTGTGTCTTGCTTTATAATCGGTATGCACATCAGTGGTGGGGTAGAGTAACGAATAAGAAGGTGAAAAAAAATCAAGTAGCTTCATACCGGTGAACAATTGAGCATCCAATGTTTAAGTTGTTGCCATCGGCTGTTCCAGCTGCTACTTCTATTTTAAATACTCAATATTACCAATCTATTTTTTGTTTATCTCATTACAGGTTAAGTCTGTTAGAGAGAGAGAGAGAGAGAGAGAGAGAGAGAGAGAAAGAGAAACATGCCCTTAAGTCTGAAATCGCATTATCATTATCAAACGAATTGGATGAAACATTTATTTAGTTCTTAAAAGAAATTATTTTTTCAATGATCAAAAAATGTAACATTTATTTAGTAGTATGTATTCGTTAATATGAGTGAGAGAGAAATATTAAGTTTGAAGTAGCAATATCATTTTAAACGAATTAATATTTTATTTACCCGTTAAAAGTTGATTTCAAGTAGTGAATCGGAAGTAAATTGCTAAACGATAGCAAACGGGCAAAGCCAGCAAGTACTAAATAAATATACAGATTTACTTATAATTGAATACTATTATAGAAAATTTATATGGATATAGCGGTTTTGATAAGCGACATGAAAAATAACACACCGTAATAATTGTTTACAAAAGTCTTGTTTGTTGTATTTTTTTACTGTTCTTTTTAATCAATTTTCTCTGCTGATTCGAAAAATATTTTTTTCTGTATCATCGACCGTTATAGAAATACATCACTTTTCAATGTCATCATATATTGGAAAATGCTATATGTTTCGCTACTAAATGTATATCTAATTTTCTCTTTCAGATCAATAACTAAGTTCTGTTTATATGAAGATGGCTACTAGAGGATGTACAAACTATCCAGATACATTTTGCTATGTGGGTGGTTATTATATTGGAAAATAGCAGGCATTACATAAGATCGTGAAAGGGACCAAATTGTGGATAGCATACATACTCTATATCGGAATTCCCATGGGTGGCAAAGACAAATCATGGGCCTCTTATGTGATATGTGGAAGATGTCGATCTACTCTAGAAGGATGCCTAAGAGGTACAGGAAGGCCAATACCCTTTGCCATTCCCAGAGTATAGAGAGAGCCGAAGAACCATTACGATGACCGTTACTTTTCTATGATTGATGTGACTAAGTACATACAAGTTAAAGGAAGAGAAACTCTTCAGTATCCAGAATACCATCATGTAGAACACATGTCTCACATGATGGAAGCATGCTAGTACCACAACCACCAGAAAATGTACGTTTACTTCTCATCTTTCTCTCTAGAAATTTTACTTTTAATAAGGTCTAATGCATTAATTTTCATACCGATTTATGGAATACTAATGTTATTTAAGTCTTCAAGTTGCTATATGTAGTTATTTTTTTACAGACGGAAGATGCAATGGATATTTCATCTGAAGGATCAGCAAGTAACAGCAGCCAAGAAATTGATGAAGGTTTTGTACCAACAACGACTTCGGAGCCTCACTTTCCAAATCAGAGTGAGATAAATGATTTAATCAGGGATTTAGGTCTCTCTAAGTAAGGAGCTGAACTTCTTACATCAAGGCTGAAGGAATGGAATCTAGTAGAAGAAGACTGCAGGATATCTGTACCGAAAACAACATGAAAAATTTGAAATTTACTATGATATTAGTCATGATCTGTGTTATTGTAATGATGTTACTGGTTTGTTAACTGCTCTTTGACTCGCCCATGATCCTGCAGAATGGCCACTGTTCATAGATAGCTTAACACGAAGTCTCAAAGCAGTATTGTCCCACAACGGAAATAAGTACCCATCTTTGGCTCTTGCACACCCCGTACAGAAGAAAGAAAACTATGATAATGTCAAACAACTTCCTGACAAAATAAATTATGCCGAGTTCAAGTGAAATGTTTATGGCGATTTCAAGATGCTTGCCTTCTTGCAAGAGAGATACACAAAGTACTCATGTTTACTATGCTTACTATGCTTATGGGGCAGCTGAGCTGATGATGATCACAAAGAAAGTTCATGTGTCCTCACGAGTGGAACTGCAGTCAGATATGAAAAATGTTCTCAGACAGCCGCTAGTAGATTCCAACACACTCTTATTGCCCCCAGTTCATATTAGTTTGTAGAGACCTTGGATTTTGGAGAAGCTTTTCAAGAAATTCGTCTCGTCTTTCCAAAGTTATCAGATGATAAGAGGAAGGTTGTATATTTGTTTGACCCCAAGTAAATGCAATGTTGAAGTCGGAGAAACTGGAAAGAGCGATGCCAAAAGTTGAAAAAAAAGCTTGGTGCGCATTTCGTGATGTAGTTCTTGGGAGATCACAACGATCCTTATTATAAACAACTGGTATCAAAGCTTATTTAGAACTTCAGGAAACTTGGTTGTCGTATGTCCTTTTCAGTTCATCTTTTGCATTCTCATCTAGATTTCTTTCTTGAAAACTTGGGTGATGTCAGTGAAGAACTTAGTGAGAGATTTCATCAGGAAATCGCAACAATGGAAAGATATCAAGGACGATGGGATACTACTATGGTAGGAGATTATATATGGTATCTTGTCAGAAAAGATTAATTGTGCAGTTTAGATATCTCGATCGTCAAAGCACTTCTAATCTTAAGAAAGTAGTTAGCAAGGCATTTACATTGCAAAGTTGTATGATTTGTTTTGTTCCAACTAACATTGTATTCACTAAATACCATTCAACATATAAAAAAGTAGTAAATGCTGTGTAATTATCTTTGCAACATACTGTTGTAGAGAAAGGCTGTGTATAAAACGCGAAAATATTAAATTAAGAACAAATTAAAAAAAACTATAGATGCTATGCGAAAACGAATGTGATTTTTTAATTAAGTGGAAAAAATACATATAAACCATTCACAAATACAAATAAACTAAACACGTATTACATTGTGTAATCAATATACATAAAAGTATGCACTCGACGAAAGTCGGAGTGTATATCGACCAAAACGCTTAGGAGGCAAATAGTCAGACGAAAATCAATTTAAATAATCTGTTCTCAGCCCTAAAAGACACAAATCACATAAATTATTTCCATACTCCACCCGATAATAAATACCAATGTCTATTATTTGTATGAAAATAAATATATATACTTTTATACCATCAATCAAAAGTTAGCGAATATAAAACATGCCTTTTCTAGCCCCGAAACAAAAGTGTAAGTGTTGACGTCAAGCGAGTAAGCAAATAGAAAACCACCTCATACTTACCCTGCCGCATTAAATGAATTTGGAAAGACATGAAGTCAACGGTGATTTTTTCTTTAGGTCAGTAGATATCATAATTTATATATGAAAAATAAAATTACTGGCGTACTTTTAGGATGTTACATGAATATTTTAGTAATATCTCTAGACGAATAGCGATTGCAAACACTGGCGAAGTACATTATACTGTTATTTTTGACGGAGTGTGTACACTTGTATTTCATTTTAACTAATGAATTACAATTAATTATTAATTAATAATTAGTGACTTGAAAAATATTTGAATGTAGAATGTTTTTCATAACACTTATCAGAATTCTTTCTAATTTCTAATTAGTTGATGTCGAGTAATATATTCATAGTTCATTAATATATTACTCGACATTGTTCGGTTCCAATTAAAAATCAGGCAATATTCAAATGAAATAAAAAAAAATACTAAAACTTATTTCATTTTCTCTAGTACTACTTCCGTTTACGTCTAAGTTGTTGCTTCCTTATCCTTGAAAATCGTTTTGTAAAGCAGCATATCGAAGATGTATGTGTTACAACTATTGGGAAGACGAGCTGGAGATTTAAACAAACAATTCTGCACATTGTTCATCACGATATGTTGAATTAAAAATAGAAATCTCATTGACAATATGGCGTCTAACAGCTATGATTTCAGCTATCGGCACCGGTAATTACCGTCGTGTCTCTTTGAATTATGATGACACGAAGAAAGCCATGATGCGGATCCCCATTGCGCACGCATTATTCTCCGATTCGTCTGGAACTCCATGACAGATTCAGTAAAGATTCTACGAAAAAACTTATACGTTCCTTCATTCCAAACACTGAGCCGATTATATGGAATCGGTATCGTGACTATTTCGTATAATTTATTCTCTACAAGATGTGTCTGATTTTTTGTATTACCCTCTAATAGATATTACATGTGAAAACAATATGATATCACAGAAGAATTTGAAATAATAGTGAACACAATCATTGTTATTCTTGAAGATCAAGTGTTTGATAGGGGTGTGGCGAACGGTGTGAGAACGCTCTGAAACGTGAGAAGAGTGAATACGGAAGTCGGAAAAAACGTCACGTACGTTCTCTGCTTTTCACCTCTTTAATTCCCCATTTGCAGACAGAAACAGTCATGAAACGCACCGGTCCACTGCCAGTTGGGGGGAGGCGAAGATGCCCAAAATAGCCTGACTGATACTATAGTTACTTTTGTCCCAGTAATTTGTTTTCTTCTCTCTTGTATAATACAGTTTATTTCTGTCTCTTGTTTTCTGTTGAATAAAACTGTTCAACACCCAGCAACAGGTTTACGCGTGGTGTTGTCAGCATCCGGGCTAGTAGGGATGATAATGGTTACAGCAATAACGTAACTGAGCACACCAGTGTCTCCTGCAGCAGTCTAGGTGCAACAGAAGTAAAGTAAAAGTT
>OY744533.1:23750109-23855109 GCA_963556195.1 Sepiola atlantica | reverse complement strand
ATTATGAATATGCAATCCCTACAGCTACATGTCTTGAAAACGGAGCTGTTAAACCTGACATCGTAATATGGGACAAAAGAGAGAAAGTAGCATCCCTAGTTGAAGTCAGTGCCCCTAATGAAGCAGGATGAAACAGAGCTGGAAGGGAAAAGATACTAAGGTCTTATGTACGACATGAACAGAAACTGGAATCTTAGGTACATCTCCATCATACCAGTAATTATAGGAGCAACAGGGCTAATGAAAAAGAATGTCAAAAATTATCTGGCGAGTGTACCCGGTGAATCAAGTGCAAGAGAAATACAAACAATTACACTTATAGGAACGGTTAAAAACTTAAAATGATCTCTAGGCTGCAGTGTCTGAAATAGCCGGTGAATGTCTGGCATCCGGCAGGATGCATCATCTCCAGCTAAAACGGAAAGATAAGAAAAAAAATTATCACACTCACACATATATCATACACACATATATGTATGTACGTATATATATATATATATATATATATATATATATTTCAACTGACCTTTGTACTGTCAATATATTACATGAGAAAAATGCTGCCAAATTCAAAATTCGTTTCCTATTTCTTCAGGAAACTACAAGTTAATAGAAAACACATTGAGATGCGTTCAAGGCACTCCACTCAACCGTTTGCCATATCGTTACTTCATGTTTTTCGTTACTATTTTAGTGTTATCATTAATATGTCGACTATTTAACCATGAAACCGAAGACCGTTGCAATGTAAGATTAAACTCATTCAAGTATGTAAAAGTATTTGACGGATATTTTGCGTTTTTTGTCCATCTAATTTCGGTAATTTATTTTTGAAAAAATTGAACGACAATGTTCAGAAAAAAATGATATCAATTTCCTCACGGAATTGGCAACAATTTTCTAAAAATTGTGTAATAAGCTATCTCCTTCAATAAGTAAAAAAGTACGGATATTGTTAATATGCGCCCATTAAATCTGCGAATTCAACGATGAAAATAGCACTTACAACTTAAGCGTGACTGACAGACATGGTATATAGAGATTAATGGATGCATGTGTAAAGTCCGTTTTAAACTGTAACCCCTGAAAGGTTGATTGATTGTGTTTTTCGGCATGTCAACTATAGGTTATTTCACGCTGAAAACTATGCTTTGCAGAAAAATGTTTTTTTAAGTTGTTCTTTTTATCGGCATACGAGGAAGGAGATGCGATTTTGCTCGGGATTGAATAAAAATTCCTTCTGTTTCATTAGCTTATCACCCTATATTTCTTTTTTTGTTTTGTTTTTACGGCCCTTTAACTCCCGTTTCATCCCTTAATATAGATGGAAAATGTTGAACTTTCGTAAAACTCTGAATTAGTGTCTTATATATACGGCTTAAATTTCATAAAAAGCAGATAATGTATTTGAAGTTGAAAGTGGTGTCTCTCAAACTAGGTATCTTAAAGGTGAGGGCACGTAGATATTCAGCACATAGAGGGTAACGTAGAGATTTGGGGCCACTTCCATTGTCTACTCTAGATAATTTAATAGATGATTTATATTTATAAAGTTTAAAGAGCGTGTGTCTTCGTAGCGATACATAGAGCGATTCCGGAAAGCTTATAGTCTTCCAGATACGTTTTACATAAGAAACATTTTTACATTTTATGTAGATTCTCTAACCATTTTTTTGTATACGGAACACACAACAATCTCAAACAAACAAACATTGAGTTTCATAATATATACAGGGTGAGCCATAGTAGGTGGACAGTAAACATTTTTTTGTCGAAGCGTAAGAAGCAGACTTCAAAGCTGTGTAAATCAAGAAGATAAATGTTTTTTACTGTCCACCTACTTTTGGCTCACCATATATATATATATATATATATATATATATATATATATATATATATATATATATATATATATATATGTATATGAGTTGACAAATATTATAAACAATATATTTCTATTGAAACCATAGTTGGATCCCTAACAGGTACTTCGCACTTGATCATATTATTTTTTATTAGTAAAAAAATTGTGACTATACATTCTACAAAGCTACCAAATCGGTGTCTATTTATTGGCTGTACAGCTGTACAATACACAGAACGGTGAAGAGGGCGACTTTGGTTAGCTGATATGATTGACAGATAATGTAGGCGAAAGGAAACGTAAAAATGATTTCGGGTGGGGATGGGGCTTAGGATCGACCACCTTTCCCCAATGGTGTCCAGTGAAGTTTAGTGTCATGTCCAAGAAACCTATTTATCGCGCATATATGCGCCATGACAGTTACTATCACTCCTACTAAGAGTGGAACCTCGAGTAATTGTTACTAAGTCGTTACTATACACTCCTGAAAGCTTCAAAATTAGATCCTCACTTCTGCATGCATTTTAGGATTATACACAAGACCTCATGCCTGCGAGACGAAAAGTAATGTAACATGAGCTTTTTTTATACGTTTCAGTAATAAACTGAACATCCTTGTATATCGTAATCTAGATTAATTGAAGTCAACACTTTCTCAAATCATTGCTTCAAATTATAATCGAGTGGAATACTTAAAATACTTGTTCTAAACAATAATTCTTTTCATGGATTCCACCACTATGGAACCGGATATTGCGATTCAAATCGTATCGGAGTTTTTGTTATTTATGCAGTAATACAATTTAGAAATTATTTAGGCGCAATCATTCGTCAGCTATTTTGCAAATAGAAACGCATGTTCACAAAATCAGATATATTGAGGTGTGTCCTACTGGTATTATGTGTTACCTCATTGTGTCATTAAAACATGCAACCCTATATTTTACAGACAACATACATCAAAATTAAACTCACGAGAGACAAGAGGTTTAAAAATGACGTGCATGGGAACATGTACGCGAAGACTCAAAACTGAAATGTAGAATAACGTGAGAGATTATCAGGCTGGAAGTTTTAATAATAATTCGTTATAACTTTAACGACACCGGCGTGTGAAGTGTATACTTTGAAATAGCTATTAGTCTGTCAAATATGAACCTATGATATAATATAGATCTATATATTTCAGGTATAAAGGGTTATAGAGTTATTTAATTTAGGACTCAATAGAAAGAGTCTGATGGTAAACTTACTATTAGATGTGTCTCGCTCGACAGAGCAAAAAAAGATTAATAACGAGGACTGCTAAAACAGGGGTCTCCTATAATTCGTTCGACAAGCTCTCGTATGTGTTTTGATACTTTATACTTTTCAATACAAAAAATGATTAGGATTCTGCTGAGTGAACAATTTGGGGATCACCAGCCTCGCGATCAGGACGTGCGAGCTGAACTCATTCGAAGCTAACTGGAACGAACTAGCCTATTATCAAAACCCAATTGACTTTTAAAACACACACACACACACCCACAAATAAGATGTTTCTATTTGTATTTGCAAAAGAGACAGCATTTAAGTGGCAAGAATTTTAAAGGAAATCAACAGTGAACCTCAGTAAAAAAACGGCTACAAATAATTGCACTCATCAGGCTAAAATCAATTTCTCTATGTGTTTCTGTACACGTACTGCTTTACGGCGTGTTTAGATTAATCAAGCCGTTTCAATGCAACTGGGAAAGGTATGAACCCCTCTCGTCAGATATTCGTTAAATATATTTGTGTTTAGTGAATCGCTCTTACTAAGTATTGTTTTAGGCATTAAATAACTGCAACATGTTGATCTGCCGTAAAATAAGGAAATCGAAACGTAATCTATTTCTAAACATCAGATACTGTTGGGCAATTCCACATACACACCACCGCAAGTGTTTGCCCAGTTTTGATATTTAGTGTTCTACGAATGTCTCAGATCTCGAATTTGGCAACACTAGGCAGCATCCCACGACAATTATCCATAAAGATCAGTGCATGCAATTATATTGCTTCTTGCGCACTCAAAACACGTCTTCTTATCCAGTCTACTAACGCCTCTGGTGGTTCATAAGTGTTTGGGGCCTGTGCTTCAATGATGTGCAAAGAAAAGCTTAAAAAGATTAAGAGAGATGATGTGTAAATCAGAGTTAAAAAATAAATTTACCGTCAATAAAATTGTGACTATATCAACTAGTAAGACTACAATGGCTGAAGAATAATTAATTTAACACGGATTTTTTTCCCTCACGTATTGGGATCGTTGTTTATAACTCTCCCTACCTTATTGTAAGTAAAAGTAGTAATCTAACTAAATTCGAACTCTGGTTAATCGAATCCATAGCCTTTGTTATTATCTATTGCACAGTTTGTGACTCCATCTTTACAATTGTATAAGATCAGAAAGTCACAATTATCTAAAAAAAAATTCTTAATTCGTTTGATAAACATTTTAGTTTCTAACTATAATTTATTGTAGAATTGGCCGTTATATTTTTCTAATAATGAGTCACAAATGATTAGGGCTGATGACCACTCGAAGATAAATATCAATGATGAAGAATATTAAGAAATGATAGACAATTTATGATGAACGATTTAATAATAAAAGTGTTATAATTCATAGGGATGATTTATGACAACTATTTGTTTACATTAGATATGAAGTTGACGAAGTTGTAGACTTCAGGAAAGCAGTTCCACAAATGGAAAGTTAGTGGACAGAAATTTAGATCATGTAATTTGCGTGTGATATGAGTCACACATAAGAGGTAAAATACATTTCCTTTCAATTGTGGTAGCCAAACTAGTTCTTGCTGTAAATACAGGGGGGGGGAATCATTAGATAAATAATAATTAATTAATATACAAAAGGATATACATTCCTCACACCATATAGATAATGATAGATGCTGTCATCTACGTTCGCAAAGTATGTAAACAAAAACAAAAGAATCATAATTTAATATTAAAATCTGGCTAAAATATAAGAAGATGTCCATGTAAATCTAAAAAAAAATGCGAACAAAATTGCTGCAATGCTAAAATATTTTTATTGCCAGAAAATTAAATATACCTTTCATTTTTATACAAAATAATATTGAATACTCAGAATTTTTGTAAATGCCTGATAGCAATTTTTTCTTGAATATCGTAAAAATATGAAATAAAAAATTTGGAAAACGATTAATAAGTATACTTTTGATGGTACATTCCGAAACCAATAACATTTACATTTCATTCCATTTTTTAACCTATTATTTTATAGGAAGAAATTGGTTAATATTCTTCACTTCAAATTTGCCCCGATAATGTTATCATAGTCAGTGGATATTTTACAAGTCATTCAGATGTCGTTCAGAAGCTTTTCCTGAAGTCAGATAAAACACATGATATAATCATGTTTGCTACAAAACATTTAATGATATAAACATTTGCTTTTTCCTAGAAAAGCTCGCCCCATAAAAGAACATCTCTGCCACTCCAGAACAGACACAATGCAGGTTATAGTAAAAGGGCCTTGTTAATCAACTTTGTTATATCCTAACGAGTCCCCTCTTATCAATTGCAAATGGCAACTCGACGATAAGGGTAAAGGAAAACACCATGAGGATTGGTTACAATTGTTGAACCTGGGATTTGATTATTTAAAGGAACGACTTACGAAAAATCTGTTAACATTTAAATTGAAAACGATCATGATGAAGTAAGCTTGAAGGCAGCCTATTTATAGTATTCAGTATTTGCATAAAATATCGTTTCAAATATATTTCTGTCTCCACATAAACTCAGTTATGTGCCCACAATTCCTCGATGCGTTCCATATTGGCGTTTATTCTGCAATTTGTACAGCCTTACCTGACAGGAATTACCAAGGTTGGTCAAGAGCGTGACCGTGCAGGAGTGACAATGCTATTTTTCTATTTTACCATTAGTTGCGGTGCTCGTCCACAAATTGTTCATATTATTTTTCTAATTGTATATCACGTGGCATTGGTTGCGTGACAGATACACCGAGAAATACAAACGGATAGTCTAGTAAGTTTCTATTTTATCATTTGAAAGAACCAACAATCTATCCTTTACAAAACTGAAGTTCTGTCAGTGCCAACAGTAAAACATTATTCCCGTGCAATTTCAGTTTACAGAAAAGGAATGAATTAAATTAAAACGTGTTTCCCTTGCCATACACTAACTAAACAAAGAATAAATTCTGTTCGAGTTTCCTTCACAAATACAACGTAAAACAATCAAAATGTCTGCTAATTCGTTGATTTGAAAATAGAATGTTGTCCTCAGTTTCATTCATTTTGTTAGAACAGATTCATGAGTGTGTGAAGTTGTATTACATATAGCCGATGGGTTTGTCGATCACGGCTGCAAGACAATGGCGAGCAGCGACGAAGCTCGAGATACGGCTAACAACAAAAACGAAATATGCGTACCCACAGCGAAGGCAAGCAGCAATACAACACTATAACATAGTTAAGTGATCCATTGTCGAGAATAAATATAAAACTGTAATTAGGATATATTGCAAGGTCTATTATATAAAAGAGAGTTGTGTTTGTATGTGCTCATGTGTATATGTATTTAAAAGGCTGACGAGATACTCGACGAAAAATATCGAAAAAAAAAAGAAAAAAAGTCGATTCCTTCGTGCCGAACAGACATGAAATTTCCCAAGGCGGTTACCAAATCTCTTCGTTTTCCAGTTATCTGTACGTTGTGAGCATGTGCGGATTGATAAAAAACACAACGTTAAAGTGACCTATTGTCCTATAGATTTAGTTATCTGTGGCGGAAGCATAACGGTTACGGATAAAGAACGACGACCTTGAGGTCGAGCGTTATAGTCCAACTGACACATAAGAATGTTATTTTAACGATAACTTGCATATACATCGAAGCCCTCGCCCAAGGCAACGGGTAGAGTGACGGGGAAATCAGGCGACCAGGAAAAAGAGAGACCTGGGCAATGTTGGGTACCCCTGCTTGTATATATATATATATATATATATATATATATATATATATTAATGTCGAACTATAGACTTGAGTAGAGTATATATCAACAATAAAAAACACGGTTCTAATGCAATTGAAAGCTTGTATAAAATATTGACATTAAACACTTCAATACTGAAACTATTAAAATCATAAAGTAAATTTTCAATTTAGTAGAAAGGAACACTCTTCAAAGATATGTGCGGACTACAAGTAATCTGTGGAATATTACCAAGAAATAACGATGCAGTATTATTTTATTGAATCTTGAAAACTATAAAAAAAATCATTTAACCGTTTTGCAAGAATTTTATTCATTGAAATGTCTTGTCATCTAAGACACCTCACACACCTCGTCCAATCTCTATCTCAAGTAAAAACCTCCCGTACAAACTCTTTCTAAAGAAACATGATCGCTGTTGGGGATTTACGTAAGCATCATAATTAGTTTTCTTAAATGTATTTAACTCAGCGTCGTATGGGTTCTTTATAACGAATGTGGGGCAATGCTACTAATAAGTTTGAGACAGTAAGTTCTTATTTTAATTAATTCTAGAAGTAAAATGAATCGTAGTATTGTCGATCATAGTAATATTACTATGTTAAGCCTGTCATAGCACACCTGTGATATTAATAGCGTTCGGTGCTAAGATTAGTGGACTTCACCAAATAGTTTTGAACTGATAAGTGGTTGTTATTATGATCATCAGCATGACAGTAATATATGTAGAAACATAAGTGTTAAAATGTTTACCTGCCGATGACAGATCAGACATATCAAGAGTGCTTCATGCAAAACGTGTTGCAATTCTCAGTAGTTTTTTTAGTGTATAAGTGTGCATTATTCACTGATTAGAAATTCCCTCAAAAGAAATCACCAGTGATTGTTCACTGGCAACAATATGGGGTGTTCAATAAAATCTGCGTGACAAGTCTTCCAAGATTACCATCCTTTCGGCTCTTTTCAATATCAGTTACAAATGAGTTTGCTTATTTAAACAGCTGTATACCATTTATTTCTAGCTGGTACTTGCCATTAATATCTAGATGTGATGTGACGTTCGACCGCTTCAAGTACTCCTGATTCAGCATAGTGCGATTCCTTGACCGCTTCGGCACCCTTGGCTGAAACCTTTTCTTTTTTTCTGCATTTATTTAAAAAAATAGGTAGTACGTAATATCGACTAGTAGACGTACCCACAGCAATATTTAACACTCCTACTTATGTCATATCGTTACATAAATAACAGTACTGTGTGTATTAATATATTCAATGAATGGTAATGTTTTAATGTAATTATAAAAAAACACTGTTTTATTTATAAAAAACAAAAATACAAATGATATATGATGAATGTATACATCATTATTGTATTACACAAAATACTTTTGTTGAAAATAGCATGATGATGAAATAAAAATCAACCTCGAATACAGCTTAAAATGATTCTCCAGTTCGCTTCATTTAAGACACTATAGTAGCGTGTAATCAAGTACACAATCGTGGTTTCTAGTTGAGGAAAATACAGTGCATATTCCGTTCCATGTAATATAATTCGTGAATTATCAGACACTTTTCAGACCTCAGGTTTGGATCAAGGTTAAGTCTATTTTGTTTTCAGTCACATGGTGAGAAATCCTTCTCGACTAGAGCAGTTTTTATTTTGGTCTTAATCAAGACGCACCTCTTTGAGTAGCTGGATTTTCCCCACATAGAAAACCAACTTTTTGAGACATACGGCTCTTGTGAGGAAGCCGTAAATGTCTGAGTATTGGGTTTTACGGCATGTCATTACATTTTGGGGGCATTATTACTCCGAAATCGTACCTATGTTTTACTATTGATGTAGAATTCTTTTTTGTAGACATAAATTTTGTAAATAACTGATCTATAAATAAAGTTTATTCCGGGTAAGAATGGACGGGGGGGGGGCGAGGGCTAGTTCTAAATGGTCACTCAACGCTGCCAAAGTCACTGAAATTACGACCATAGCATTGGATCCAGTTTTGTGTCGTACCCAAGATCGTGGAAGAAAACTTGCGTAATAAATAAGTTCGGGAAATAAGGTAGATATTAAACAATGTAGAAAAGGGTGGGAAAACGGATTTCTGGGTGAAAAGGCGAGCTATACGAGAACACATTGCCGAAGGGTATCCGAGGAAGCTTACTATTGTGACAAATTTTATGAATTTTGTAACGCATCAACCTCGCGTAAGGGTTTGTAATATGGGCTATATTTAGATTAATTTAATCTCATGCAAATGGCACCAAGTGGGGGCTAAGATTTAATTCTGACACAAACAGGCAGTTCAACTCAAAGTCAGAGTAGACCTGAGTTTAATGTTAACTAAGGTGTTTCTTCAGACTCACCAAATCGCCGATATCATATACGTGGTTTCATTAGACATTGTGGTTCATTATTTCTGAATGTCACCTTGTGTTCTCTGTTATCCTATTATTTAGGGAAGTGCCATTCTAAACATTTCGAAATTCAACAGACTTTATCATCAGTTTCCCAGTTAAAACATCGACAGGGAATGTTTTATCGCATGTTCGCTTCTTATTTTTTATTCTTCTATTTTTCTTTAAATGATGCTTTTTCAGATAAACTTGTGAACGTGGATAAAATCTCTTTTCTCTGAATTGTTCGGATTTATCCTCGGGGCCTTTGATTTATCGCTGCTTTTCGAGATTAAACATTTCTACATGTCTTCAGTCTGTGATTTATCGATTAAAAAGAACGGGAACAACTCTCTTTGAAACGAAAGGTCATCATTTGATCGCAACATTTGTAGATTTCTGTAATGAATGCAGCACATATCACGTTGTGTATTTGCCGACCTGAGAGCGCACGCCATGGCGCATGGATTCTCATTCAACGGAATATCTGTTCGTTTTCTAAAACTTCATGAAAAATGCTGCAAGAATTAAATATTAAATTTGCCGAACTATGGTATATTTCAGCATGTCTATTGCGGTAATAAAATATTTAAGAAAAGACCTTTGGGGAACAAAACGTTTATTAACTCGCACTAACAATAATAATAGATACGTGTACGATATTGAACAAAAATAGTGTTAACAACGGGCAATTACATGCGACATAAAAGTAATCGAAATAAATTTTCTATCAGAGGATCCGTTTTAGTATAAAAGTATCAATGCGAACAGGAAGTTGCGTCAGAGATTTAAAAAAGGCCACCGTTACACGCTTCGATGAAGAGAAAAAAACAGTATTTTTCTTTGGCTGGCGAACGCAATTGATTTGCTCGCTTTTTTCCAGGCTTCGTCTTCAAAATCTTCATTATATTTCACTAATCTAAGTTTTATCAATTACACGTAGTTGAGAATATTTCCTGCAAATGGTCGGCACCCTGCTTAAATATAATAAAATTATATTATTTACTTCGTGAAATAGAAATGTTATCCGCTATTTAATCTAATGGAAAGAATATTCCGTCAGGTAAAAAGTATTTTTATTTAGTTCGTAAACTTCAAAATAAATCATTTTTTTAATAATATTAAAATAAAATATCCACATTCATATCATTCTTGATTATTCTATTGTGTCTTATTTTCTATTGAACATACTTCCTTATCTAACTGGCCAATAAGGACGAACGATTTACTTTGCCGTAGTTGTATGACGTCACATCTGTCTGGCGGTAAATAAAGATCGTCAATATAGAAGCCCGATGAACAGCCTGACACATTCAGAAAACATGTCACTTTATATTTATATATAGTAGTTTGTTTCGTATACGTATTCTTTTGAAACATAACTTTGACCTATTAAAACATCTTATCTGCTATTATCACGTAATTAATTTTAGTTGAACAATCTTTTAGTTAATAAACTTCTGAACATGATTCGCTAACCTGTAAGAGAAATACATTTCTCCCATTGAATAATCATTTATATGTATGGGTAATCATAAATACGTTTTTTAAACATTTATGAAAAACGAAAAAGGAATCAATAATAAAATGTCAACGTGTTGAGAAGGTTTTGAATTCAGCTGCAAAAGTTCATCATAATAGAAAGCCGCATGGAAGACATTTATTAAATTTAATAGTTTCTGCTTTTTTTCCAAATAGATTGAAAATATATGCCAGCGTTTTTTTTTGTTTCAGTAGATGATAGGTAAGCTAACAAAAAAGTAACGAATACTTATTGTGTTCATTACATCTGCGTATTAAGCAATTAAGATGCTATTTAAATATCAAGCGTGAATGACAAAACTGCCATTACGAACGTATGCGCGAAAGTCGAAACTGCCATTTCGAACGTATGCGTGACAGTTGAAACTGCCATTCCGAACGTATGCGTGACAGTCGAAACCGCCACTTCGAACGTATGCGTGACAGTCGAAACTGCCATTTCGAACGTATGCGTGACAGTCGAAACTGCCATTTCGAACGTATGCGTGACAGTCGAAACTGCTATTTCGAACGTATGCGCGAGACACGAAACTGCTATTTCGAACATATGCGTGCAAGCCGAAAATTCTATTTCGAACATATGCGTGCCAGCCGAAAATGCTAGTTCGAACGTATGCGTGATAGCCGAAAATGCTAGGTCGAACCTATGCGTGATAGCCGAAAATGCTAGGTCGAACCTATGCGTGATAGCCGAAAATGCTAGGTCGAACCTATGCGTGATAGCCGAAAATGCTAGTTCGAACGTATGCGTGATAGCCGAAAATGCTAGTTCGAACGTATGCGTGATAGCCGAAAATGCTAGTTCGAACTTATGCGTGATAGCCGAAAATGCTAGTTCGAACGTATGCGTTATAGCCGAAAATGTAATTTCGAACGTATGCGTGATAGCCGAAAATGTAATTTCGACCGTATGCGTGATAGCCGAAAATGTCATTTCGAACGTATGCGTGATAGCCGAAAATGTAATTTCGAACGTATGCGTGACAGACGAAAATGTAATTTCGAACGTATGCGTGAAAAACAAAAGTGCTATTTCGAACACACGCCAAACAAAAAAAGTTCAATTTTAAATGTGTGTGTGAAGCTTAAGATGCTATTTCAAACGTATGAATGAGGGCCGAAAATGCTGTTTCGAACATATGCGTGACAGAAGAAAGTGGTATTTTAATTTGAAGCGTGATACGCGCAACACACTATTTCAATCTTAAGCATAAAAGACGAATATGTTATTTCGATCTTAAACGTGGCAGACGAAGTTGGTATTTAAAACGTGTGCATGGTGGGTAATAAAACTATTCGGAATCGCGCAGAAGATAATATATTTAAAGTGACAGGCTATTTCAAACTAAAGCTTGAGACCCAACCCACTGGTTTAGAATCATCGAAAATCATGCATTTATTTAATCCACGCGCTTCACGATGAAGATTCTATTTAAAAACTGAGCGTGACAAACCTATGAATTGGTAGCATGTTTTATACAACTACACGTTCCCTACCGCGTTCTCTATAATATCTGGTTTCGAATCATATCTCTACCAATCAGACAAAGTGATGTATTAAACGGATAAACGAAAATAAACGTATACTTGTTACATTATTTCTGCACCTGTTCATAAAATTATAGAAAAAAAGATTATTGCTGCTATTGTGAGCCTTGTCAGTGATACGAACTCTAATTCATTATTTTGGCTTGCGTCAACGAAACCCAAACAGGAATTCTAAATGTAACATTAAATGGAATAAAGAACGAAAGAAAGAGAGAGGAAGTGAAATAAAATAAAATAAACAGCGAGGCAATCGCAAGTAAACTAGAGAGTAATCTGCCCGATCGTAGAATAGATGTCTAACTGCAAACAGAGACAGGGGCGGAACGTTGAGCCTAAAATAAAATCGATTTCTATCTACGTTGAGTTTGTACAAAATACATCTTAAAGACATTCATATGCCTAAAAGCTAACGTGGCTGATGCTTTGTCTGTGTTCGCCAAAACATTCCGTTTTAAACGATTATAATTAGCGATAACGTATAGCTATCCGTAAAAAGGATATACTCCTCTCAGGCTGCTGGAAATATCTTAATATAAACATCTAAATCTGATTTAACAAAAGTGATGCAATCAGTTGAGAGTACCTCAAATTCAACTCCCACCATCTATACAATGTAAAGAAAGCAATAATGCAATATTTACATCGAACAAAGGCAATATGTAAGTCACGCAAATACATATATACAGAGATGGATAGTATAAGAGAACCCCTCCATCGAAATAACAATACAGAGATTATAAAATAAACTACGAGAAATCTAGGTTAAAAGACACTACCCGAAAAACCAATTCAGTCTGTCTACCATATGATATATATTATATGAACGGCTTTTTCTGAATATGAATCAAACGATATATGTAATCCATGTTATGTAAGCCCAGTATTTAGGGGTGACTCAGCCCCCCAGAACACTTTTCGTCCGAGTTGAACCTCCTAGATAAAAACAAAAATTAAGGGTCAAGGACTGTGTATAGTAAATTCAATGTAGACGTGGAAAACTAAAATAGTAAGATGAGCCGCCCGTAAAACATTTTGGTGTTGACGATGCTATTGTTGCTCCAAACAAAGTCATTCACAGTGATACACGGTGAAAGGTAATACGTCTGAACGAAGCAGCACACATGTTGGCCACCTAAGTATACGTAGTATGAAATGAAAAATAAGTATGAATAGTTTATTATAACACACACACATTATATATATATATATATATATATATATATATATATATATATATATATATATATATATATAATCAGTCAATGTAAAATCGTAAGCGCACAACTGAGAAAAATATAATAGTGAATAAAAGACCAAAAATGAATAACAAAAAACGTTCAACTTACAATTTCGCGCCGAATGTATTGGCCAGTTTTAGAAACAAAGTCAATTAAATCTTAATTTCAGTTTTTGTTATTTGGGAATAGTCTGTAGTAAATTTTCGGGGGCCATACCTTTCTGCAACTCTTCTGTAAAGTGTGAACATGGCTATTGAAAACGTCGAACTGAAATAAATATTAATATTTCACAAAACAGCCCACCAGGGGTCGCCTGCCATATATATAACATAATATAAAATAATTCATAATTACAGTAATGTACGAAGGTTCAACCAAGGGTTTTTACCCCGCCTAATAAACCGGTATCGCCCGGGCCTTTGGGTCTGTATTTATGCCGGTCTATTGAGGGTTGTCGGTCCTGTGCAGTTCTAGGAGGTGCACCCTCCCAGGCTTTGCCTCCCCTCTTTGGGGAGGAGTAAGTTTATTGCTTACTGTCTGAGACGCCCCTACAGGAGAATGCCGACGGAGCTGCCCAGGCAATTTTTAAACAGCCAGAGTACTCAAATTCTCAAGCGCTGGTTCTTTCCCACTTTCCCGACCTTGTGTCACATCTTACCTTGTGGGAGAAAGATAAATAGAACAGTAATGTACGAATATTGATAATATCGATGATGATACTAACCAATGTAATTGTAGAATAAAAATAATTGCCCAGTAATGAATAAATGTTTAACGGCTTATACAAAGCAACAGTTAATAATGATATAAAAAATGTATTTAAAGTATGCATGTCAACTGTATGCATAATCACCACATGATGATATTGAGGAGTGTACATACAGAGAAAATTCTCGCTAAATCAATATGTAAAATATATTAGAGAAATATGTAAATTAGCTTTATCTTGAAACATGCGTATTACCTCTCAACATACATATTGCAATAGACATTTAAATAATTCTTAGAGGTAATCTGTAAAATATTAAATTAATGTATCACAACGAAAGAAAAATTAATAGCTTAATGCAGACACATCACTAACTACTTACTTTACTATCAAAACTCAGATTAAGTAAAATCTAAAAAAAAAAGAAAAAAAAAGTAATAGACAGAAAATAAATATGGTGGAATAAAAACAAAGTTCTGATTAGAGATTTAAAAAAGCCAAACTATTTACGATTAAAAAACGAAAATTAATAAATCTAAATTAAGAAAAGGAATAAATACACATCTACTCAGTTTGTCAAGCACTAACCATGATGGTATAATAGCTTGCATCCGGAGTCAAATATGTGCATTACGTGAGATATATATATATATATATATATATATATATATATATATATATATATATATATGATGGACTCTCCCGTCGATTTCGACGTATGAGTGCCCCACCAGGGGCTGCCCGCGCGTGAATTTGTAATTGCAAGGGTTGCGAAATCTCCAGCAACCGCTCTCCTGAGTCGGCATTGCTTGATTCCAATGGCAAGTAGTAATACAAGACGGCTGGAGACAATGCCGAGATAAGCAGAGAGCACATACAGCACCTGGTATTCCCAAATGGTCACCCATTTAGTACTGACCAGGCTCGACGCCGCTTAACTTCGCTGATCTAACGGGAACTGGTGTGTCAACGTGATATATATATATATATATATATATATATATATATATATATATATATATATATATAACGAACTAATTTTAAAGCTTTTAACATTAGTTGTAAGATATGTTTTCGGAGTATTGTGTGCGTCGGTAAACACCCATTTATTGCTGCTTGACCTTTCGGCGTACTCACTCAAACATTGAAATATTCAAACAAAGTAGACGACGATGGTCGCTGTAAGGTGGATGTAAATGCCAAGCGTCATGTTCGACTGTATTTTGGCCGTCGTCGCTTACATATTCACGCCAGAAAGAGAGCAGAATAATACACTAAAAGCAGCACGGACCTTAATGGAAACAGACGAATTTGACAAGAGAGGAAAATATATGGAACATTCTTCTTGTTTACGACTTATAATTCTATCTAGTGTCACTGTCCATATATATATATATATATATATATATATATATATATATATGTGCGTGTGTGTGTGTGGGTGTGTGTGTGTGTGTGTGTGTGTGTGTGTGTGCGTGTGTGTGTGTGTGTGTGTTGATAGCAGGCCGAAACACTAGTATCGTTCGAAACACATTTGTTTAAAATCGGTCGGAATTTGTTTCTTCATATTTGATGTTGTTTGAATAATATTACAATATTTTCTATCACTGCTCTTTTTCCACACTATTGAGCCATTATAAAACGTTGTTATACTTACATTATATTTGAAGATAAAAATTATATATATATATATATTTACACAAGTTCCAATATGTTAAACAAAACTAATACTATTCAAGAAAGGTACAGATCCCGTCTTTCCGCTCATTCCTAATCGTTTCCAGTGTTAAAATATAATGTATACACCTGAAGTTATGGGCAATGAAAAGTTATATATCATAACATCATCGCACGTCACCCTATATAACATAAGTATTAATTGTCTTATTGAATCGATTTCCCTTGGAGGAAAACTGTGAAACGATGTTTACGCTTTCTCATAGAACGACATCTTTACATCTGTTTCCAAGAAATATTAATCTAACTACAGCAATGAAAGTTATGTTTCCCTTTGATGGAAATACCGCTTTAATTAAAGTTAGCCGACAATATAGAGATAAGCAAAGATAGATACGATTGTTAAATAACAATTGATTCGGCTGAATGTTTGTAACCTAGAACATGCTTGGTCGATCTGCTAATCTTTTCCAGTCGGTTTGTTAAAAATAATTTGAAAAGCCGAGCAGCAAGTCACATCAAGAAAGTTCGACCTGTATACAAACATTAAGAAAAATAAAGTAAAAAAAAACAAAAGATTACTCATTAAAATGAATCACTAATATGCATTATATATTTTTTATGAAACAACTAGCAGGCTCACCCGGCGTTTCCTGGGTTAGAGTGAGGGATAGAACCAATATGCAACATCCTATTAAAAATAGTGTATTTAAACAGCAACCTTGGTGTTGTAGCTAGATACTTTACTTACTAAGGTTTTCAGATATGTATTAATACGCCTTTAAACAAGTTAATTTCATTGTGTAACATGTTCGAAAAGTGTTATTTGCTCCATCAAACCATTTCCATTATGTTTACGTCGAAAATGTACATGTGTATACACTTATATTTAAGTATCACTTGCTAGTGTTTATTCGCTTTTAGCGACATACATGTACATCGACGTATATATATATATATATATATATATATATATATATATATATATATATAAGAGTTAGAGATAGAGATAGAGATAGGTATATATCAATCGAAAAATAGAGCGAGTAAGAAAAGAAGAGAGACAGACATAGAGGCTCTCCGTACTGTATGTACAACCATTCTTTGATTTTATTATATTTAAAAAAGAAAAATATATACTGGATTTCATATAATTTTAGTAAAAAAATCGGGGCGTAGTATCAGAAACACACACTCGATTTTTTCAGTTTGATACTTTTCCAACTTAATGCAGAATTAAAACAAAAAAGAAATATCGGATATACGCATTTGAAGTTTAAAGGGTCTCTCACCCCATGGATAACTTAGAGGAGGGGGTCACATAGATATTTAGCAATTATACAAAAATGTAGAGATTCAGGAACACTTACATTGTCTACCACGGAGAAATGTATACCTATTATCTACATTTCATTAAAAAATGATATATTTGAAGGTTTAAAAGACGTTCCACCAGCCTCACATTGTAGGAGGTTAATTAAGGTTTTGGGAATACTTCCATTGTCTTCTTGGGTAAATTTATATACGTATATATTTTAGATTTTATGTAGATTCTCTAACGTTTTTTTTGTATGAAACACACACATATACACATACATTTTACATTAGATTTGATTATATATATATATATATATATATATATATCAAGCTACACAGAGGCTCCCGTGTTTCAAAGAAAATGGACACTCACCAATAATTGAATGGAAAATAGTAAGACAGGCCAGTACATGTAGAAACTTAGACGACCCGTGTAGATTATGCCTGTATGAAAAATATGAAATCCTAAATTTTAAAGATCCCGGAAACCTATTAAACTCTAGAAGTGAAATAGCAAACAGCTGTTTACACAGAAATAAATTTACCTTAGTATGGTGTATAATAAATAAAATAATAAAAATAAAAATAAATGAATAAATAAATTAAATAAATAAATAAAAAACTGAACAAGTTTAAATTTAAAAACTAAAATAGAAATACAAGAAACCACGTGTTAAAATAAATTCGGCCACTGTAGTGACACAACAAAGGAAACAGGATATAGGAAAATCCATTGTTAACAAAAAATAGGATAGGTATAGGAGCGTCACCAACAAAGCTTTTGTTTGCGGGAAGCCCAACGATTGGCTGATAGAACAACAAAGAATCTGATTGGTTAACTAGAAGCCATGTATATAAAAACACCTGACAAAAATAACTATGCATTTGGCCTGACGATTCCCCCGGGGATGAAACATGGGAGCCTCTGTGTAGCTTGATTGCCATATATATTTTCATTGCTTACTACCTAGCTCTACTTACGTATCGAGCACTGTTGAAGTAAATACTGAAAACTGATACATAAAAAAATATATCTCCTTATAATATTTTATGTGGATACATGAAGTACTAATATATATATATATATATATATATATATATACAGCGAGATAAAGAGAGAGAGACAGAGAGATTACTTATCGAGATATATAACCTAAATTAGTATTATAAGTAACCCTAGCAGTATTAGAATCATTACTGTTATTATTAGTTTTGTGTGTGCGTGTATTATGGATTGCCTATTATCCATGCAACAATGACTAAGTTTAATGCGATGTATGTTTATAATTTCAGTTAGCATTGATTTCGTATAAATGTTTATCTATTATCCTAATCTATCATCGTATATTATTAATACACTTCTATCTGATAGAATATCTAACCCTTTGTGCGTTCATCATTTTCTCTCTTTAGTCGCCTCTTTCAGTTTTCGAGATGCATATATGTTAAATTATTTATATATATATATATATATGTATGTATAGTGCGTCGGGGTATCTTAAAAAGAAATTACTAAAGAGCTCGATTGTCAGAATGTGAGAACTAAAATACAAATGATTCATTTATTAACTATAGTTTACGTATTTAAAAAACATAGCATTGTTACAGTGACATGGATACACCTATATTATTTAGCAAACCAACTAAACAGTAAATGCCTATCAAGCTGAATGAAAATATGGTACATCTTTTGGATATGCAACGTATAGTTAATAAATACATAATGTGTATATATGTATCTACATATAGTGTACTTCAATCAGCAACTAGTCTAATGTCCTATTTTCAGAGATTGTCGCCAATTGATCGGAGTGTCTTTGCTAGGGGCAAACTTATGTTTGCTTATTCATTATTGCAATGATGTCAGTCCGATCTCCTCTAGGAAACTCATTATCTCCTAAGAATGATTAAATGTCAATCATTGGTAAGATTGCGACGCCAAGCAAAGCATCAACCACTGGTTCAAACTAAAGATGTCATGATAACCCTCGTCCATGTCGAATAGCGTTTTGAGAATCATTTAAACAGCTTTACAATTGGTTAATGTCATGATAACCCTCGTCTATGTCGAATAGCGTTTTGAGAATCATTTAAACAGCTTTACAATTGGTTAATGTCATGATAACCCTCGTCTATGTCGAATAGCGTTTTGAGAATCATTTAAACAGCTTTACAATTGGTTAATGTCATGATAACCCTCGTCTATGTCGAATAGCGTTTTGAGAATCATTTAAACAGCTTTACAATTGGTTAATGTCATGATAACCCTCGTCTATGTCGAATAGCGTTTTGAGAATCATTTAAACAGCTTTACAATTGGTTAATGTCATGATAACCCTCGTCTATGTCGAATAGCGTTTTGAGAATCATTTAAACAGCTTTACAATTGGTTAATGTCATGATAACCCTCGTCTATGTCGAATAGCGTTTTGAGAATCATTTAAACAGCTTTACAATTGGTTAATGTCATGATAACCCTCGTCTATGTCGAATAGCGTTTTGAGAATCATTTAAACAGCTTTACAATTGGTTAATGTCATGATAACCCTCGTCTATGTCGAATAGCGTTTTGAGAATCATTTAAACAGCTTTACAATTGGTTAATGTCATGATAACCCTCGTCTATGTCGAATAGCGTTTTGAGAATCATTTAAACAGCTTTACAATTGGTTAATGTCATGATAACCCTCGTCTATGTCGAATAGCGTTTTGAGAATCATTTAAACAGCTTTACAATTGGTTAATGTCATGATAACCCTCGTCTATGTCGAATAGCGTTTTGAGAATCATTTAAACAGCTTTACAATTGGTTAATGTCATGATAACCCTCGTCTATGTCGAATAGCGTTTTGAGAATCATTTAAACAGCTTTACAATTGGTTAATGTCATGATAACCCTCGTCTATGTCGAATAGCGTTTTGAGAATCATTTAAACAGCTTTACAATTGGTTAATGTCATGATAACCCTCGTCTATGTCGAATAGCGTTTTGAGAATCATTTAAACAGCTTTACAATTGGTTAATGTCATGATAACCCTCGTCTATGTCGAATAGCGTTTTGAGAATCATTTAAACAGCTTTACAATTGGTTAATGTCATGATAACCCTCGTCTATGTCGAATAGCGTTTTGAGAATCATTTAAACAGCTTTACAATTGGTTAATGTCATGATAACCCTCGTCTATGTCGAATAGCGTTTTGAGAATCATTTAAACAGCTTTACAATTGGTTAATGTCATGATAACCCTCGTCTATGTCGAATAGCGTTTTGAGAATCATTTAAACAGCTTTACAATTGGTTAATGTCATGATAACCCTCGTCTATGTCGAATAGCGTTTTGAGAATCATTTAAACAGCTTTACAATTGGTTAATGTCATGATAACCCTCGTCTATGTCGAATAGCGTTTTGAGAATCATTTAAACAGCTTTACAATTGGTTAATGTCATGATAACCCTCGTCTATGTCGAATAGCGTTTTGAGAATCATTTAAACAGCTTTACAATTGGTTAATGTCATGATAACCCTCGTCTATGTCGAATAGCGTTTTGAGAATCATTTAAACAGCTTTACAATTGGTTAATGTCATGATAACCCTCGTCTATGTCGAATAGCGTTTTGAGAATCATTTAAACAGCTTTACAATTGGTTAATGTCATGATAACCCTCGTCTATGTCGAATAGCGTTTTGAGAATCATTTAAACAGCTTTACAATTGGTTAATGTCATGATAACCCTCGTCTATGTCGAATAGCGTTTTGAGAATCATTTAAACAGCTTTACAATTGGTTAATGTCATGATAACCCTCGTCTATGTCGAATAGCGTTTTGAGAATCATTTAAACAGCTTTACAATTGGTTAATGTCATGATAACCCTCGTCTATGTCGAATAGCGTTTTGAGAATCATTTAAACAGCTTTACAATTGGTTAATGTCATGATAACCCTCGTCTATGTCGAATAGCGTTTTGAGAATCATTTAAACAGCTTTACAATTGGTTAATGTCATGATAACCCTCGTCTATGTCGAATAGCGTTTTGAGAATCATTTAAACAGCTTTACAATTGGTTAATGTCATGATAACCCTCGTCTATGTCGAATAGCGTTTTGAGAATCATTTAAACAGCTTTACAATTGGTTAATGTCATGATAACCCTCGTCTATGTCGAATAGCGTTTTGAGAATCATTTAAACAGCTTTACAATTGGTTAATGTCATGATAACCCTCGTCTATGTCGAATAGCGTTTTGAGAATCATTTAGACAGCTTTACAATTGGTTAATACGGTTGTATTTGGCCAATGAAAAAATGCATATTTGCAATCAGGTTAAAATAAGGTTGTTAAGTAAATAATATCGCTGTTTTACCTCTTAGATCTTAATTATAATTGGTGATAATCATTGAAGGTATTAGCTTTAACTTTAATGCAATTGTTCGACAGTTTTAATTTACAGTATGAACTTTTTCCGTATTATTTAATTACGAATCTATTTGGCTTGGTAACATGTTCTTTACGTTAAGTTCTTAATACTTTTAAATATTTGATATATTCTATAAGAACAATTTGAAGAGTACTATTCATTGAAGTTATATCTTGCAAATACATTCTCCGTAACAATTCATTCTATTTAGCCCATTCAAGGCACTTTGACATGTAATTTACTAATGTCAAATAAGGAATAGTACTACATTTCCTATGTTCCCAATTTGGAGCTTCATTACCGGATGAAGTTTTTCATGAGTTGTGGGTTAAGAAACACATACTTAATACATTGGGAAAGCGGCGAACACGTATACATCGTATACATGCGTTTTTTTAAAGATAGTTTAATGTGAAAATATATTGGATCGAAATAAAAATCATGACAATCCAAACTCTAGTTTTAGACAAATACGCGATAAATCTTTAGGGTAAGTGTCGTTCGCTGACGGTTCTCTGACCGAATGGTTTGTTGCTGCTGCTTCATTATGCCACATCAAATATTGCTTCTGTTTACTTCACTTACTATAACTTAATAACCTATAATTTACAACAGCAACCGTTTTAATATTAATCTGAAAAATCATTGTATATCGGTCATGCTTTACGATGTTAGTGTGTTATTTAATTTAATCCAGTTTTGGTAAATGTTGCTAGGCATCAAGCATTTAACGTTTACAAATTATTCATTAATTTTCTTGTATTCACATTGTAAATTATTTGGTTGTTTGCTTATATTCTGTACATTGTAATTCATACATGTAATTTGAGCCATAGATCTGATTTGGGCAGGTGCTACTGATCGGGATCAAAGTGGACGTCGGGATAATAACAAATCTATAAAGTGGAGCCTCAATATAAGATACACTTTTAATTCATACTCAGGTTCTCTAATAAGATTATGGGATAGAATGTTGTGCTTTAATATTTTCAATGCGTGAATGTTTCTATAAAAATGCTACGTACTTGATCTAACATGTTTTCGAACCACGTACCTTAAAGTTGAGTTGACTTCCACAAAGACCCGTAACTACTTACAATGGAAGCAAACCGTGTTACTACGATGCACCTGACTCTCACAAATAACATAATTGGTCAAATAAATTACACTTTTGACAACTTTTCTATCTGTTTTGTGAAACTATATTATGCATGAACGGTTTTAAAAGTTATATAACGTATTCAAATAAAGTTGTATTGTAAAACTGAGTGACATATTTAGAATACAAAGTACAATATTATATTTGTACTTATCAAATAGTTTTTCAGTATCATTGTTATATTATGACCGGTGTATCTAACTTACCCTACTTTAAGTCTTGAAGAGACTCGCTGGGTGCGCATTTTCCCAGGTTTCAGGTACACGCAAATACATATGGGAAGTAAAAAGAAACCAGCCACCTTAACAAATATTATCTAACGACTCGGCTCTAACTGATGAATAAGGTAAACAAAATGGCTCGAGTTTTCAAAAAGTTGATATATATACATAGAGCGGTCTCACGGGAACAAACATCAGTCACTATTTAATATGAAAACTGAATCTGTATGTTAAAACCAATAAAGTGCAACGAATATGTTATCTCTTTAAACTTGTCTCTATGAATAAGATTAATCCTCTCCTATTATTTCATATTTTTTGTTTTAAATGTGTTCAAGTTACTTTCACGGTCACATGAAGTCTGACAGTGAACAATTAAAAGTTAAAATAAAAAAGTACATACACCTGGTCCGAGTAAAAATATTTTAGAGTGGTATATTATTAATTCGCCAAAACTTTAATAAACAATCAATGGTTCATAAATAGTCATTTATATTTGTTTTTATTTCTAATACAATCTACAAGTTCGATAGACAACTGTTTTAAATTTATTTTAATAACAATTAAGAGCGAAACCATTTTTCTAATTTAGTTGACATTCAGCAAATGAGCATTTGAGACAAACCAGTGCAGACGGGTTTTGCATACCGGGTTTAATACTTGACCGGAAGAAATAACACACCGCTGATTGACAGACACCAACCTGGCCGAGAAAAAATTTTTGAGTGGTTTGATAAAGAGACACCTGCAAAGATAATCTGCAGACAAAGGGACAAAAGTTTACGCGTCACTAAATGAACAATAAAATAGATGAAAACATCGTCCCGTAATGAGCGTTGCTAAACTGCAGAAGAAATCGTGAATGGGTGATGCAGTTATAGGTGTGTGGTGTTCGGAACAATTATATTAATTGCTTTGATTAATGATCGATAGATCGACGGATGGCTAGCGAATTGGTAAACCCCTTAAACCGTCAAGCCTATCCGTGGCTCTACTCCTTCGTCGCAACAAAATTCCTTTGTATTTTTATGCATAAAATGTTCGTTGTTATTCTTTTAAGCACATCAGCGATACACGACACTGGTACTTCAGCCAGTGAAATAGACAGTCTGCTTTGGTTTTCGATTTTCTCTGTCTATGTTTAATTAGTGCTGAGAACGAAAAGTGAAGGAAACATTAAGTCAATACGAAGATAACAATTTATCTTCCGTCGCGACTTCGATCGATAGATTTGCAAACTAAAACATTTCGGAAGCAGAAACTAATTGTCAACGGAAATGTTTTATACTTATTTGTTTCAGTTCAGTTCCAAAATTACAACGCATTGATTTCCAAAACGTCAGAAGAAAATATTCACGCTCGCCAACAAATGATTACAGACTTCGTTCATCAATATTAACATAGCATAATAACCATAAACCATTATACTAAAGCTGAATTAATGAACGTCTGTTTCCTATATATATATATATATATATATATATATATATATATATATATATAATTAAGTTTAAATATTAACAAAATAAACAAAACCAACACTTTTCAAAAGCGCTCAATATATATTAGAGCTTTTTTCTATTAAAATAAACACTTTTACTATCCGACAATTGTTTCAGAACCTCTTCGGACTTCCTCAGAGATATACTGATGAACAAAGATTAGATCCGCTTATATAGAATCATAAATAACGAAACAAAAAGCAAAAAACAAACAGACAAATTACATATAATTTTTTTCAGACGAGACACCCCTTTACACAAGATGACATATTGACACCTACCTACTGACGCTTAAGAAAGTCGGTCAGCTAAAACTATAGGCAGGACTGGCTAGAATCAGCGCGTCTCCCCTTCCTTAACTACATGCACACATACCCAGACATACCCACACCTATATATATATATATATATATATATATATATATATATATATATATATATATATATATATATTTCTATTTTGCGTAATGTTTTAAGGGATTTTAATTTTTTTATTTTATCTTTTTCTTATTAATCATAATCTTTATTAGCTGCCAAATAGAGTGTTATATATACATTAACACACGATGTTTTATCCAATTAATTAAATATTAAATAAATATCAATCATATTTACCAGCGAACTAAGTTGATCCAATAATAATATTATTCCCCTAATTATTCGAGAATTAGAAATTAAGATTTTAATATCGACTAGTTATTTTATCTAGTTCTTTATGATAATTTACTTAATACTTTATTATTTTAATGATTTTGCGTTATTTTATAAAGGAATTGAATTTTCAAAACTTTAGTTTAGATTAATTATATTCTCTCTTTGAAGTGATCTTAAATTATGTGTCCATCTATATTGATTTAGCCTAACAGACGTTTAATTAGTATTAATTTAAGTTCACTAATTTTATTATGTTCACCCTTCAACAACTCCGTTCTTTTAATATAAAGTCTAAACCTTGTAACTTATTAATTTATAGATCTCCTGGTTACTAATAGTTATCCCATCATCTGAACTTATACAAATACGAGCAGTTACACAACCTATTAGGTCTAATTATAACCTACTAAAATAATAAGAAAACTATATCTATAATACTAACATTAATATCTATACATGTCCAAACTTTAAATTAATGGTGGTTTTGATTAACCTATCTTTATTTTCAATAACTAAATTATATTATAGATACAATTTTCAGATTATTTTAGTAGGTTATTATTGTACATAATAGGTTATGTAATTAATTTTTGTTTATCAGTGCATCCCTGAGGAGGAGCCGAAGAGGTTCAGAAACAGTTGCTGGATACTCAAACTAATATATATTAAGCACTTTGGTTTGTTCATTTTGTAAATATTTGAAATTTATATATATATATATATATATATATATATATATATATATATGAAAAAGAAACTAAAAACAATTAAAACAAGATAAAAATGGAAAAATACACAAGAGATAGACCGGTTTAGTTCGGATAAACAAACGTCTGTAAGACCTCCGATTGATCCGAAGGAAACCGGTCCATTTCTTGTTTGTCTCGAAAAAAGTACAAGTAATATTACTCGAAACAATAATAAGTGAAACTAACAGAGTAGATACAAAATAACAATATGACGCATCATCCTCAAAAAGAATAGCACCGACATCGGTAAGTCAAAAAATGGCTTAACGGTCAGAGAAAATTAGAATACTAAAGAGGAAGAGCAACATCTAGAGTCCACTGGAAGCGTATGCGCATTGCTTAAAGAGGCTTATCAACACTCCGTTTGCATCGAATACAATGGTAAACGACTGTTGCGAGAATGCAGACACGGTCACAATAGTTACCGAAAACAGTGGAGAACAATTTGAGCCAATTTGTAGGCTATTAGACTCCAAGCAACACGACCTATATTGTCTGACAACGACTCGTGTGACTATTCCCGATGAGTATACAATACTAGAAACATGCATTAAATAGCAATCAGGTTTTGCATCTCAGCATGAAATACTCAACATTCTTTAGTCTCAATGAAGATCCGTAATACGGCGAAACAGCTATGCATGGATGAAAACACAATGCTTTCCACTTGTGGGTTTATGCTTTCTGTGAGGACATTTATGCTTTCTACCGAACGTAAAGTATTACACATCGTAACACTAGACAGTTCTCTATGTAGTTGGTCAAGTAAGAAAAATGTTATTACTTTCTCGGCGAGATATCTCTCGACTACTAACCAAATCGTCGAGTGTTGAATTTCAGTTTGTAACACTTACCTTATCTAGCCACATTTAATAGCCCTTATATGTCTAAATGGTTGCCCATGGATGATTATATATATATATATATATATATATATATATATATATATATATTCACTCCTATGACGACACGCAAAAGTAAGAGAAATAAAAACAAGCGCCTATTGCGTGCTCCTGGACGAAAGAATTTCAAGTAATGTGGAGAAGTGAGAAAGCAAATAGCAAGTTAGACAACTACCCCAGATTTACCTTAGCGTTTGAAAGGAATTTAGAAAGAAAGCCTTACACTATAGCAAATAGTCCACGGTGGGTGTTGCTTGAAATAATAATAATAATAATAATAATAATAATAATAATAATAATAATAATAATAATAATAATAATAATTTATAAAGAAGTCTCTAACGAAATCTGACGATTTTATATGCATATATTAGTAATACATCTAAATGAATAGCGAATGAGGGCATTATCTAACCGTAAAATGAGCATATTAGTGTAAGGGTCTTTTGACTTGATAATTACACTGGATAATTTTACATTGGATGTATCAAAGAAAAATATACTAATACTAATGCTACTAAAACAACTATAATTACTGATTATGTTAAAAATAATTAACGCTTATTAGCTTCACAGAAACACAAAATATTAGGATATTTGCCCGGCTAAATGTGTCAAATGGAGTTAATTTTCAAATATCGTTATTATTATTCCTACATTTATTACAGACATAGAATATTATTAAGCAAGATAAAGTCTAAAAAGAGTAAAGAAAACATACCATAACATGACCTCATCCCTACAATAAACACGAACTCACAACACTGGAAAAACAAAGGAAAGTGACAGCGAGAGCTTCGGGAAAATAGAAGGATTGAGTAACATCCATACCTTACTTCAATTATAAGTCAATCGAAAATATTGAACTATTGAAAAGGTTTACTTGCATTAACATATATATGCCCTTATATAAATCTCGTTTGTGATATTACAAAATATACTAAAAAATATGCTTAATATCAAACGGAAAATATATAAGTGATTAATGCATGTATGCGTGTATATATATATATATATATATATATATATATATATATATATATATATATAATACATTTTTCATCGCCACAAATCTTTTTTGACTTGATTTCCGTACAATTGTTCAACATAAACGCTTGGTTAATAATTTGAAAAGAATAGTCGAATACGGCTACGTATCAGATATTAAGTAATGGTTTTTAATTACACCGGGCTTTAAATCGAAAAAAAAATGGTTACCTGTAAAAAAAAAAATGTCTCGAAGTTTGTTTTGTACTTTTTTACAATAATCAGCAGATGTGAACCCCAAATACTTATGTTCGTTCTTGTTTACTAATTTCCAAAGTCAGAATCAAATGAATATGATCTACATTTTGTAATGATTAATATTCATCAAAGGAGTATTCTTATCTGATTACGTAAACTCGTAGTGAATATCAGTTTGTTGATTTGTGAGATCGAACTCCATAAGAATATATAATGTGAAACTAAATCACATTGTATTTGGATGAGTTCGTTTTATTTTGATCAATTAAGATACATTATTTTGCGCGTGATTTCTACCCATTAAAAAAGGGAATTATTTTTATTTTATATTATCAGGGGTGTGACGTAATGGGTGAAACTTTCAGATTCGTGCGAGTAGTATTTTTTGTGTTCTTTTATACATAAATAACACTGAACAATCAAACATTTTGAAAACATTGCAAAAGTCAGAAGGTGCAGGCCAATAGATTTTGGCTATTTTACATTCATGAAAACCCTTTCACAGCCTGAAAATGGTCCTAATTAAAGTACTATATCAGATTTAACCAAAAACGAAAGATGATGGATTTTAGGTTCCCGTTGAGCCCTAACGGCTATTTTGACCTGCACTTTCTGAATTTAGCAAAATGTTCAAACTGTTTGATTGCTTAGTGTTATTTATTTATAAATGAACACAAAAAATACTTCTCGCATGAATCTGAAATGTTCAGCCATTTCGTCCTACCCCTAATGTTATTGATACTGTGACAATTATCGAAATACAAAGTTACAATATTAATATAAGGAGTAGGTACTTGGAGTATGAATGCACAGCGTCTTCTTTGATTCTAATAAAACGCCAGGACTACTTCAAAGATCTTAGTAAGACTGAATATTAATGTGTGTTATTGTATATTCTGTAGTTAATGAGTTTTTTAGCGGACACGCTGGCAGATTATACAATTTTTCTTTCATATAATAGAGTATTTCTTTTTAAGAAATATTTCACAAGTAAAATATGTGGATTTCTCTGGTGTTTGTGTGATGGCTTATATTTCCAGATTTCTCGTACTGACTAATTCTGGTTGTCATATTTACTCACTTGGTGTTCTCCCACCAGTCGTTTTCCAGTAATTTCTTTTTGATAATAGTCTAAGTTTTCTTTATAAATTTGCATTTCTTTTATTTAATTTAACATTACAACACACACTATGCCTCAATCAATGATGAATGCATTATGCGACAAAACTCCCCAAAATTAAATATATAATTAAAATAAGATATCAGAAATATAATGTAATGCGATGTTATGTTCTAGGCGTAATACGACGTTTCTCTTATTCTATCCTTGGCAAAGCATAGTCTTCCGACTAAGTGTATATAAGGTTGCTTATTCATGTAAAATACAAAGATCTTTCATAAAACTAAATAATTTGAAATGTATTCTCTCACAAATAAGACTTGTTATTCGTCAAAAACAAAAATATAAAAAGGAAGAGTAAAACTATTTTCCGACACTTGATGAACAAAGAAAACCTCACACGAGATGCAATCACGAATAAAAATCAAAGAAATAATGATGACTGACATCTCGGCGAGAAAAATAAATATAAAAACTAATACGTTTATTTCATACGTTAAATGAGATTCGTCTGTTTAAAAACAATCAGAGAAAACTATTTTTTGTGACACAATCCTAATCTTGCAAATAAATGATTTAATCTAACTTGACATTATTTTTATGCAAAAATAACTTTTTGATGAAAGACGTAAAAAAGTTCGAAATATATAAACAAGGCACTATAAAATATATAAACACGGCACTATAACATATATAAACACGGCACTATAAAATATATAAACACGGCACTATAAAATATATAAACACGGCACTATAAAATATATAAACACGGCACTATAAAATATATAAACACGACACTATAACTTGCTTAGCGGCTCAGACTATTATTCACATCTTCTTTAATACTTTTGTCGAAAATATACATTGAAAACTAAGTGCATATATAGTTCTAGGAGAACAATTATTTGATCCTTGCAGTGATGACTTCAGGGTCCGCTCTAATTTCATATAAGAACTGACATTTTGATTGTTAAGCTTAACTACGTAACATAGAAGAGGTTTGGAGATATACAATTAAATTAAGTCGGTGCGAAAATGTTACCGAAGAATTTAGGAATCAGGACGCTTTGACCCCTCGTTGGTCCGAAAGTCTAGCTACAAAAATATATTCGAATGTAAAGTTAAAACAACTGCTTCAAGAACATACTCGGTTTGTAAAAATACTGTGTCAGTATTTCACTTTTGAATATTAAGGAATTAAACTCCCCTGAAGAAGTGACAATTAAATTAAGTCGGTGCGAAAATGTTACCGAAGAATTTAGGAATCAGGACGCTTTGACCCCTCGTTGGTCCGAAAGTCTAGCTACAAAAATATATTCGAATGTAAAGTTAAAACAACTGCTTCAAAAACATACTCGGTTTGTAAAAATACTGTGTCAGTATTTCACTTTTGATTATTAAGGAATTAAACACCCCTGAAGAAGTGACAATGTGGAGGGATACTACATTTTGCGTAATCGTGGTACGATCCGTTGTCATTTTCCAATAGGGCCATCCCACGTATTTGGCGATGTAGAAATCCTTTATCCCGAACGAGTAATTAATGTACTGGAAAATAACATTCCAGCGTTAAAAATATCAGATCCCACTCTATATTAAAGTTGAGACGAATACGAGTTCATATAATATTGATAGAATAGAATTCCATTTAATACCGTGAGTGTGACGAACATACGGTGCCCAGTTTCTTAATCTTTTGTAAAGTGATACGTGCGATGTTTTCTGCGGAATTGTCATTTTGCAAGACTGAGTATTATCTGTTAACTAATGTTGGACACAGTTCAATGACTAGTCTAAATATTGTCGATTTATTAAATAAAATGCAGTTTATGTTTGGTATTATTTAAATTAAACACGAATACGTTATCTCTGGTAATGCATGCTTAAGATACATATTTATATTTCGGAATTTTTTAGATGAACATTGATAATTTGTATTATTTGATCTCCTCCCGTACACCATGCCAGTGGAGGCGATAATAAGAATACAATTAAGAATTACTTAAGACTTCTACCCGGTACTGGTTGATTAAATGCAGGGTCCGTTCGAAATTGCGTATAGATTACAGAGTTCGATGAGATGCACCTGATATAGGTCGGAAGTTACATCAGCCGAAACGTTGTGAGAATAAAATCGAAGATGAGATCAGTAGTCAGAAGTATACAAACACAATTATTTATATATGTTATCAAATATAAAAAAGAATAGTAATTGCTTATTACGAAAATGGTTTTAAAATTATAAAATCTACTGGTTAAAAATAAACAACTTACTTTTTTATCCACAGAGTAAATCTACAATGAATAATGTTAATATCACAAATGTTATAATAAAGTGTAATTGGAAAAATTACCTCAGCCCCTCTACAGTCTTAATTTTAAGGAACTATCGTTTAAAACGCTCCTTGGTCTGAAAGAAAAAAACACATATTCGAAACACAGAGCTTTTCTTTGTTTATCTATTAATACTACATATCGGAACAAATGTTAGTGGCTACTTATACATACATATATATATATTATATATATATATATATATATATATATATATATATATATATATATATATATAACTTGCAAAATTATTCAGCTATACCAAAAATAAGGGGTGATCATTTGAATCTAAATTTATAGACAAAACTAATCCTCCATTCTAACGTTTACAAAATATTTCTTTTATTTTCTCATACCGCGAAATGGCTTAGGCAGATAATCTACGAAGCCCCTTAAAAACGGAAAGTCACATTTATTTGTGAGGAGATGGACAATTTCTATTTAAAAAAATGTTTTCTATATTTTTCTCTTTCTCTTTCTCTCTATACATTCTTGTTAAATTAGTAACAGTACAATAGTATGGTAATAACGTTCTTTTTTATTTTCCGTGGTGCCAGGAAACGCCGTGAAGCCCTGTCAGTGTATATATATATATATATATATATATATATATATATATATATATGAGAGAGCGATGAAGATAAATCCATGATATATCATGGAATCTAATGGTGACAGGGCGTGTAAAAAAGAAAATAGGAAAACAAAGAAACAATTGGTAGAAATCAAAGAGGATAGATTTACCGGTTTCGTTCGGACTAACGAACGTGAATATTTAAAATTGTTTGAATAACACTAAAACACAGGAAAAAAGAAACACATCGGCATGTTTTTGGCACGTGCGTAACTATTTCAAAAATAATTGCGCAGCGCGTGCGACAAATACGTTAAAAAGAGAAAAGTCATTGCCTGTCTTTACCTAATTTTTTTTAGAGAACATGCCTTCACATCAATCGTACCCCTAAACTCACACTACTGTAGACATATTGATGATACACTTCTATCAACCGACATGACATTTGTCTCCGTGACATTGTCGACACACTCAATAAAATTGTACGCATCATTTCCTTCACCTTCGAATCCTAAAAGTCCGTGATATCACTCTGGAAAGGCCTTCACTTCTCAGCCTATAGAAAACCAACGAATAAATATGATGTTATACATTTCCACTGCGACTATATATATATATATATATATATATATATATATATATAAATTTATTAGATTGTTAATAGATACATAATTTTATTCGAATACATTCATGAAGGTTCATTTATTTTATTGCGAGATGTAGAATAAGAAAATCTAATCGTTCATTCTTCAATATATGTTACTAGAAACAAAGTATAGGTCCATTATCTATAATACTTTGTAATGATGAACTTTGTTTGCTCAGAATGGACAAAGTGACGAAATTGTTGGAATTTATCTAGTTAAATTTGTCCTACTCAGTTTTTTTTTAATCCCATACTGTGTCTTTTGAAATTCTAGTCCGTTGAAACGTATATTAATAAACATGTTCAATTTCTAAGCACATTAAATTGATCCGGTTACACGAGGTATATACTGATTGCCCCCCCCCCTCACTAACAAAAACTCGCAACATTTAGTTTTTTGGACAAAATCCAAGTATGGGAAAGTGCCAAATTTCGATTATGACTTGTTTTGGTTTACAAGTCATTTTCCATTTACACGTGTAGCACTAACACGGTCAGTTGTCATGATAAATCAATACAGGGTCAATCTTTCACATGAAAGGGTTACCAGTGATGCCAAATAAACCCTTATACAATATCAATGGGTACCCTTACACCCATTACCCTTGTTGTATCAACCCTCGGTCACTTACGTCACAGTGTTTTTCCAAACTTATAACTCCCCATCATCAGCTTCCACTTTCATATCGTCACAATTTTCGACTTTGACAATTTCCACATGCACTTATACATTCTAGTCCATGCCTCCTGCAGATACACCTTAGCTTATTGCCTCCTTCTGAACCGTTGCAATGACTTATCTGAATCAGTGCATCTGGAGCAGAGCTTTTGTTCGTCATCACTGTTTGCTCCTTTCCACGTTCCACCCCCACTCAGATGGCACCATTTCATCACTACATCCCATCCACTCTATAATCTGGTAGTAAGTCCGCAAAGAATGAAATTTACAGGCAGAGGGCGTTGGTGGAAATTGTTCTGACGTGACGAACGTCTTAACTCACAACTTTTTTGTAGAGCATATTGTATCTAATCGATGTTAGGGAGTATTTACTATCCGCATTGAACGAAGCTACCATTTCCTTACCACCATTAGTTTCCACAACATCCAGGCATTGCTTCCGTTGAAGAAAATGCTTTTAAACAGTCTGTCGTTGTCTTTCCTCTCTTTTGACGATTCATTGGTACCCCAACGGCTTTTCTATTCCAAATACCCTGCATACCGAATCGCATACGGTAAGGGCATGCATGAACAACAGATCATTAAAAACTTCTTCACCATGCACCTGCTTGAGAACCTCAGTATTGTAAACTTTTTTCAAACGCATTTCCTTTTTAAAGCGAAATACATTTTTTAATCCATCATGGCGTTCAAAGATAAGACATTGCATTATATTACAAAGGTCGTGTATAAAGTTTAAATTTAAATTCAACATCAAATTATTTCGCGCTAAAAATACAATTATAGACTAATAAATACAGTTCATACAAATCCTCCTCCCACAAAAAAACATGACTGTTTTAATTTGTTACATTTTTTTACTATATTGTAGAAACACTTCGTTTAGCAAAAAACGCAAATAAAACACATTTTAATACATTTCAATAAATGTTCCATTAATTATTTTGAATTACTTAATGAATTCGTAATCTCTCTTTTTCATTCATTAAAAAAATTAAAAAAATAAAAATTATTATAACATTTTAATAAATTATAGTTTTTTTTGTTCGTTTTATACCAGTTTAAATTATTAAAAAAAATCACTGTCAATTTCAGAAACTATACTTTATTATAATCTTTTGTCAAAAATGTTACTTTATTGAATATAAACTTTGTTTTTTTCTTTCAGAAACTATATTTTATTAAATAAACACATTTATTAAAATGTTTTTATCTATTGGTCGTTATTAATATGAAATTCAAAGGCTTTTTTCTTAATATATTTTAAGTATATTTTAAAAGATTCTCTTTATTGTTTACATATACGATGCTTTAGTTTTCATAAAAAAAATACATTCATGTACTTTTTAGTACCCTGTGATATAACATAAGTAAACGCGTGTTTTTTTAAACATCAAAAAACATAATTAATTTATTTTGGGAGATTAGAGCAACCCATATTATTCAGCTAAATCTAATTATAATGAAATGTTCATATTAAGAATAACACTCCATAAAAAGGGATTTGCCTTGTGTTTATAAAGCAAGAGATATGTCCATGCAGTATAACTGATAGTAGTGTTATCTTTCGATGTAGACCAGGTTGTCATCACAATCAACTCAAACATTAGTAATAATCTGGAAAGAATGAACTGATTTTAAGAATGAATATTTAATCAGACAAATTATTTTTCAAAGAAAAATGTTCATGTTTTAAAAATTAAAAATGTATGACAACACCATTTTATTATTAAGTATTAATTTAATGTTTGCTGTCTAGATAAACACGGCACTATAAAATATATAAACACGGTACTATAAAATATATAAACACGACACTATAACTTGCTTAGCGCCTCAGACTATTATTCACATCTTCTTTAATACTTTTGTCGAAAATATACATTGAAAACTAAGTGCACATATAGTTCTAGGAGAACAATTATTTGATCCTTGCAGTGATGACTTCAGGGTCCGCTCTAATTTCATATAAGAACTGACATTTTGATTGTTAAGCTTAACTACGTAACATAGAAGAGGTTTGGAGATATACAATTAAATTAAGTTGGTGCGAAAATGTTACCGAAGAATTTAGGAATCAGGACGCTTTGACCCCTCGTTGGTCCGAAAGTCTAGCTACAAAAATATATTCGAATGTAAAGTTAAAACAACCGCTTCAAGAATATACTCAGTTTGTAAAAATACTGTGTCAGTATTTCACTTTTGATTATTAAGGAATTAAACTCCCCTGAAGAAGTGACAATGTGGAGGGATACTACATTTTGCGTAATCGTGGTACGATCCGTTGTCATTTTCCAATAGGGCCATCCCACGTATTTGGCGATGTAGAAATCCTTTATCCCGAACGAGTAATTAATGTACTGGAAAATAACATTCCAGCGTTAAAAATATCAGATCCCACTCTATATTAAAGTTGAGACGAATACGAGTTCATATAATATTGATAGAATAGAATTCCATTTAATACCGTGAGTGTGACGAACATACGGTGCCCAGTTTTGTTAATCTTTTGTCAAGTGATACTTGCGATGTTTTCTGCGGAATTGTCATTTTGCAAGACTGAGTATTATCTGTTAACTAATGTTGGACACAGTTCAATGCCTTGTCTAAATATTGTCGATTTATTAAATAAAATGCAGTTTATGTTTGGTATTATTTAAATTAAACACGAATACGTTATCTCTGGCAATGCATGCTTAAGATACATATTTATATTTCGGAATTTTTTAGATGAACATTGATAATTTGTATTATTTGATCTCTTCCCGTACACCATGCCAGTAGAGGCGATAATAAGAATACAATTAAGAATTACTTAAGACTTCTACCCGGTACTGGTTGATTAAATGCAGGGTCCGTTCGAAATTGCGTATAGATTACAGAGTTCGATGAGATGCACCTGATATAGGTCGGAAGTTACATCAGCCGAAACGTTGTGAGAATCAAATCGAAGATGAGATCAGTAGTCAGAATTATACAAACACAATTATTTATATATGTTATCAAATATAAAAAAGAATAGTAATTGCTTATTACGAAAATGGTTTTAAAATCATGAAATCTACTGGTTAAAAATAAACAACTTACTTTTTTATCCACAGAGTAAATCTACAATGAATAATGTTAATATCACAAATGTTATACTAAAGTGTAATTGGAAAAAGTTAGCTCAGCCCCTCTACAGTCTTAATTTTAAGGAACTATCGATGAAAACGCTCTTTGGTCTGAAAGAAAAAAAACACATATTCGAAATACAGAGCTTTTCTTTGTTTATCTATTAATACTACATATCGGAACAAATGTTAGTGGCTACTTATACATTATATATATATATATATATATATATATATATATATATATATATATATATACATATATAACTTGCAAAATAATTCAGCTATACCAAAAAAAGGGGTGATCATTTGAACTTAAATTCATAGACAAAACTAATCCTCCATTCTAACGTTTACAAAATATTTTTTTTTATTTTCTCATTCCGCGAAATTGTTTAGGCAGATAATCTACGAAGCCCCTTAAAAACGGAAAGTCACATTTATTTGTGAGGAGATGGACAATTTCTATTTAAAAAAAAATGTTTTCTATATTTATCTCTTTCTCTCTATACATTCTTGTTAAATTAGTAACAGTACAATAGTATGGTAATAACGTTCTTTTTTATTTTCCGTGGTGCCAGGAAACGCCGTGTAGCCCTGTCAGTGTATATATATATATATATATATATATATATATATATATATATATATATATATATATGAGAGAGCGATGAAGATAAATCCATGATATATCATGGAATCTAATGGTGACAGGGCGTGTAAAAAAGAAAATAGAAAAACAAAAGAAACGATTGGTAGAAATCAAAGAGGATAGATTTACCGGTTTCGTTCGGACTAACGAACGTGAATATTTAAAATTGTTTGAATAACACTAAAACACAGGAAAAAAGAAACACATCGGCATGTTTTTGGCACGTGCGTTATTATTTCAAAAATAATTGCGCAGCGCGTGCGACAAATACGTTAAAAAGAGAAAAGTCATTGCCCGTCTTTACCTAATTTTTTTTAGAGAACATGCCTCCACATCAATCGTACCCCTAAACTCACACTACTGTAGACATATTGATGATACACTTCTATCAACCGACATGACATTTGTCTCCGTGACATTGTCGACACACTTAATAAAATTGTACGCATTATTTTCTGCACCTTTGAATCCTAAAAGTCCGTGATATCACTCTGGAAAGGCCTTCACTTCTCAGCCTATAGAAAACCAACGAATAAATATGATGTTATACATTTCCACTGCGACTATATATATATATAGCTATATAAATTTATTAGATTGTTAATAGATACATAATTTTATTCGAATTCATTCATGAAGGTTCATTTATTTTATTGCGAGCTGTAGAATAAGAAAATCTAATTGTTCATTCTTCAATATATGTTACTAGAAACAAAGTATAGGTTAATTATCTATAATACTGTGTAATGATGAACTCTGTTTGCTCAGAATGGACAAAGTGACGAAATTGTTGGAATTTATCTAGTTAAATTTGTCCTACTCAGTTTTTTTTTTAATCCCATACTGTGTCTTTTGAAATTTTAGTCCGTTAAAACGTATATTAACAAACATGTTCAATTTCTAAGCACATTAAATTGATCCGGTTACACGAGGTATATACTGATTGCCCCCCCCCCCTCACTAACAAAAACTCGCAACATTTTGTTTTTTGGACAAAATCCAAGTATGGGAAAGTGCCAAATTTCGATTATGACTTGTTTTGGTTTACAAGTCATTTTCCATTTACACGTGTAGCACTAACACGGTCAGTTGTCATGATACATCAATACAGGGTCAATCTTTCACATGAAAGGGTTACCAGTGATGCCAAATAAACCCTTATACAATATCAATGGGTACCCTTACCCCCATTACCCTTGTTGTATCCACCCTCGGTCACTTACGTCACAGTGTTTTTCCAAACTTATAACTCCCCATCATCAGCTTCCACTTTCATATCGTACCAATTTTCGACTTTGACAATTTCCACATGCACTTATACATTCTAGTCCATGCCTCCTGCAGATACACCTTAGGTTATTGCCTCCTTCTGAACCGTTGCAATGACTTATCTGAATCAGTGCATCTGGAGCAGAGCTTTTGTTCGTCATCACTGTTTGCTCCTTTCCACGTTCCACCCCCACTCAGATGGCACCATTTCATCACTACATCCCATCCACTCTATAATCTGGTAGTAAGTCCGCAAAGAATGAAATTTAAAGGCAGAGGGCGTTGGTGGAAGTTGTTCTGACGTGACGAACGTCTTAACTCACAACTTTTTTGTAGAGCATATTGTATCTAATCGATGTTAGGGAGTGTTTACTATCCGCATTGAACGAAGCTACCATTTCCTTACCACCATTGGTTTCCACAACATCCAGGCATTGCTTCCGTTGAGAAAATGCTTTTAAACAGTCTGTCGTTGTCTTTCCCCTCTTTTGACGATTCATTGGTATCCCAACGGCTTTTCTATTCCAAATACCCTGCATACCGAATCGCATACGGCAAAGGCATGCAGGAACAACAGATCATTAAAAACTTCTTCACCATGCACCTGCTTGAACCTCAGTATTGTAAACTTTTTTCAAACGCATTTCCTTTTTAAAGCGAAATACATTTTTTAATCCATCATGGCGTTCAAAGATAAGACATTGCATTATATTACAAAGGTCGTGTATAAAGTTTAAATTTAAATTCAACAACAAATTATTTCGCGCTAAAAATACAATTATAGACGAATAAATACAGTTCATACAAATCCTCCTCCCATAAAAAAACATGACTGTTTTAATTTGTTACATTTTTTTACTATATTGTAGAAACACTTCGTTTAGCAAAAAACGCAAATAAAACACATTTTAATACATTTCAATAAATGTTCCATTAATTATTTTGAATTACTTAATGAATTCGTAATCTCTCTTTTTCATTCATTAAAAAAATTTAAAAAATAAAAATTATTATAACATTTTAATAAATTATAGTTTTTTTTGTTCGTTTTATACCAGTTTAAATTATTTTAAAAAAAATCACTGTCAATTTCAGAAACTATACTTTATTACAATCTTTTGTCAAAAATTTTACTTTATTGAATATAAACTTTGTTTTTTTCTTTCAGAAATTATATTTTATTAAATAAACACATTTATTAAAATGTTTTTATCTATTGGTCGTTATTAATATGAAATTCAAAGGCTTTTTAAAAAATATATTTTAAGTATATTTTCAAAGATTCTCTTTATTGTTTACATATACGATGCTTTAGTTTTCATAAAAAAAATACATTCATGCACTTTTTAGTACCCTGTGATATAACATAAGTAAACGCGTGTTTTTTTAAACATCAAAAAACATAATTTATTAATTTTGGGAAATTAGAGCAACCCATATTATTCAGCTAAAACTAATTATAATGAAATGTTCATATTAAGAATAACACTCCATAAAAAGGGATTTGCCTTGTGTTTATAAAGCAAGAGATATGTCCATGCAGTATAACTGATAGTAGTGTTATCTTTCGATGTAGACGAGGTTGTCATCACAATCAACTCAAACATTAGTAATAATCCGCAACTGATTTTAAGAATGAATATTTAATCAGACAAATTATTTTTCAAAGAAAAATGTTCACGTTTTAAAAATTAAAAATGTATGACAACACCATTTTATTATTAAGTGTTAATTTAATGTTTGCTGTCTAGCCTACGCAAATTACACGAAATAATAGATTTGCACTAAGATTTCTAATAAAGTAATGTGTTATTATATTCAATGATGTTTAATTAATAAGCACTGAGAATTTTATTAAAATTAGTTTATTTCCTGAATAAGTGAATTTTTAAGTGAACGGAGGTGCCAAAATGCCCATAGTCTGACTGTTAGACATATCTCGTTTGTTACTTAAGAACATGACGTCATTTTCCAGTGTACATGCCTGCAATAACGACGGCCACGGTTAAACACGCCCAGAATGTGTGTCGCATTAGGACAGAGCATGACATTAGGCGGTCGCTTGCGATTAATTTATCTTTTAAATAACATATCCATAAATCAACGCGTCTATTTAAAGAGCTTCGTCCGTCAATTCCTCTGTTTGTCACGATAAGGTTGAAAATAGAATATTCCATGCTAGATTCTATAAATTCAATGGACGCGCATTTTTAGTTTTATATTTAGTTCTTCACTTGCAGTCAGATTAGGATTGAGTTGAAAACTTAAATAAAGAACGAATATGGACAGTATTGATAATCATATTATAATGAAATGACAGATTTTTTGTTAAACGCGATATAAACGTCTATCTTGCGAAAATATCACCACAGGATTAATGTATGACAAGACAACATGTCAGAATTCGGTTTAAGATTTTAGATCAATAGAAACATTGCAATACAATTATATTTTAAATAACAATGCGAGATTAATTTATAACTATGTCATATATATATAAAATGAATATAAGAAAACACTGTGCATATTAAAGATCACGGTGTCCAAGAATGAGAAATAAAATGTAAAATCATAATTATATATATATATATATATATATATATATATTACATATATATAACTTTATATATACAATATTTATATTTCGATGAATATAAACACGTGCTTCCATCCTGTTATGCAAACTTTAGAGTGTAAAACGCGTGTCTTTTGCTAGTGCCTGCACTAATCCACTTAAAATGGTGAGGGGTGGTAAAACAAACAATAAGTCAAGTAACCACATCGGATTTACTGAAATGCATTAAAATACTCCTTCTCTATTATAAAATGTAAACAATTGATGTTTTTTTTAAAAATATATTACGTAATCAGAAATGATAACAATTCATGTACGAAAATGTTAATTACTGACGTAATTCTATCATTTTAAATAAATATTTTAGTAATATATCAAGATAAATAGTGAGTGTAAACACTGGCGAGGCATACCTCTTTTTGTTATTATTTACAGAGTCTGTACACTGGTATATGTATTCTGTCACACATTATATATATATATATATATATATACATACATTTATAATAAATATTTTTTTGTTTATTATCTATGTACGAATACGTTTCGTCCTTTTATAATCGGGAGTCATCAGCATAGAGATATGACTATTCGCTACTGGTCATGCGATTCGAAAATCCGGATTCCGAGTATTTTGCAACGCGAATCCCGACGTCTAGAACCACTCTGCCAACGCTGAATAGCGAATAAACAGTGGTTATTTTAACACTTTATCGGGCGGTATGACGTCATAAGAGCGTTCTACTTAATGAAAAGGAACGATGCACATATAGCTAGCGACGTCATGCTGTGTTAATAGTATAGTTACTGTGCTCATCGAGACGGGTTTTCTAAGAGCTACACACACATTACACACATATATATATATATATATATATATATATATATATGTTGGTATATCAAGCTTTAGTTAAAAATAGCACACCCGTTTATCTTCCAAGCTTAAGTTTGAAATAGCACTGGCTTTCGTCTAACACGCTGTAGTTTAAAATAACATGTATTTTCATCTGTCACACTTAAATTTAAAACACCAAGTTTCATAGTCTGGCAAGTTAAACTATGAAATAGTATTTCCTTAGGTTTGTTACACGTTTCAATCTTAAATATATTTTTCCATTTGTAATACGTTTCAAATAGCATGTTCGTTTATTTGCCATGCTTACGTTTAAAATATGTGTATTAGTCTGTCGCACTTAAGTGTTTAGATAGCAGTGTATGTGGTCTGGCACGCTTCAGTTTTTTAATATCATGTATTTTGATCTCTAATGGTTACGTTTGGAATAACATGTTCATTGGTCTGTCAAGCTTAAGTTTTAAATCGCATTTTCTTGGCTAAGCTCGCAAATTGAATGGACTCATTTCAAGAATGTCTCGTGTTTCTAATAACGTAACGAAACATGAACTTCAATCTACAAACATGACCAAGCTATGAAAAATGTATATGCGAAAAAGAAAGAAAGAAATGCCTGCATAATTTGTTTTTATTCAATTTATTTGCCAATATTATGGCGTCGAGTAACCGAGGAATGCTCTCCGGCTAGAGACAAAAAGAATATGAAAAAAAAAGCTTTAGAAATGTTTGCACATTCAATTATAATATTGACATCTGAGCTACCCTAAACATGATGATAGAAGTTCACATACAAACAATTATAAGCTGCACTGCAATGTCCTTCAAACTCTGCAATAATTAATTGATTCCTTATAAAAATATCATGTTATTCATCCATAAAGGCCATACTTCACTCGCAATGCAATTTAACGTATCGCCTTGGTCTCCTGCCACGCTGTGAATAGAATAGCCAATGTAAGACTCCCTTTTCGCAGTTTCTTGGCGAGCGATCTAAAAAAAGTAATTAAACCAACTTCTCATTATTTGTAAAAGCTAAAATCTCGATATTACTAAAATTGTCTTTTTCGCCTCTAAATTATTTTTGACATAATTTTTATTTGATTAACTATTAATCGAAATGAAAATATATATAGCAATCCAATTTATTATAATTGTAAATGTGAAATTCAGTCTAGCACAATACATTTTCTTGTCTTTGTAATCAAATCAGCTAGTCTAATTAAATAAGAATTGAATCTATCGAGTAAAAAGCCATGCATGGCTTTACAATTCTTAGGAACTCAAAAGAATTAATTCTTTGGAAGCTATTTACATAAATCATTTCATAGTAGTTAAAAAAATTACCTCAGAAAAATTTGTCAGAATCTTATATGAATATTATTCAATTAATAATTTGAAGGCAAATCGTTTCTGTAATTATCACATTTAACTTCGTAAATAGTATTAAAACTAATAATTTGCAATAAAGAACAAAAACAGCATATAACAACAGTGGGGGTTATCTGCTTACCTCGGTATTTTTAAAAAATTAGATTTGCCACGTTTATTTTCCGAAATATTTGTGTTCCAATCAAAAGGATGCAATTCTGTAGGAACGACTCCAGTTTTAAACTTCCCGACACGAATAAAATTTAATATACTTACATTTTATTTTTCTTAACATTATAATCCACAAAAAACGACGAACCAGAATCATATATTAGTTTTGTTGGAAGAAAGCTATCTATGGTAAATAAACCATAAATAGACTGATTGTAATTGATATGGTAGATGCTGTCTTATAGTTCTATATTATCTTTCGTTGTACTTTTTAGTGTGTGGGGGGTAAATTTTTTTCATACGTTTTGTATAAAAGAGAAATATATTCACAGTCGAATGCAATCAGGAAAGGTAAAATAAAAAGATTACAATAGTACATTATAAATACAATTAATGAGACATGTAGTAAAATACTTAACCCGTAGCGCGAGATTAAAAAGGTAGAAACTAGGACAAAAAAGAAAGAGGAAAAGAGAGTGAAAAAGAGAGAAAGAAATAGTAAGAAGAAAGAGAGAATGAAAATGGGAGAAAAATACTTTAAATAAGAGGATGATTAGCGGCCACAAAGCGGTTAATTTAGGAATTTTCTTAATTTTTATATTGAACCGATTTTTCAAACTTAATTTTTCTTACTCTAAACAGAGTGGCCCAACGTATCACATTATTCTGATATTACAGAAAATCATTTATTCGTTAAAAGAACGCTAGTGCGTCAAGTTACACCGTTAAAAATAACTTCACGACCCCCGAAATAAAGCGAGAATTAAAAAAAAAAAGTAACAACATTTAAAACATTTATTTCCCCAAATTTATAACTTTAAAGTAATTCCCGCAGCGAACGCAATCGTAATTTAAAAAAAAATTAATTGTGTTTATTCCCTTTTCGATTGCCCTTTAGTCGCGTTGTTCAGCGACGCTGTCATATTTTGGAATGTAATTGAATTATCACACAGTAGAATGATTTCGAAATCGTTTTGCGAACGCGAAACAGTGATGCGAAAAATTTAATAACATATTTCATTCCTCGGAAATGATTTATTTTAACTTGTAAAACTTATGTCGCATTTCTTTACATCTTTCTCTCTCTCCGACTCACACCCACATACAACTCTTGAGTGCATTACTGGTAAAACGAAAGACGCATTTGTATGAATGCAATATAGTTTGACACAAACTTAATACCCTTCCCCTATGCAATCGGTAAATAAATTAACAATCCTTTTAGCGATCAAATCGTATTTAGTGCAAATAAGCTTTAATATATACCTGATTTAGCCACAAAGTTACCGACATTATTGTCCAATGATATGCTCTAAATGTGCACCTGTGTGCTGCAAGCTCACATAAATATGACTGATTTGGCTTTCACGGCCTTCCTAAGTTCAGGAATAGTTTGTGAATGTGTTGATGAACATTAAGCTTGAGATAATTCTACATAGAACATTATAGGTTGATTGTGGTCTGGTGAGTGTGAAGCAGATATTACATCACCCGTCCTACTGATTAGACTATCACCAAATTTTCCTCGCATATCATTGAACGGTGATAAACCAAAACCAGTTGGGCATTCACGAATGCAACTTGATTAAAAGGTAAGGCATAGACTGAAGTTTGTATGTACCAAACGTGGGTTGATTGTAGAAATGACTGTAAATTTCCTTCACGTCATCATTTTATCATTTTTTTTACTTCTAATGGCATAATATGTATATGTTTAGCATCGCCTGTTTACGTATACAAAACCTTGTATTCCCAAATTAACACTTATCTGGTACAAACAAGGCTCAACTTCGCTGAACTTCAGTAATCTAACAAGAACCAATGCATTACCATGCTTAAGGCGTATATAATATATGTATATATTAAATATATTTATATCTATATATATAAAGTATATTTTCGGCTTACAATGACCAAATAAAAAAATGAATAACACTATAGATGATGTATAAGAACTACATTATATGGGGTCGTTCAATTTATCATTTTAATATTTCGGAGAGTTTTCTGTCTTTTTTTTTCAAATATGATTCTTTCATGGCAAAATGAATGAATACACAACTTTCATGAATAACAGATCATCCAATACATAGAAGAGGAATATTCTGTTTTTTAATAGTTTCTTTTATGTTTTTTTTAAACCACAACAACGCTTGTTCTGTCATATGATGTCCGTCTTGTGTCTGCATGTGTTTGATGTCTTCATTGGACATGTTAATTGCTAAGAGCATTTTTCTTTATTACTACATTATTAATATATTTTCTTCAGTATATTTGCGTCAATCAAGTTTTTTATTAAACTAAAGTATATGTAAGTTAAATATATTTCTAGCTTTGTAAAAACAGTGATATTCATTCACAGGCAGGCTTTCGTTTTATCACAGCTCTTCAAAGATGCCAGACGGCAAGTACTTCAACTCTGGATTGAAATCCGACCGCCTAGTTGAGAGTTAGAAATTCTAACGAACTACAACTTAGCGAAATCTCAATGTTTATATAAATATGATCAATCAACTACCGAGGAGTACTTCATTCGTTTTTACAAAGATCTTTGCATTTTCGCCAATAGTAGTTGGCGATTTCACTTATTAAGAGTACCCAACCGAAAGGAAGGATATTTAGAGTCATCCATAGAGAGAGATTTTCATTGTATAACCTTTTCTTTGTGACTAGATAGATAATTCATGCTGGGATAGAAACTCGACAGTGCAGTTACGATTTTGCAATAACCATGTGTGTGTATTAACGTTTGGCTTATCGACACAATGTATTTGCAAACATAGGCATGAGAGACCAGCACAACTTAAACTTAAAACTTAAAATAGAGAAACCATTGGATATACGTAGCCTCTTCTGGAAATACGTAGACGCATAAAATTATAACAATATGGCTCAACCAATGAACTTAATTCAATTATGTATTCTGTTTTCGGCAGACTATTTGGCACAGATCACAAGTGACGGATCAGGGCTGTCAGTTCCGTTATATCTCCAGAAGAGTATCGGTTTTTGGCTTGCAACGACCGGTTTCACATACAGAACCGGCATTCTCAAATGGTCACCTGTCTGAAAATAAGCAGCTGAGATTGAACCGAAAAAACATCGCCAATTGTACCTTCATTTCATTCCCCAAAATCTGGATTGCATAAACGTAAACCTCTAGATATATTTGTCATAGTTTTAGCTGTGTACTGTTGGCATGTTAACAAAATGGAAGTTGTCAAACGAGTGTCGAAAACGACATCAAGCAGTATCCAGTCGAGAACAGATCCAAACTACATTTACGTAGACCTTTAGATATTTGTGATTTGCTGTACTGTCATCACGATATCACATAGAAGCATCCCGAGGAAGAGTTAAAAATATAGTTGACTACATCCTTTCTTCTATTCTCCAGTTGAGTAAAACATCCGGCTGAGTTTCACGTAGACCTTGAAAAATATACTTAAGAAATATTTCAATTTTAAGAGTTTCATTTATTGCAAAATAATTATATTTATTGTTATCTTAGAATCAGCCACTACGAAAAATATAACGTATCTGGTCAATAAAGTGCGAGTGAATTAAAATAAAAGATACAATATGCAGGGTGTTTATTGAATGGAACCTATAATGTTAGGATTATGTTCGATCTGCGTACAAAATGAAATAAGTTCCCATAAACTAACGTCTGCTTAGTTTTCTATTCTGTGTAGTAGTGCACTGTTATTTCTACGTATACGATAGATATATACTACCCCTCTCCGAAGATAACTGGTAAAATAAATCTATGTATGCTATTCCCTAGTACACCAATAAATTCAGAAGGCATGTAACCAGACAAACAGAAAAGCAGTGCGGCTTAAACGATCCGAATGTGTTGATCGTAAAGTGCTCTTTAAATAGTCAACCCGTGGCCATTGTTATGTTAGATCACAGAACATAACACATCGAATACAGACACGTAAATATGATCAGCAGAAACCACAGTACAAGAAAGGGGTCACAAAGCAAATAAGAATGCTGATGGGGTTATTTTACAAAATCAAAATTCGCAGAAAGGGACATTTTTTCATATATAGAATATGATCCCGATTATGCTATCTATTTTGCAAACACATGTATATTAACACCTGTGTATTTTTCAAGCTTTAATATGAGGAAATGGGCAGACGGAATAATAACATATTAGAAGGGCGACAGAATAAAAACAAAGTAGGAATATAAAAGGAAACTGAAAAACATAATTAGAAACAATTCAGAAAAATGTTTGCTATTGTGAAAATTAAAAAAAAAGCAACGTGAGTTTATCCACAGTTGTCTCAATTCTATTAAATGCATTTGAAACTTACTTTCACAATTTATAGGTGAAGAGAGAATTACATTGAATATCTTCATATAGATCGTGTAAAGACTGGGTTCGTGGCCTCGGTCCAGAATAGCATTTTGATTGTTAAATGCGCAAATTGAATGGGGAATCTTAAGCGTTCCTGCCATTATTAGAAACGGCAATGATTACAGTTTATTCTTTAGAATCAGTTACTAGGAAAACTATTCAAGTATCCTTTATCAACGCAACTTTTCAGTTGAGCCAGAGTTAATCAAAATCAATTAAACTGTACACAAGGTATTTGTAAAATCGATAGCATAAATTTAGGATTATGTTCTATATGCTTACTGAACGAATGCAATCTCATAAAAATACGCGTTGAAACAATTCGTTTCGATTTATGGGTCACTGAAATAAATACTGAACGACACTCTTTATTTTAAACGTCTAGCATAGAAAATGTATGATAATGCATTGTTTTTTTCTACATGTGGCTTAGATAACCATTACTCTTTGACTGGTTCAGACAAAATAAGCATTTGTCCTGTGTAGGCATATTCACAAAAAACATCAAAAAGTAACACTAATAAAATATGTTTTAAGCAACAGAATAGCATGCAACAAATACAAGTTTTAAAAAGTATCAGCATAAATGATGCACAATACTTTTGTAATAGAACTCCATAAATAGTTTAACTTCTAGCAATGAAGTGCTAAACCCCGCAGAAAGAGATTCGTTTACACATGTAGTAAAACAAAACAAATTATGCCATCGATTTTTCAAACACACTGTATATTCAAATACATCCTCGTATCTACCAGATGATGAATACGTTGCTATACTGTGCAATACCATTGTAATCGCTACACGTACTAATTGAATGGATATATTTTAAACTGCTTGTCATTAATAACATCAGAAACGTATGCATAGTTCGATCATAATTGCGGAAAAATTTCGAACATTTTTCTTGTAACTAGTTTAATAAAGTAAACATCACGAAGTCTGTCAATATAATTAAGTGTCCACATAAATCGCAAGCTGTTTTTATAATATTTATTGGTGTTTAGCTTGTGGCATTCCATGGTAACTGGACGCCATAGAAGAAAGAAAAACATCACTATTGTACATTACACTTTCTCTCCAATTTTTAGTTAGTTTATAGTGTATTCAATTACGTTATTGCTTTTAAATAAGATTAAAAGATGTTTTATTTTCATAATTATTTATACACTTTTGCGAAATCTCGTTTATGGGCTCTCATCAGAGCAGAACACGTCGCATAAGCAGTTGGGATTAACTTGATTCTAAATTGAAGCAATATGGGGCAAGCTTGGGAGATAGAGAAAACCAGATCCCTATCAAGATACCCTCTGGCGGGGTATATAATTAGTCAGTTACGGACCCATTCGGATTAAACAGTAATGCCACACTAGGCAATTAGCATAAACGCACCTCAAATTCTAAGTATAAGGTAATGACTGGAAGTGTTCACCTAAGACCGAACCGAACTATATATCGATCCAAGTAAGGAGGATCGGATTGATCAAGTCTGTTTAATAAACTTCAGTTACAACCTCTCTGACAATAGTTTACCTAACTCAACCATTTAATATCATCGCCAATATAGTGGGCCTTGGTACAATTGTGGGACACTTCTTCAAACACAGCTTTATTGTATAGAGATGGCGAACCAAGCCATACTGTTTCTCAAACTGATTTTGGACACTTTCTCAACTAAACGACAGGCATTTTCCGTACCCTATCCATAACTCCGGTACGGTTCTTTCTTGAGCATACCATCCAAACAACAAATCTTTATCTTCAAAAAGATATCGTACATCTGGAGAATTTTCAACAGTTAACAATCAGGATGGCAGTGAGACTCTCTACGCTTACTTACATAGCTTCGATGACAAAATCTGGCGAGGATGCAACATGGCTCTATGTTTGCGTGCAAGATAATCAACAGGAATTTAAATTCACCTGTTTACGCGTTTTCGCCACATCCTCAAGACGCTGTCTCCGCGGGCACCTGTAAAAGATGTACTATCGTGCTTTCGTCTCGATAGACGAAATACATTTTCTGTCCGCTCAGTGGAATAGCCTAATAAAAGAGGCTGTGATGATGTCTTCCATATCCAGGTTCTAAGTGGTCTTGGTTAAACATTCAAACTGTATATAGATGTAAATATTCGAAATGTCTTTTTACCCGACTTGTTAACATTTGCTATTTTTGCCAATACATTTGAGTTGTTTGATTGTTTGATTTTAATAAGGATAGACGAAGCCTAAATACTGTTATAAACGCAGCACGGCTCACATCTGTTGTGGGGTTACTAATCATGTAACATCTCAAACATTAGTGGTTGGCAGGGTCAGTTACATAGCGCTACTTCCATCAGGGATCTTTTTCCATGAACTTATGTCGTTGGTTAAATGACAACATATATGTTAACTGGAGCAGGGACGGTGCAGATAGGATTTCACAAATGTAAGAATGCAAGTACAAACCAGTGCGCACTATATAACAGTGATAATTAGAAATATAAAGTTATGTCAATTGTAACACAATGTTTACTGTTTTACTAGCCTAAAAAGTATTTTCTGTATATTCATGATATAGATAAATCCTAAAACTCTGAAATGCAATAAGGAACAGGCTATTATAAGCAGTTTAAAAACGTAACATACATGTATAAAACATAGTTTTGGTATTTGACTGTGATAGAAATAGGTATTTCAATAGTTAGAACGTCTAAATTACTTTCAATAAAATTAAACATTCTTCAAGCAATTTCATTTTACTCCGATTCTATTCGGTGCCACTCGAATCCAAACATCGATTTCAATTATCATTTACTGATGATTCATTTGAAAACAAAAAACAAATACCTGGTAAGATTTTAAAATAAGATTTAATGCGCGATGGAGCCGTACACCCAAAAATATTATGTTATAAAATTGAAATGCAGGTTCATGGCTGGCAATATGAGTGTACGGGGTGAAAATCCGGCGACAGGCAGCTATATATATATATATATATATATATATATATATATATATATAGTACTTATTATAAATATTATTATTTAACCTACATACAGTAGTGTTACAGAGCATGTTTTACAAGTGTTTGAACGTAACAAAATGAGATGTTTCGTCAATGTGTGACAATAGATGAGACATAAATCCACCACTTCATTCTAGAGTAAAATTAATAGTCAGATTAGTGGATAGCAGCAGGTAAAAGCCGTCGAAGCGAACAAAGGTGATCACCTCCACAGGCCAAATTTGGTCTCGGTATTTTGGGGGGGTGCACAATATATTGTTTATCGATTACCGTGAGAAATTAAGAACCATTAATAGAGAATAGTGTATACCACTATTGGTGCGTTTGGAGGAAATAATTACCACAAAAAAACACACAGCAAATGAAAAGGCAATGCAATGTGGCACAAGCTGATCGCACCATTGGCAAAGTTACGTGGAATTGTTTCGGCACCATACAGATCAGCTCTAGCGTTTGCAGACCTAAAAACTAATCAAGGGAATGAAATTTCGCTCTGACGAAGATGTGCTATTGGAAACTGAGATTTACTTTTACGTCATACACAAATTATTTAAAAAAACAAAACAACTATAGAATTAGATAAGGACACATCGGAATCAGTGTATCACCCTAGAAGGACACTATGTTTATGAATAAAGTCGAGTTTTACCTAAAGGTAGTTGCTTTACTAATTGTGCCCGCCACTTATTGAGATATGTGTTCAACCAGATACCGATATATATATATATATATATATATATATATATATATATATACAAAAAAAGAAAATGGTATCATTCTTATCTTTCAGTTGATCGGCAGACAGCATCAATTGAACAGTTGTCAACAGTTCGAACATTTTAATTTGTCGATAATTTCGTTAGCGCGATGTAAGATTAATGAGAGTTTTATGTTTGAATTAATCGCAGAGTCGTTCCCTTTTATTTTATTCGTTATTTGTTCATGTTAATTAACGAATGACTTCGGGAGATATTTTGATGGCTAATTTAAACCAACAAAACCTGGTATTGCCCGGGGGAGGCATGGATAACATTAGAAGTGTTAAAAAATGGATGTAAAATCTTTATTTGATCCTCTCTCACTATTCCCGCTCTCTATATCGGTCTATTCTTCTCTCTCTTTTCGCTCCCTACCCAGTCTCTCTCTCCCTAGCACGAATCCCTTTATAAAAGTCGGATGTAACATGGGTCGAAACGTGACGAGAATATCATCGATGTTTCGAACATTAGTCCGAATAATGCATGTATATCCGCAATAATATATTTTGTTCTGGGAGAGAGAGTGATATATATTTATTACGAACAGAAGGCAAACCCGATGCAGCCGTGTAGATATGGTTTGATCCAAAGCTACGCATTTGTACAAAAAGGGTGAAAAAGCCAAGATTTGAAGAAGAAAAACATCAATCATTATCAGATTAGAGATAGTGTGAACATGTGTATCAGTTGAGCATAGAAAAAGATGTTTATAATTAATGAGTACGTCCGTTAATATACACTCATGCATATTCGAAATAACAATCTTATATCGCTTATCGTTATTATATTCTAGTAGTAAAATGCATTTAAACAAAACGTTAGTTATTTTACAGCTTTTATTTTAATTCGGCTTCAAACAGGTCTATATAATTTTGACGAGCGTCATCGCCCTTGTGGAGATATTTTCTACTTTCGACATCAGAGCGATATATTCAGAAACTGAACTTTCAAAAATAATCTGGCTTTTGCCGATCTGCAAATATTTTGAGAATATCCTTTTAACCCCAATGTGTGTTTTTATTAAAATATGTTACAGATTGCGTCAACCGACAATTGATGCATAATGAATACTTCTCCATTTATATATGTATCTCCGTTTCCACTGTTGAGACTATATGGGTAACTTAACACTTACGCATATAATGTTTAAAATAGTTATCTATATATCAATACGATAGCGTGTGTGTTCGTGTTTCACGCTTCCGGCAAAAGCTCTGCGCATGAGTGCCGCACCTAGATTTTGAAAAACATTCAACTCGCCTTATTTTCGAAACTTTTTCAAGTATTTCCCTTTGGCGCAATGGTTAGCGACGTAGTATTTTTGACTTCGGCCCGACTGGTTTATAGTTCGATCCCAACCAACCCCTAAGATTGTTTTTCTACATTTCGAGGGGAAGGGGAAGAGAGGTAGGGAGGGGACGACCGGGAATACACATATTAATACAATAGCGTGTGTGATTTTGTGTGTCATGCTTACATCAAAAGCAACGACCTTCCGAATACTACTCATGAATTGGCTTGGCCTTTTGGCTAAGATCAAAGTGTAGTATCTGTTCCTATGGATACTGCACTCCATAGACTGGTATTGTCTTGGCCTTCGAGGCTTGATTTACGCCGGTCTGTGCAGTTCTAAGAGGTCCACCCTCCCAGGCTTCGCCTTCCCTCTTTGGGGAGGAATAAGTTTATTGCTTACTGTCTGGGGCGCCCCTAGCGGGGAATGCCAACGGGGCTGCCCAGGCAATTTTTAATGGCCAGAGTGCTCACTTTCTCGAGCGCTGGCTTTTCAAACCCCACTTTCCCGACCCGACCTTGGGTCACATCTTACTTGTGGGAGTAAGATAAAACTGGCCTTGTGTATTTTATTCAAACATGTATAGGTTAGGAACAAGATAATTAGTATTAAAAACACATTTCGTGTAATTTACACGGGTCCCGCTAGTTCTCTAATATTACATTAATTTTCTGTATTGTCATGTCACAATTGAAAACCTTCATGATCCATTACTCGTAATTATTTTATTTGAGTAACTTCATGTATTATAAGTCTTTTTAACACACATTGATGTTTGCCCTTGACAAACTGTAAATAAACCAAATGTTATACGGTATCGAACATGCGACTTTTACCTATCTTTTGAACACGCATGTCGTGTTTGTTGATATAATAAAAACACGCAAACGTGATTTGCCGCATACTTAGGAAATGATATTACCCAAACACGTGGCAGCTAAATACAAAGATGAAGACTACATAGTCATACTTCATAATAGTAATTTCTACTGTATAAACAAATATTGCGAATTCCCAGCAAAATACTTTCCAGCAACATTGTGTATTACTTGCATATTTCGGAGAAACTCTCAATTAACCCGAATTCAGTTTTAGCTACAAAAGTAAACAAACATTCCTTAGCAAATTTATAACTTTGAGATCACCGTTTTGCTACAGGATACTTTAAATAAGAACATAATTTGTATGAACGTTATTGCTTTCGGTGACTAGTACATAAAACGTTAAGACTCGCAATATCACAGTTTTTTTTCATGTTACGGACATTGAAAGGAATAATTCTCATAAAAATTACATAGTTTTCGTTTTATAATGACTATTTCCAGTCGGTATGCTGTAGTAAGCAAATAGGGAATGTTAATAGTTTGATTAAATTCCAAATAGTTATCATTAGAATCTGATTACAGAGCCTTATTATAATGGAGTAGAAGGACCCATTAGAAATTCCACGGTGTTTTCTACATCAACTTACATAATTTACTTTTGAAATGATACATCTCTGTGAAAGGCCAATACTATTAAATAAAATGGCCTTTTCTACTTCCGCCAAATAAGTTGTAATTGTCAGCTAAATATTATTTTAATAAATAAAACGAATACGTTTATTTTCTTTTTATTGTAAATTGTAGCAATTAAATTATTTTTATATAATAGATATTCTGCCATATTACCGTAAAAATAATTGTCAGATAAATATTCTCCGAATCAATGAAACGGTTTTTACTTTTTGAAATATATTTATTAAAATAATACATTTTTTTAACAATTGATTTGAAAATAAGTAAAGTTGGAAGTGTTTACCTTAGCGAAATCAGATTAATCACTATCTCTGGTAATTCGACGATTTCAATTTTTTTTCAAATGTGTGTAAAAAATGATAACGTACGTACTTACATGAAGTTGCAAAGTGTGTTACTATATAGACATTTCGTTTATTTTTATATGTGTAACCCAAACAAGGAAGAGTATTTTAAAAACACATGGATGTTTATGACAACGCTTATTATACGTATATAATGACACGAGTACAGAACTATGAATATCGGTGAGATTTTACACAATGAAACATTTTAATAATTGTTCGAATTGTTATTACAGTCTGAGACGAAATATCCATTATACTAACTATTATTTGCAGGGCGGTCCGTGAAAATTCTACGATGTTGACCTACCGTCTTATCTCCTTACCCTAGAAATATTTTCAGTTACATGTTAAATAAATGAATAAAATGCATGTCCCTTAATTTGATTACAACAAAATTGTATACATGACGTATTTTACAGTTTTACAACAGTAACTGGGAAACACTCTTTATTTTTGGGTCGGCAACGCTGGCAGATATTTTTAATTTGTTGTTTTCATTTAACTCATCTTCATCTGGAAATGAAGTAAACACTCTTAAACAAAAACAGAAAAAAACACTCTTAATCGATGGCGAAGACAATTTTAATTAATACATCTTATTTCATTTGAGAACAATGTACTTTTAATTAAGCATGCCTTATTTTTGGCATTGGCGTAACGAGTTAATCATTAATTTATATCCTGTATTTCATTTCTAACGATCGGATTATCTCAATTTTGTAAAATGGGTGCTAGAAGTGATAACGTAAATATGTAGCAAGGGTAGAGGCGCGTGTGTAAAAAATAACGTTGAACATAGACAGTTTCATTAATCAAGTTGGGTTTAGTTTGTTTTATGGAACATGATCCATCTGTGAGTTATTTAATGCAGAGTTAAGTTGATAAATATGATTCTACAGGTAGGATAATTATTTATACTCATAGAATGTATTACTCTTCGAATGCATCTTATGTAATTTATTTCTAAGGAGTTTCTAATCCTAAGAGGTTCCTAATCCTCTAAAAGAGGTTCCTAATCCTCACGAAAGGTGAAAAATAATCAGAGTATCAACTCTGATTCTTAACCCTAATGATTCTTTAACTCTAACTCAGATGTATTAACCCTAACCCTAACCCATCACATAATCAGAGGTTCCTAATCCTCTAAGGAGACATTACTCTTTACGAATAACAATACCTAGCCGGAAAAGACTCCGACAATCCTTCAAGCGACAAGTTTTGTGTTTGAAATAAAGTTGTTAAATATAATTCCATAGGGAAGGAAATTTGTATATTCCTAGAACACACTGCCCCCAGATACCCGCAATAGCACACTGCCCCCAGATACCCGCAATAGCACACTGCCACCAGATACCCGCAATAGCACACTGCCACCAGATACCCGCAATAGCACACTGCCACCAGATACCCGCAATAGCACACTGCCACCAGATACCCGCAATAGCACACTGCCACCAGATACCCGCAATAGCACACTGCCACCAGATACCCGCAATAGCACACTGCCACCAGATACCCGCAATAGCACACTGCCACCAGATACCCGCAATAGCACACTGCCACCAGATACCCGCAATAGCACACTGCCACCAGATACCCGCAATAGCACACTGCCACCAGATACCCGCAATAGCACACTGCCACCAGATACCCGCAATAGCACACTGCCACCAGATACCCGCAATAGCACACTGCCACCAGATACCCGCAATAGCACACTGCCCCCAGATACCCGCAATAGCACACTGCCCCCAGATACCCGCAATAGCACACTGCCCCCAGATACCCGCAATAGCACACTGCCCCCAGATACCCGCAATAGCACACTGCCCCCAGATACCCGCAATAGCACACTGCCCCCAGATACCCGCAATAGCACACTGCCCCCAGATACCCGCAATAGCACACTGCCCCCAGATACCCGCAATAGCACACTGCCCCCAGATACCCGCAATAGCACACTGACCCCAGATACCCGCAATAGCACACTGACCCCAGATACCCGCAATAGCACACTGACCCCAGATACCCGCAATAGCACACTGCCCCCCAGATACCCGCAATAGCACACTGCTCCCAGATACCCGCAATACATTGCCCTCAGAATACATGTTTCCTATAAATACATTGATCTAATGAATACATTGCTTCCAGAAGGAAATTTCACAGTAAAAAAATGTACCTCTACTAAGTGAAGGAGATCAGCATTACTCAAAGAAAACATTACTCGCCCCAAAACATTACTTCGTTTGTAACATTACTCTTTGCTATTGATAATCTTTTTTTATAAACGTGATTGCCCTTCAGCCACCGCCTACTAGTATCTATTTAGGGAGTAAAAATTAAAAGACGAGATTTTTTTTTGAAGTATCAGATTAAATAATATGGATGGAAATGAACTTATAGATACTACAAGGGCATGACGTGACCAGTCGATTGATCGGATCGGGCCTCTCCGACTTCCCTGTTCAGCCAAAATAAGAACCCGAAGTGACTAAGCCACATACCGCTCAGCGAGCAGGATCCCGTCCTAAGAGCTCACGGGGGCTACCCACGGAAAACAGGTGATCTCATTTTCTCATCAGTCGGCGAATTCACGACTTCTCCGACAGTACGATCCATTATGCAGAAAAATCTAACCTGTTATAATCTTAAAAATAAGAATTAGGATTACGTGTAAGAATAATGCACTATAGACAAGAAGCCTGAAGTGGCAAGTAGCGTGTAAGCGAATAAAATCTTTCTTTTTTTGTAGACCCAGAAAAAGAGAAATAGTGTTAGGCCCCAATTCCCTTATAGAAATGGTGTAATGGTATTATGTATGCATGCCAATTTTTAAATAATTTTAACACCATAGTTATTTAGAAGATTAATACCACCCCAACAAGAAGAAGAAAGTGGCAGAGAAACGTCACTATGCACTAAGTTATGACATATGTCGAGTCAATAAAAAATACTCTAACTGCAATACATGCTTAAGAACGTACAATGATTATTATTTTTACTAGCAGGACGGCCCGACATTGCTCGGGATTGAATTAGGATCAATACTGTGTACTTACTTTTTCACTCTGCTCCTAACACTGCATTACATTCTTTGTGTTTACTGCCCCCTCAGTCAGAAGCTAAGATATTCGAATAATTCTCGGAATTAGTGTCTTATAGAGATTGCTTAAATTTCATTAAAATCGAATATACGTATTTAAAGTATGAAGAGTGTTCACTTCCGTATCGGTCATTTTGGCGGCACGTACATATTCGTCACATAAGGGATAACCAAGATATTCGTCACATAAGGGATAACCAAGATATTCGTCACATAAGGGATAGCCAAGATATTCGTCACATAAGGGATAACCTAGATATTCGTCACATAAGGGATAACCTAGATATTCGTCACATAAGGGATAACATAGATATTCGTCACATAAGGGATAACCTAGATATTCGTCACATAAAAGGGAAACCTAGATATTCGTCACATAAAAGGGAGACCTAGATATTCGTCACATAAAAGGGAGACCTAGATATTCGTCACATAAAAGGAACACCTAGATATTCGTCAGATAGGGGATAACCTTGATATTCGTCACATAAGGGATAACCTAGATATTCGTCACATAAAGGAAGACCGAGATATTCGTCACATAAGGGATGACCGAGATATTCGTCACATAAGGGATGACCGAGATATTCGTCACATAAGGGATAACCTAGATATTCGTCACATAAGGGATAACCTAGATATTCGACACATAAGGGATAACCTAGATATTCGACACATAAGGGATAACCTAGATATTCGTCACATAAGGGATAACCTAGAGATTCGTCACATAAGGGATAACCTAGATATTCGTCACATAAGGGATAACCTAGATATTCGTCACATAAGGGATAACCTAGATATTCGTCACATAAGGGATAACCTAGATATTCGTCACATAAGGGGTAACCTAGATATTCGTCACATAAGGGGTAACCTAGATATTCGTCACGTAAGGGATAACGTAGATATTCGTCACATAAGGGAGAACCTAGATATTCGTCACATAAGGGATAACTTAGATATTCGTCACATAAGGGAGAACCTAGATATTCGTCACATAAGGGAGAACCTAGATATTCGTCACATAAGGGAGAACCTAGATATTCGTCACATAAGGGAGAACCTAGATATTCGTCACATAAGCGAGAACCTAGATATTCGTCACATAAGGGAGAACCTAGATATTCGTCACATAAGGGATAACGTAGAGATTCGTCACATAAGGGATAACGTAGAGATTCGTCACATAAGGGATAACGTAGATACTCGTCACATAAGGGATAACGTAGATACTCGTCACATAAGGGATAACGTAGATACTCGTCACATAAGGGATAACGTAGATACTCGTCACATAAGGGATAACGTAGATACTCGTCACATAAGGGATAACGTAGATACTCGTCACATAAGGGATAACGTAGATACTCGTCACATAAGGGATAACGTAGATACTCGTCACATAAGGGATAACGTAGATACTCGTCACATTAGGGATAACGTAGATATTCGTCACATTAGGGATAACGTAGATATTCGTCACATATAGGGTAACGTAGAGATTCGAGACCACTTCCATTATCTTCCCTAGAAGAGTTTTTACACATGATTAAAATCTCATAAACATGGGATATATTCGAAGTTGTAATGGGTTATAACGTCATAACCCTTTTTTAATGTTCACTTACAGAGTCGGGAGTACTTCCATGGTTTATCCCGGTTTATTTTACATACTACAGTTTTAGATTTAATGAAGATTCTTTAATTTTTCTTTATATATGGAACATCCAAACATAACACATACACACACCCTATAAGTTTTTTATAGATATTATTATCATTATTATTGTCTATTAATGTCGTACGCATATGTCTTATGTTTTTCTGACAGGTTTCGTTATATCATACGTGCCCTGCATGAAACAAGTTGCGAGCGATGTATAATACATAGACTACGTGTCAGAGGGAAAAAATCGAAATGTCCATCATTGAAGTTTATTGGTATGTTTTTGTTAATAGGTCAACACCGTTTTACTTAACGAGGTGCGAAGAATTGGAAAAAAATAGCGCGGTAAAAATAAGAATAAAATCGAACTGTGTAAATATTGTTTCGTTCAAATGTGTTATTATTTCTATGTGTTAATATATTACGATGATGAAGAATAAAAGAAGAAGGTATTGACGTTTTCACATCGCTTATGTGTAAAGAAAGAAAACAAAAACATACGCAGACAAATGTTTTATGATGTTGGAGTATAAGATATATATATATATATATATATATATATATATATATATATTTATGATGCAAAAAATAATAGTACAAAATATGAGTATGTAAATATATATATATGTGTGTGTTGATATATATATATATATATAAATATATATATATGTGTGTGTGTGTGTGTGTTGATATATATAAATATATGTGTGTGTTGATATATATAAATATATATGTGTGTTGATATATATAAATATATGTGTGTGTTGATATATATATAAATATATGTGTGTGTTGATATATATATATATATATATATATATATATCAACACATAAATATATGGTGATATATATAAATATATATATTTGTGTGTGTGTTGATATATATATATATATATCAACACATAAATATATGGTGATATATATAAATATATATATTTGTGTGTGTGTTGATATATATATATATATATATCAACACATAAATATATGGTGATATATATAAATATATATATTTGTGTGTGTGTTGATATATATATATATATATATATATATGTGTGTGCGTGTGTGTGTTGATATATATAAATATATATGTGTGTGTGTTGATATATATATATATATATATATTTATGTATATCAACACACACATAAATATATCACACATATATATCAACACACACATATATATATATATATTTACATACTCATATTTGAGTATTATTTTTTTGCCTTATATATATACATACATATATATACATATATATACATGTCAACATATATATATATATATAGGATTAAAATAGACTTATGTCAAGTAAGCTTCACAGAAATGTTTATGTTCGATCAATGTTTTACCCTGAAAATTGAAACAAACGTTTTTACGTAGATTACTTGGTATAAGTATATTTTCATACTACTTTTAAGCTCTAGTCTGTTGAAGTAAATACTTAAAATATATATTCAGAATATATTATTTCATAATATATTATTTCAGAATATATCTAATAATAGTGAACGTACACAATGTCCCATGTAATTCGTGTGGAGGAGAGAGACATTGTCTCATTTTTGGATTATATTATATGCACTTACATGTGCAAAAATGTATCTTTTACCGAGGTAGTAACATTGTATCCGATATTGTAGTTTTTTGTTTGCTTTAAGATACCTTTTTTGAACATTGTTCTTGTTTTCATCTGGGTACACATGAAGATGCCCCGGAAACCACGTGTCCCGGCGAAGAGCCCGTTTAATGTTTTTGTATATTGTATAGCTGGAGATAAACTTTGTCTAAAAACACCTAGAAATAACGTCGATACGATTGTGTGTACTATTTATTTGGATCATTATTTAAAAATAATTTCAAAGTTTTAAAAACACACTCTTATATATACTTAGGAGTGTGTTTATATACATAGATATTTTTCCAGATTGCGAAACAATTACGTACATTACTTGTTCAAGTAGCAAGGTATGCGAATATGTACATGGTTTTCTCTTGGTAATTTTGATTGTCGTCAGCGTTAGCGAAAACTTCGATGTCACGTAAATGCGTTTGTAACATGGTCGTTTCTGTTAAAAACTGTATGCACTCAGAGTTATTACACTATCACAACAGAAGATACACCTTTTATATATCTCGTTTATATCTTTAAACAGAAACACACTTAGAAAAGGCCTATAATTGACATCACTGACGGTGAAACTGCAGAGAATAAATATGGTAATTACTTACTGGTTTTCTGTTGCATGAGCTTCACTCTCCAATCATTTTAAAATACGTTGAACTTACCTGCAAAAAAAAAAATTGCTCTCATAAAACATGCGTTCATGTATATTTTTCTGATGATCAACAAATTATAAGAAATTAAAACGGTATTGAAATGTACAGATAAAAATTATACACAATTGAAATGTCGTTTTAACTAGTATAAACAAAAATATATATAAAAATTATACACAATTGAAATGTCGTTTTAACTAGTATAAACAAAAATATATATAAAAATTATACACAATTGAAATGTCGTTTTAACTAGTATAAACAAAAAATATATAAGATATAATGTACACACACGTAAATATCTTGCTACAACAGCGTTAACCCTGGTTGGGTTGAGCCGGCTTTTTTACTGGCCTGTATTACACCCTGAACGTTGCCAACCGATGCACGGCGGTCCTGAGCGGGGTCGTACGTGATGACGAATACATCGGGATTTCACTGTTGAAGGCTGACCACCTATGGATTTGAGTGCTCAGCTAAGTCTTCCTTCTGTGGAAGAGAGGATTACCTAAAAAATGAATCCTCCGTTTAGGCGATGTGCTGCTATCCCAAGCCATAGAATACGTCACTGGAATAAGATAGACGGCATTGACTTTCAAATCTTAGTGTTGGCAGATAGCAATAGTTCACACACGATCGGCTCGTGACTAATACAAAATGTCGCGGAGGCTTTCAGTGTAAAACACTTCTAAATTCCGCTGTTCGATAAACCTCATTGGCTACGTCATAAAAGTGTATTGACTAGACAAAGGATTTGTGGACACCAATCTACCGACGCCAAACCAAGGTTTACTGAAAGCCCACAGTCTGATCTAGCAGACCCAACTCGACGATAAACCTCTGCCTTGACCAACCCGCACGAAATAGCGCCACTGAGAGACGAGCGTTTCCAGATCCCCCTGTTAGACCAAGCAGGAGATCACCGTACTTTTTATGTGTTCATATGCATACCTTTACATAGATATATTGATCTATTTAACATGAATATCAAATTGTCAAAAACGGAACGAACGAAATTCTTCGTATACACAAATGTCTCACTATCCCTGTTTAGCAATATCCAGACGTGAGTGTGTAAAAATGGACTTTTCCACATAAAGGTAAATTACGTAGAGAGGAAATTTACATTAGAAAGCTCACTTGTCATGAAATTACGAGCATTCTTTATATTTTTATTTCAATATTGTGATACTCATTCCAAGAGTCAACATGTAGAAACATTAGAGAACCTCTATTCATACCCTGAAAATAGCAGTTTTTATCAGGGTTTTCGAAGTCTCGTTAGTCAACGGGTAGCACATCACCACTGTGACGTCAGCATAAAAAAGAAAACTCAATGGAAAGGACGTCTCTTTACAAAAGTCACGGTTCAACGCAGAATGGTCAGTATTTCTCTTTCAACTCCAAGAAACGCCTGTTCTTCTTGTTAGTATGCATCTGTATATATTATTTATTAGTGTGCGGGTCTGTATCGATGTCAATGTGAAACTTGATTTGTTTTTGCACGTGTGACTTAATCCCCACTACGTCGTTCAGGTCTGTATTTAATCTGCCCGGCTCGAGTTGTCCGTACAATTGTCAATCGGATTACTTATTGGACAAGGTTATAGAACAATGGCTGAGGCGTGAAATGCTCGAAACTTTCCTCTATAACGAGAATTGGTCGAGAATAATCCTGCTTGATTCGACGAGGAAAGAGCATATGACGAAATTGAAAACGAAGTAAATCCACTAATTATTTGGCTAAAGAAAGCATTATAAAATAACATGTTAAGACTGATTTTAAGTGATTTATTGTTCTTTAATCTTAGTTGAAAATCAGTACTGACATAGAAAGAATCGCTAACGTCATAGTTAATTTAGCAAACTATCATTGATTAGAAAAGTTTATATAGAATGACATATATTAAATCTGCGAGACTTGTATCAGATTTAAGAGAATAAAAATATATACGTGTTGCATACGAGCCATGATTGGAGCATAAACATAAATAATACATTTATTATCATGTATTGTTAGGTTTATTTATTCATTTTTTGCCGATTAATTGTCATAAATTTAGGAATCAGTAGTCTGTCATATGTTTAAAAAAATGTTTTTCGGTGCACATGATGAGCCGAAACTTGGAGTTTACCAGAGATGGAAACGGGGATCTGAGATTCCGGTTCATCAACGCCCGTACATGTTTTGACAAATTTAATTCAATAATAGATAATATCAGGGAATTATATTTTCAGAAATTAAATAATTTTTGATAATAATTTGTATTTTTTGTTGGATAAGTGTAAGAATAATCGATCAGTTTGATAGGGTTTTTGTTGCTGTATGTTTCTGTTCAGCCCTTGAGAGTAGGTTAGTTATTAGTAATCGAATCGGGCGCACCTAGCAAGGAATGCCGACGGGGCTGTTCAGGCATTTTTCTAGGCCAGAGTACGCTTATCCTAGTGCGTTGGCTTCTCAAAACCACACCTGACCTTGGAAAAGGGGTAAATAATATGTCATGAGAAATGGTATAAATTTAAAATGTTAAAGTTTTAAAACGTTTATAATTTTTCAAATTACGCGTCTTTTCGTCATTTAATGTCGCTTGAAGAAAAAGCATTGCTGATATCTAAAGGCGGAAAAAAATCCCGACGCAGGGGTAATCGAGAAGACTGAGTTTTTAATGATTAGAATGTAACATGGTAACATGATTCTAGCCTCTATCAAATAATTATATGCGTTCGAATTCTGTGGGAGTACTATATAACGTAACTCCTTTAATCCAAGGACGTGGATATATATCTTCAATTTAGGATGCCTATCGATACTTAAAATTGGTAGAAAAGTTGATGTCTCTTAGGTTTGGGATCCCTTAACATTTCTGGTAAGTTTTATGATTCTTATTGGAAAGAAAAGAACGTGTATTCTCTCTTAATTCGATACACCGTAGTATTTTACTTGGACGACTGGTGTCTGTGTAAGACGTGCTCTTCTTGAAAGAAATAACATCCCCGATGTTGTTCGTTTATTATGATAAAAATACCATTACCAAAGATAGATTATTCACAAAAAAACTTGAAAGAGCTAAACACATTTGGTGGGGGTAGCGACTTGGAACATAACATGTATTCTCAAAGATTTAGAGAATATAACAGTATTTTTAAACCCGTCACTGCGGTATCTATGGCAGTTATTTAACCCAGGACTTTTACTGACAATCTCTCAAGTGATAGGGAAGGAATCAGATATAATTATCTCCTCTTGGTCTTCTGATTCAAATTATTTTACATATTGCCAATATTGTACATATCAACGTTCGTATTAAAATAATATCTTCACATATCTGAACGTATGCTAACCGCCGGATCAACAATGCTTGTCACCTGGAAACATCTGAAGTCTTTAAAATAATCGTTGTTTTCTGATAAAATCTCATCCCAAATCGTTAGCACCAATTTTATATTAGAAATGTAGAACTACACTTCACTGACAAGCCTAGTTATAAGATTGTATTTTACCTCATTTACTTGTAATATAGCAGATGGTTTGAATGTACGGCTATGTTTAATTTACTGACGCAGCACGACCAAATTATATGTTAGTCTGCTGTTCCGGTTAAATTAAATATTAACCCTCGTAACATAAACAGATGCATAGCATATTACTATCGAGATATTTGGTCTAATACAACGTTGGGTCGAGTTACTGGTAACAAACTGATGCAATTACGAATCCAACATATCACTTAAGACCTACATATCCTCATTGCCCAATCCGAGCAATTTTTATCTCCATTATTTATACGGACTATAATAACATTCGCTACTTTCCCTGACGCCGGCCTTTTCTCGAAACTCCGTTTTTTTTTTCTATCTAATCCTATTTACTAACGCTATTTTTTTAATTCTCCAATAATGCCTACATGGACCTTTGTTTAGTCTTATTTGACTCGGCTATTTTTCAAGTGTGATGGAGAGAATAGATTTTATTTCAGCCGTTTAGACATAAGCCTCATTTTCATATATATATATATATATATATATGTATATATATATACACACACACACGTACTTGTAGTAATGTGCTGTTAAAAACTTTGTGTATACTGTGGTTTGAAAATGAATTTGTTTTATGAGGTTATATATATATATATATATATATATATATATATATATATATACATATACATACACACATTTATGCATACACATACGTACTTGTAGTAATGTTCTGTAACAAACTTGGTTCATTCTGTGGATTGAAAAGAAATTTGCTTCATGAGGTTAGCCCATAAGTTTTTTCAGAATTTAAATTTTCGGTAAAATCTTGAATTATTGGCAATGACTTGTACCACTAAATATCCATTTAGATGGCATCTTACATTTTTTTAGATACATTTAATTTATAACATGTTATTTTACAGGAAAATGGATTACATCTCAGCTAAAAATTTTCAGTCGTATTTAAGCATCCATTTTTCAAAGAATCTTTCTAAATTGTTAAAGATAACATTGGACACTTCTATGTGGTCAGCAAAGCTTTATTGCCTATTCTTTAAATGTTACTACACATGTTTTTTAAGTGATCCCTACAGGTGTATACAATAAATTCTGCAAATAATATGAAAGCGCAGGTACTTAATTATATAATCAAAAATAATCAGATATAAAAAAACCCTCAGAATGATGACATTTTATTAATATTTCATCACTTATTCAATAGTTCATAGATAGCGATGTTTCTCTCATGACATCTTTCTGATGACTTTGACCTTTATAAAACAGTGAAACATGTTTTCAAATACATTTGTAAAAAATAACCTGCAACAGTATCAGCGCACTGTTATAAATGTATAACTATGTAAATAATTAACGAAACGATTTAATAAAGTTCAGTGATAATTAATTATTTAAAAAAATAATTATCATTTAAAATATATCTCTATGACATATTGGATTTCAAGAGGCATTTAAGAAAGGCTAACACGTTTGTTTTACTTGAAATAGTTAGTATAACATCTTGACTCGCCCAGAAATATCTTTGAAACCCATTTAAGATTGTTGATTTCTTATGGATTTCATTTAGCTTCAACCTTCAAATAAAAATAAACATTTACTTAGAAATCGCAGTTTTTAAATGTTTCCGCGAGAGTGTGACCATAGTATTATGTTATTGAATATTTTCAGAAAATATAGTTTCCCCTCATATCTCAGTTTTTAAATAAACTAAGATAGCTGGGCACGAAGCGTTCGACTGTGGAGTTTATTCGGAATTCTTTACACTTTAGATTTTCCTCTAAATAAAACTCACAAAAATAGGTCAAAGACGTGTGCGCACACCGCGCATGACTAGGTATTATTTTGTAAAATTCATTTGTACAGAATGAGGAGCATCTACACAAAATACTTCCTACGATAATATTCGTATTGTTTTGGGCGAAACAGCTAGTTGATATAAAAGTATCGTCTTCGAAATTGGAACTGATTAATATGAAATCATTTTCAGCAGAGAGTACTTCAGAATTTTAAAATAGTCATTTATTTTTTTTTAAGTTTGAAGTTTTTTTTATTGGTCCCCCGATCGGGGGACACATTTTTTGAGGCATGTCCGTCCGTCCGTCCGGATTTTTCTCCGCAACCATCCATTGAATGTCTCTGAAATTTTGCATGAAGTTGTAACTTTGGTCAGGTTAGAAAGTGACATTCTCCGATTTTTGTAAAAAATTCTGGTTAGCCTCCCAGAGGGTCAAAAGGCCTTGAGATGACAACAAAATAACATTTTTTGCCCCATAACTTTTCATCCATCAATTCAATTTCTCTGAAACATGGCCAAAATGTGAAGGCAATTGTTCCTAATAGAAAATAAGTATCGCTGACCTTGGTAAAAATCTGGTTCGCGCGCCCAGGGGGTAAAAAAAAACAAAAATGGCAAAAAATGACCCTTTTCTCCTATAACGTTTGATCCATCTATTCAATTTTTCTGAAACTTGGCCAAAATGTAGAGAAAATTGTTCAGGATATAAAATGAGCATCCTTGACCTCAGAAAATTCGGCTTCACGCCCCCAGGGGTCAAAAATGCCCCATTTGCCCAAATGTATTGCATTTTACACTCGCCACATCGAGTCACATACAGAAGGGGGATCACGCACGCACGGCTTGTTATTTTAGTTTATTCTTCTTAAATTGTACAGTGTTTTTTGTTGTCGATAAACCTCGCAGCTTAAGTATAAAACATACGTTAACAGCCTCAGAAAATCCGTTTGTTCTTTCATAGATTTAATCTTAACCAGACTTATTGATTTTCTTTTTGATTCCCGTGCGTATGTGTGTTGACAATGGCGTCCAAATAAATCAATGCTCATTCAAGAAGTGTTTTTTTGCTGATTTCCAAATAAGAAAAGCTTTATTTGTTTGCAACCGATGGCGAAGCTAAGGTTTAATCTATAGGATTTAAAAATAAGGTTTATAAACGTAACTGATATCGGATGATACGTGCATTCTCATTCAATACATTACACTTTTCGAATTGGAAAGCTAAAAGCTAGGATAACAATTATATAGCAGAACTGGACTCCGCAATCTGATAAATGTGAAAACTGAATACTTCGAACAGAGACGCAGAATTAGAAGGAAGTGAAAGTCTAATTAATTTATATATATATATATATATATATATATATATATATGGTAAAATGAAAAAGGAAAACCAAAAAAGGGATGTATTTTATGTGTACATCAACGTTTCGTCTTTATTTATAAGACTTCATCAGGATGATAAAATAGAGAAAAAATGTTATGCAAGTACAGATACATGTAGGGTAGACATATTGGGAAAAATAGAATGAAATAGTGGCCAACTGCTGGGTGGACGTCCGTATTTGTTGGAGAAATAGAAATGAATGTAGAAAAGAATGAGTGGGGAAAAATGGAAGGATGGGGTGAGCCAGGACTACTGTGGCTTGTGGTAAGAGAAAGAGGTGGGGGATGAGCAGGGGTAAAGTGGATGGCAGAGAGGGAGGTGAGGAAGAGGGGGAGGGGGGTGTTTGACCAGATGGCTGCGGTTCAAGATTGAAGGGGAAAAAGTAAGTTGGAATGTTTGTGTATGGGGTGTGTATGCAGGGAAAGGAGGATGGGTAGAGAGGAAGGGGGGGCTGTGATTTTGGTAGATGAGCGAAAGTTATGGTCTTAGAGAGCGTTTTGAGAAAATGAGGGAATTTAAGAAGGGGTATGGGAGAAAATAGTTGAGTGGGGGAGAGGGAGGATTTGTTGTGATAGGGTGTGAAATATTTGGAAAATGATAGCAATGAGTGAAGGATTGGGGTGTGTGGAGGAGGGCGGTGATTGAAAGGGTGGGTATGGAATATTTGAAATATTTGGAACATGAGAAAGTTTATTTATATATATATATATATATATATATATATATATAAATGTAATAAGAAGATTAAAGGCAATGCAGAGAGCTGGATTGATGAGAAGCTGGAAGGAACAAACATAAGCAATCGAAGGAGAGGACTTACTATTTATTTTTTATTTTCAATCTTACATAAACGTGAAGCTTGGTGTCAGCTGTCTGTGCTGTCCGGGTTATGATTAGAAATCATTTGATATTTCGTGAAAATCCTCCCGTCAAAAACGTACAGAAAAGAAAATTGCGATTGTGTGGAATTCACCAAAATGGATACCAAAGTGTAGTACTAAAACAAACGAGTCCCGCAGAAAATGATAAAATAATATTTTTTTAAATTTCTTTAAATTATGTTCTTTATATAGATATGGTGGCTAAAATAGGTGTGTAATATTACATTTAATTGATTGGTTTCAATCAAAATTTTGTTGTAATGATATACTTATTTTTTTTGTTTGTGTATTTTTATTTATTTGTTATTTTTTGTTTTTGTTTTATATAGAGTAATTACTTTAATACTTTTTATTTATTTATTAAATTTGCTTTGGTTATCATATCTTCAAAGAATATTATTATTCGTGGGTTTTCTTAAATTAGATCATGGAATTAATAATAATTTGAAAGAGTTTACAATAAGTAATTAGGCTCAAGAACTTATGATTTGACTCCTTGCCAAAAAGATTCCAGAAAAGAATACATTACACAAAAACGCAAATAAAATTAACATTGATACAGACATTTTCTTGAAACCAATTATACAAATCTTTTTTCAAAATATTCTATTTCGTTTTTTAGCCAAATAGTGTGTTCCTTTTATTCTTTGGGAAGTGTGGCAAGTTAATACCAAATATTGAATCTTAAATACTACTCAGTACCATATCATCCACCCATATGCCATTTCCACAATATTCGTTCCACTTAGATATATTTGCAAACGTATACTTAGTATTCCATGCTATTAATTAAGGGTATGACTACATATCAACAAAATCATTTCATTATCACATCACTACAGTATAAATCTCTATGCATTACTGGATGAAGTATGTGAGGTGCACTGAAGACAAATTCCTACCAGTAAAATACATAGCTCTGTTGTACTCGCATACCCTTAATGTCAATAAAAGTGTACAAATTTGGAAATTTCCTTGCTTTTGTACATTTAGTGTATATGACTTTTCATCTACACCCTATTAAAGGAATATGATTTCAGTTTACTGGCATTTATCATAGAATGTCACTATTCTTGTAAAGGCTATGCCTCAATACAATGGTCATGTTCAAGGTTTTTTCGTAATTTTCTGGAAAACTAAGCTATATGGTAAACTGAAATTGAAATACCATCAACTAGACACTAGAACCACCTATCTCTGCCAAAAACAGCTGAATCCATCAAATAGTTGATGAGATACAGGGTGGCACATACGTACGTACACACGGATGACACAAAATCATGCCTGCCCTTTCTGGATCTGTGTTGCCGTGACTAATGATGCTTAAATTCTACACACTTATAAAACCCATCAAATAAAACATGTGTGCAAAGTTTTAACTAATTTGGTTTATTGGGTTTTTAGTTATGATTGATCAAAGAAATTAGATTTTTAGCATAGGCCGTTTCTGTAAGTCTATTTAAGGGATAGAGCGCTCTCGCGCTTCCCTTGATTTTGCGATAATTACATTGGGGCAAACCGTCTCGGTTTCTAAGATGAATTCATTAACTTTAGACGCACATCGATCGCGTATAGAAGACGAACTATATTCACCACAGACATTTACAGAATGGAATCTAAAAATGACATCTTACAAAACCCTCTTTTCGCACTGCTCTAGTTTTGAATTTACCTAATCGTTTTGAAACCACTGTTCATCCGTCACAGTATATCTTCGTCTGGTCAAGGTTACGTAAATCCTCTGAACAACGACTAGTTACTGTTCAAGAGTAATCAACGCAGACGTACACAGTTGAAAAACAAACACTATTGGACATTTATTACTGAAACTTGGTGGGCAGCGAAGGCATATACTGAAGGTTCTTTGTACTAAACATAGTTAGACTGCCAAATAAATTGTGAATATTATAACTATTATGTGTGTGTCATTTTTGGGGGCCACCCTATACATATTACAATCAAGCGTTTCCAGCTACAGAACCCCTAATCTTAATATCAATAAAATTAAGAGACAACGGCATATGTGCGTGCGTTTTGCGACTACGAAAATTAAATTAACATGATAATATACTATTAATAAAATATGCAATATCATAAAATGAAATAAAATTTTACAAATGCTATTTAAAAATAATTTAATTACGAGGTTTAATCCACCAGAATGTATTTAAGTTTATTCGTAAACTAGTAAACGATGTATATCTCTTGTTAATAGCTGTTACAAAGGAATTGCTTCGTTACTACTCGAAGTTTGAAACAGATTTAGATGCATTTGAACTGTTTAATAAAAAATAGTATTTTTATTTCAAAATAATGCACACCACCGAAGATTGGTTTAGATTCTCCAGCGTTACTGATGCAGCTGGGAACTCTAGGTTTAATTTCTCCTCGGCCCACGACCTCTCACAGACGGTTATTTTTCTGAGCTGCCTTCCTGATCGTGCGTACCAGCAAGTCTTACTTTTCGACCTGTTCTTGACCTCACTACCCAAGGCTTCTGTGGCGAATGCTCATAGCCCGCTCTGAAACAGATCATGTAGTGGTAATGATACTTATCACCTTCAAAACTCGTCCAAAACCTAAAAAGCCGTTGCTCAAAACGACGAGAAACTATGGGCAGGCTGATTTTGAACTCCTCAGGGAAAACATCAGCGACGCCCCATGGGGTGAAACCTTACTCCATGCTGATTAGTGTGCAGATGAGCTAAACGAATGGGTAAAGCAGGCATTGATGCTTATGTCCCCACGCAAAAATTCTTCAGCAACCCCACTCCCCTCAATGGTTTACCTCAGAATGTGCAGCTGCTATTGCTGCGAGGCAGAAGGCTTTCCGAAAATTCGGCCACAATTAGTAAACTACGAACAGACAGAAATTTATAGAGGCAAGAAATGATTGTTAACTAGTTATAGATGAAGAAAAGAGAAAGTATACATATATAGCCAAAAAACGCATTCAGTTACAGAAACTAGGTACTCGTGATTTCTGGAAAATCTACAATAGTGTGATGAACAACGGACACTCGACAATTCCCCCGCTATGAAATAACAACAATGTTGTTTGCACGGCAACTGATAGAAGCTAACCTACTTGCCCAGCGTTTCGCTTTAAACTCCACTTTGGACTCAGCAAACCACCATCTCCCTACATTCCCATTGCGGACTGAAGCCACACTTGAGAACCTGGGCACCACCTAATCTCAGGTCAAAGACATGAAAAACTTGACACCTCCAACATCTGTGGGCCTAATCTTATACCAGTAATAGTAATAAATAAATGCTCTGCTGAGCTGGCCTCTATCTTATCAAAACTATACATAAAATGCCTTGCTGAATCCTGTTTCCCTGATAGTTGGAAAATTGTCCTTGTGTTACCAGTCATCAAGAATTCTGGAGATAGAACTGATACTCAGAACTATCGCCCAATCAGTCTACTCCCGATCTTTGCTAAAATATTTGAATCATTAATCAATCTAGTGATAGTCCGGCACTTAGTTAATGCTAAACTTCTTTCTGATAATCAATACGGGTTTAGACAAGCACGTCTACCTCATATATACCATACCGGTCATCTCTGAACGCATATATCATACACTGGACAAGGTAGGTGAAGTTAGGGCGGTAGCGCTTTATAAATCTAAGGCCTTTGACAAGGTCTGGCATGGAGGGCTTCTCATAAAACTGCACTCATATAGTATTACTGGTCAACTATTTAATATAATTACATCCTTCTTAATAAAGGAAAGATACAGGTCGTCCTTGATGGTCGTTCATCTAAGCAACATGACATAAATGCTGGTGAACCCCAGAGATCTATCTTTAGAACTCTACTGTTCCTGTTTTTCATAAATGACATCCATGATGTCATTGAGACTGAGATAATAATATTTGCTGACGACACCACGCTCTACTAACGCCATGTGGGAAAACCCGACGCGCACATATCTGAGGCAATGGCTGAATACTTAAAAAAATTACCTGCAGTGTGTAGTGGATGGGGGTCAAACATGGATATTAACTTTTAATGCCGCAAACACAAAGCTACTTTCCTTCAATAACTGTAAGAAACCTCTTCAACCACCGATTGCCATGGCAAATAACACCCTACCTGAGAGTTCATCATTTAAGTTCCTCTACAAAACCACCGTCCGCCCATGCATGGAGTATTGTTGCCACATCTAGGCTGGTGCATCATCCACTAGTCTCCCCCTTAAAGACAAGGTCCAAAATCTAGTCGCCAACTTTATGAATCCCTCACTATCCACTAAGCTTCAGCCACTGTTCCATCGCCGCAATGTTGCTTACTCGCGCCTGTTTTACAAGTACTTCAATGGATTGTGCACTGATGAACTTGTTGCTCTGGTGCCCCCACGACGTAAATTTACTAGACCAACCTGACAAATCCCATCCATTCACTGTGGAGGTCCCCATATGCCGTAGAGCATTCTACTCTAAAAGCTTCTTTCCTCATGCTGCTGGACTCTGGAACTCCTTCCCTGCTCCCTGTTTTCCTGACGGTACTGACATGCGGAAATTTAAAGCTAAGTTACACAGACATCTCGCTGCACAGCTCCTAATTTAGGTTGACCTCCAAAACTTTCACCCTTTTTCTCAGTATCCCCTTACGTCTACAGTGGCGGGCTGCGTTGTTTGGGGTGAACGATGTTATAAAAAAACTACTCAGAAAATCCTCATGTAGTAAAAGATTGAAAGTTCTTGTAGCGATTTAAATCAAATAATATTATAAATTCAGATTACAAAAAACATTATCGTAAGATAATTCATAGTTTTATAACATTTCAGATTAATTAAGTTTACAATGACTAAACGATACTGTAATGAATTTAACTTGGTAAATTTTATCAAAAACATATTATGCAAAACTAAGTAACAACGGACACCGAAACCAATTTAAGCAAAACATCCTTTGTGTACTTGAAAGCAAACGAAACTTCTGTAAAAAAGAGTTTATTTCTTAACACTTTCTATCCGGGGGACACAAGACACAGGAATTGCTTCACTCCTGACTACAATGTGTTTGTCTTCAAGTCCAATGCACATTAATACTTGTCAAGCCGTTCGCTTAAGTAATCTAAGTCTGCCAATACTACTCATCATTTCGAATACCATCATAGTGTTTATAATCCTAATAACAACCTTATTAACCTTTATTTTCGAGTGGTTTTTGGAGTTATTAAGTGGTAATACTTTAGAATATTTAAAAAACGGGATTTTTTGAACAAGAAATTGAACAAACCTTGACAAAAACGTATACACCCCTCCTTTCATTAAACCATTCTCTTTTATGTGCTGCATTTATATTCTAGATCGCTTCAGTTTCAGTTAAGCTTTTAGATTCATAAACCATGTGGCTTCAGTTTCAGTTAATTTTTGACATTCATAAGGCATAACGTGTCTGAATTGCGACCTGGATACTATCATATTATAAGAGATTTCAACTGTAAAATTGGTCATGCAATAATATGTTATGAATTTAAATCTGTCCAAAAACATAGATATGATATATAGATATTCCTCACTTCCATTTGGCATTCCCATTTACTACTAAATTTCAGAGAATAAAAATATGGGCATTAATCATAGGATGAGCTCATAGAGTATGTATTATTATACTAACAAATAATTATTCTACACAGCAACTTTGAAGATTCTACTCAGAAAGTTGTATGTGCTTTTCAGTGGTTGGTGAACACATGACCAATTCCCACCTTGATGTCGGCGATTTAAAAGATGGCGTTGTAAAAAGAAAAAAAAATCTTTTGTGCTGTTCTAAATACCATTTAATGTCTTGTATTCATTGCACCCTCTTGAGATATTCCCCTGGCTAAATAAAGAGAGAGAAAATGGGGGGGGGGTATTTGGCTGCAGTCACACTAGTAATTAGAAAGGAAAGCATTAAAAAAATGTAATAACTATTTGAAGAAGCAACGGTCGACATTTTACATTATTTTCAATAAGTTTTTCTTTTTTTATCGCGAGAACAAAAGACTGAATTCTGTGAATGGAACAACTGCGTCTCTTCGAGTTGAAAGAACAAAAAGCTATCGAGGACTAAAGTGGTGCTTTAGAATCAAGTCCATATTACAAAACGAAAAATTTCAAAATAAAAATTAAAATTGATAAAGAGACGGGAGAAAAAATGATTTACAAAGAAACAAAATGGTCAGTTATTTGAGACATCTAAAGAGAATAGTTGTCGTGATTTTAAAAACGAATAACGAAAATATCGAAAGTTATTAATTTCTTCAGAAAAAAGAAAACCGGAATATGAAGACAACTCAGTTGATTCGTTTCTTTGTGTTATATTCTCGTCGGAATTTGGTAAAAGTTTGGTCGAAATAAAACATTGCGTCATTGAATAAAAGGTGTGCCTGTCGAAAGGTCTTGGAAGACAATACAGTTAAAATCTCTCTAGATATAAGTACTTATTTATGGACAGCTGTTACCTATGCATGATATACACAACTGTTTCATCTAGAAAGGGAAATTAGAAAAGTGTTTTTTTTTCTATATGGCTGTCTGTCTGGAAATGTACTTGATAACAAAGCACTATAACGGATCAGACAACTTTTTCCTGTAAAATATAAAAAAAATGGTACAATAACTTGAATATTGATAATTTTACAATGATAGCGTTGAGACAATAAAGATGATATTGAATTTTATCTCATTCGTTACAACAGTAAAATAACTTTTGCTACGGTAATATTTTATTAGAATTTAAATGATCATAATTTGTTTCTAATCAGATGCTTTATCAAAAACAAAATTCCAATAGAAAATAATAATGAAATGCTTACACTGGAATAACACTTTTATGTTACACTTTTAACTATGTGAAATAACAAATTCCCATACTATATGTTTATTTTCATTTTCAAATATATAAGTACCACATTGATTACCAGACAACGCTAGGTTATTTTAGTAACCTATAATATGGCTCCTGAACATAAATCCCGTCTACAAGTATTCATGGAAACATATAGAAAGAAGAGCGAGTGTGAAGAAGAAGCAGAAGAAAAGAACATTGAGTAAATGAGCAGATAAAACGATTAGCATGTGACAATAATTATGTATATGATATTGGTACTTGTTGTTTAGTATTATAAAGGGTGAGCTAGTGCTCAGATATATTAAATCACGTTATGTAGGCATGGTAATGTAATGCCCTCTTTGATAAGGGCGTTACATTTTACGTTTAGTCTCGTAATATATACAGAAGCAAATATTAGCAATGGGAAAATGGACCCATAGTAAAAATGCAATAATATATGTTAAGCGACAAAATGACTATATTTTCCTTCATGAGAAAATTGTCCACGTTACCGGTTAGGGGCAATAAATAAAAGATGAACATTACCCTAGCAACCAAAGAATAGAAACGAATAACAATACCGCATCCCCTATCGGATACATAACCTATTAGTAATATAAATAGATATTTATAAATACTGTGAATTGCAATGCATTATACACTAATGTAAGATAGGGACCTCCAAGGCGTACCACAAACTCGATGAGTTCATCATTATTTGCGTACTTAACATAGGATGCTTACATGCATTTTTAACCCTTTAAATCTCCAAAATACAGTTATATATATATATATATATATATATATATATATATATATATATATATATATATATAGGAAGTGTTTTTTTTAAAGTAAAATAGTTTATGTAAACATCAAATTATCGAACTGGGAAAGAACACACATTCTTTTTCTTGATATTTTATACGAAATTCCATTTTTTCTACGGCGGAGACCTATTGTTTACACTTTTTATTCATGAATTCAACGATACCTTACCCAAAAGTGCTTACCAATAAAATATAGCTTAATCTGATGTGTTTTTAAGGCTCGTTTGCTTAGTATAACATTAAAATTTCGATCGATCAGAATATATTTTGTTCAGATTTCATAAAATGCAATAAAGGAGGGGGTAACGTAGAAAAATATTTTCCCTAATATATTTTACAAAAAATAGCATCATCATAAATAAGTATTGAACATTTCGTAAAAATCTGACCATTACTTGATTTTTGCTATATGTATTAAACACACGGGTGTTAGCGAATAAAAAGTGGTCATTACATAGGAACGTTGTTTTAAGGCGTAAATAAAGTACATTTTTATTTTCTTATTTTCATACGATGACATTTTTAAAAAATAAGCATCAGTTTATATTATATTTGTTTGTTCGAATGGTAAAAAAGTTATGAGAATAATATGAACTTAAATTCAAGTAACATCGTGTTACATATAGGGGGTAAATTCTATGGTGAGCTTTGGAAGTCCTTAATGTACTATCTATCAGTGTTGGCTCAAATGTTACGGGTCGTGTATTATGCAATAGACATTTTAAGTTATGAAACACATTTTTATGAGTTAAACTACTATATGAAATAAGGTCGTAATTAAGTGTGTGCATGTATGCGGGTGCGGATAAAAGTTAGAAACTACACAAACTACATTTAGAAACCAAACACTATCGGAGTCATGTGACCAGAACTTGATTATGGTGAACATTTTATATTTATTCTTTGGAGACACACAATCTTAATTAATACATTGAGATTACAAATTAGTTTATTTTTACACGTACTGGTATTTGTTTCAAAGACACTGGGACGAATCAGGTCAATAAACTTAATGTTTAAGTTTTGCTTTCTTACTGATTTTCTGTTATTATATTACACCAGTTGCGAAAGTGTGTGTGTGAGAGAGCGAGAGCGAGAGCGAGAGAAGGCGATAGAGCGAGAGAAGGCGAAAGAGCGAGAGAGGGCGAGAGAAGGCGAAAGAGCGAGAGAGAGCGAGAGAAGGCGAAAGAGCGAGAGAGAGAGCGAGAGAAGGCGAAAGAGCTTGAGAGAGAGCGAGAGAAGGCGAAAGAGCGAGAGAGAGCGAGAGAAGGCGAAAGAGCGAGAGGGAGCGAGAGAGAGCGAGAGAGAAAGAGCGAGAGAGAGAGAGCGCGAGAGGATAAATCAGAAAGGAAGAAGAAAGAGACTTTAATATAAAGATTTTCCACATATTTTTAACTATTTTCTTATCCATGATCCTGAGCAACGCCGGTTAAATAAATATGTTTTGGTCTTAATATTACATTTTCATATATATTTATATTTTGTTGCAGTAGGTATGAACAAGAATGTGAGTTAAGACATGGCAAACAAAAATAGATGGTTTTATTTTTCCGGCCACCTGACAACTCTGTTTTACCTTTCTGTTCTATTCCGACGAAATATTTGTATTTAAGCCAAATGACCGGTACGATTCAAGAGTTTTGGCAAGCGATGTCTACATGGATTTAGCGAAAAATCGTTATTCATATATATATATACATATATATATATATATATATATATATATGTATATCAAATCCCTGCATTCTTTTACTGCTTGGAATAATGGCAAAACTTTTCCAAATAATAAGCCAGCCAAATATGCGACCAGTTAACAATGGCTAAGGAACTTTTATTTTAGAAGGGCGGCGTTTATAGAAATTCTACTCGAATTCCTAGACGCTAAGAGTGTTTCGAAACAAATGTGGTTGCACTCACCTCAAAAATTGAAAATAGAACTAGAAATAGAATATCTAGATACTGAGGAGTGAAGGGTTGCTCGAACGTTTGAAGAAACTAAAAGTGTTCAGTATATCTTCCTCTCCAAGGATTAATTGTATAAGAAACACATTTGAAAATTGGTATCTTATTTTATAAAGCGAAAACACGCAGTAGAATTATAGGTGGAACAGAGCTCCCCAGAGACGAACGAGGCTCCAGAGAGAAGACGAATCACATTCGATGTGTATAAAATGCTTTATTCAAGCATCCAAGAGGTCTGTTGTCACAAAGACTGATACATCCACATTGATTATATATAATACATATATACATACATATATACATATATATATATATGTTCTTGCCTTTTAAGGGAAGTGGGGTATGATAAACTCTGCTGGGAAGCCATGAAATAAATTCCCGAAACAGTTTTTCATGGTAAACAACTGATCCCTTATATAATGTTAAGAATCGCGTTATAATGTTATAGTAACTGCGAAAAGTAAATTGACTTATAAAAGTGATTTTCCACCGAATGACTTGGGACTGAAATTTAAAAAAAAAATTATATATGTTTAATGGTTAGGAAACTTCCGAGACATATATATAAGTATGATAAAATGATATTTTCATAAAAAAATAGTGATTGCATTATAAATCGTATTATGAAAGAGTGTCTAATAGGATTACATTACGCTCAATATTAGCAATAGATAATTATTATAGTAAAATAATAGCCATAAAAGCAAATATATTATTGAATATTTTAATCTATTATTATATGTTCTATAAAATGAACCAAAGTAGAAGACACATTCATAAGTGAAGATTTGATCATTCATTATTGCCCAAAGTAATAATACATGTGAATAGTTAAAGAGATGTCCAGTATACAAATAAAGGAAATAAATGAATGAAAGCGTCAGATAGTTATACATGTATAGATTGCCATCTGCCAAAACATATTCCCTTTCTGTATTAAGATATATTGAGTTATATATAAGTGAACAATATCAACAGCCACTGAAAATATGAGGAACAAATAATTCACTGTTAATGGTTTAATAGAAAAATGGATCAGAGAATGGAGAGACGAGCATCGAAAAACAATAATTATTACGGCATATACGAATTTAGTAATTAAGCAATAATAATGATAATGATAATAATATCGATAATGGCATATATATTGTATTAGCAAGAATTTAAAAAAATATATTTTAAAAGTGTATATTACATATATCTGAATGTAGATCGTCATGAAAATGAGCGACAAACATAGACGGTAAATTGAAAAACGAAATTTATATTATATATAAATACAAACGTTATTTGAATAATGAAAATAATAGAGATTCACAACCTTAATTATACAAGTAGTAGCCCTTATAATAACAACTCTTAGATATATTTAAATGGCTAGGATCAATTAAAACATATATATATATATATATATATATATATATATATATATATTATGTATATATGCAAAATAGGGCTTCGAACGATGTCTAGAAAACGCTGCACTCCTAGGGATAATGTATATTGTATTAGGTTTATTATAGATAAAAAAGGAAAAGAAACAGATCGAAAATTATTTCATATGTGTGTTTGAAAAGTGATTTTCGTATATCAAAATTAAACAGTTAGGCAATAATAACTACTATAAGACAACAATAAAAAGGTTAAGTTATGCTTGATTAGTATGATAAAAATTATTTCTTTTAAAATCTATTGCTTGCACATGTGAAGGGTTTTTTGCTTATTCCCATGGCGATCTACATTCACATATATATATGCAATATACACTTTTAAAATAACTTTAAAAATATATAAAAAACCTTGACGTTAATTATTTGGTTCATTGTTTTATTCCTAAATTTGAATGTACCTAATTAGTTTAATACCTTGTTTACTACTTATAATATTTTTTGATATATAACTATTTTAAGTGTTTTTCATTTCTAATTCTCCGATCTACTTTTTCGATTAAACAATTAACGGTGAATTCTTTGCTTCGATATTTTCACCGTTTTTTTGATATTTTCTATGTGGACATACAACTCCATATATTTTACACAGATTAGGATAATGGTTTGGAATCCATACATATACCGCTGTCTTACTCTTTTGTTTATCATTTTTCACGTTACTTTATTTATATACTAGCAGGGCTACCCGGCGTTGCTCGGGGTCATAAAAACATATAATTGAAGAAAAATCGCGTGTGTAACATTTTTATATTCAAACTTCTATTTCTCTCCCTCTCTCTATAGCTGTCTATTTATCTTTCTACCTTTCTCTTCCCTGGTCGCCCCATTTCACCGCTACTTACTCATTTTGCTTTTTGCGAAAGCTGATTCTTCCCCACCATTTCTCCTACGTTGCCCAGGCCAATAGTATGATATATTTCTATAAAAAAGTACCACATCTATCTGCGCGTTCTATATAGCTATTTATCTCCGCCTGGTGTTCATACTATATACATATCTATCGCCCCCCGGTGCACATACAATATACGTACCTGTCACCGCCCCGGGGCAGATACTATATAAGTACCTATTGCCGCCTCAGTATGCATACTACATAAGTACCTATCGCTGCCTCGGTGCAGATGCTACATACGTACCTATCGCCACCCCAGTGCAAATGCTGCATACGTACCTATCGCCGGCCCGGTGCAAATGCTAAATACGTCGGCCTGATGCGAATGCTAAATATGTTCCTACTGCCGCCCCAGTGCGCGTGCTAAATACGTACCTATCGCCGCCCTGGTGTGCGTGCTATATACGTACTGATCGCCGCCCTGGAGCGCATGCTAAATATATACCTATCACCGCCCTTGTGCGCATTCTATATACATACTTACTGCCATCCCTGTGCACATGCTGTATGGTACCTATCGCCACCTCTATGCACTACTATACACGTACCTATTGCCACCCCGGTGCACATACTATATATATACCTATCGCCGCCCCTGCGCGCATACTATATTCATATCTATCGCCGCCCCGGTGTGCATACTATATACTTACCTACGAAATATTTTAAATTCAAAAAAACAAAAAAATTTCGCTCGACCCCCTAAAAAGTTTTGCCCGACCCCTAGAATTTTCCCCGATCCCTAATATCTCAAGCCGCACCCCCAATTTTGTGTTACTCTCCCTCAACCCTGAGAAATATTTTGAGTTCAAAACAAAAAAAACACAAAGAAAACAAAAAAAAACAAAAAAATTTGGCCTGACCCCTAAAAAGGGTCGGCCTGACCCCTAAAAAGTTTGGCCTGCCCCCTTAATCTTTCCAGCCCCCCCCCCAGCCCAACTAATTTTTCACTCTCCCCCAATCCTGAGAAATATTTTTAGTTCAAAAAAAAAAAAAAATTTGGCCTGACCCCTAAAAAGTTCGGCATGACCCCTAAAATTTTCCCCGACCCCTCAATCTCTTCAGCCCCCCATCCTAACTAATTTTGAACTCTCCCACTACCATGAGAAATATTTTGAGTTTAAAAAAAAAAAATTTGACCCCAACCCCCTAAATTTTACTGATTGAGACGTTGTTTAATATGTATACAAATATTAGTGAAAACAATGGTGGAGCATAATTATTTAGTCGGTTAATTTTACTGATTGAAACATTATTTAACATGTATACACACATTAGTGAAAACAATGGCGGAGCATAATTATTTATTCCGTTAATTTCACTGATTGAGACGTTATTTAATATGCATACAAATACTAGTGAAAACAATGACGGAGCATTATTATTTATTCCTTTGATTTCACTGATTGAGAAATTAGTAAATATGTATACAAATATTATTGAAAACAATTGCGGGACATAATTATTTATTCCTTTAATTTCACTGATGTAGACATTATTAAGTATGTATACAAATATTTGTGAAAACAATGGCGGAGCATAAATATGTCTTTCTTTAATTTTACTGATTGAGACATTATTAAATATGTATGAAAATATTAGTGAAAACAATGGCGGAGCGTAATTATGTATATCTTTAGTTTCACTGATGGAGACATTATTAAATATGTATACAAATATTTGTGAAAACAATGGCGGAGCAAACTTATTTAGTCGTTTAATTTCACTGATTGAGACATTATTAAATATGTATACAAATATTAGTGAAAACAATGGCGGAGCATAATTATTCATTCGTTTAATTTCACTGATTGAGACATTATTTAAAATGTATGAAAACAATAGCGGAGCATAATTATTTATTCGTTTAATTTCACTGAATTTAGTCATCGATTTAGTACTTGCCATTATATGCTTAAGCTCGATTTTACAGCACCTGGTCACCATAAATTGTCACACATTTAGTACTGGCCACGCTATGCATTGCTTAACTTCTTCTTTTAGACCAATAATAATGACAACAGAACGTTCTTAACATTGTATTGTTTTATTCCCGGACAACGCCAAATACAAGTGTACTAAATCGCTTTGTCTTATTCCCCTCCCTTTGGTGAGGGCAATAGTCCGAAGAGAAATGAAAAAAAAATCAATAATAATGTGACGATGGCATAAAAATAGATACAAACCTATCACTATGACGTCATGTACCTATCAATGTGACGTCACGTGCACAAGATAACAGTAAAAATCGTGATCACATTAAGCGAAAAAATGGCTATTTGACCCCTTAAAAATGAATCATTTTTTTTAATTTTTAGATATTATTTTCTCGAGGTTAGAGTGGTTAAAATAATACCTAATTTGGGGGTGTTTGTATAGTATTTTTTAAAGTTTTAGCGAGACATACACACACAGATTTTTGCCTTATATATCTTGAGATGAGATTTGGGCATGTTTTACTATTCCCACGAATGATTATTATTCCCACGAATCATTACATTCGACCATGATAAATACGTAACCCTTTCCCTATAACTAATTATGTACCGGGTGGCTAGTGGACGCTTAACAAAGGTTTAACATTCTATTCATCTTGTATAATACTTTTTACTGTATTTCTGTTTCGTTAGAAATATAACGTTCTATGTTTACGCTTTCGCTATCATCGGTATGTTATTTATATGAGGTATTTTTGTCTTTTTCACAATTAATAATGTGTGTATTTTTTTAAAAAAATAATTGAAGTTAATTGTTTATGTTTACAAAACTGGATTCACATTCCGAAGAAACAGTATATTTATTTTTTGAAAAGTTTAGAATTAAATGATACTTATAGATGTATTTTCTACTTTGTTACATTTTATGAATATGTAATAATACATTTGTCTAATATCTAGCGATATATTCTCTTACTGTCGCTATGATTTGACTCCCTCTCATATATATATATATATATATATATATATATATATGTATATATATATATATATATGAAGTTAGATATCCGTATATGTTTAGATATATATATATGCACGTATTTAACTTTAAAACTAATTAACCGATTCTTATGAATTTTATAAAACATATTAGGCGTACGGGGTCATAATATGAGCTCTATTTAGTTTAATTGCATGCAAATTCAGATACTTTAGTTTGTATACATTTAAAAAATAAAATCAGACATTGTTAGGTATAAGACATTAAAATGTTCCACACATTTTAGATTCTGTGGAGTAATTAAAAAAGGAAAAACCTTTTATTTAAAATATTTCATTAGATCCATAGTAATTAGAAACTAATACAGCAAAATTTGTTCGATTTCAATTTCTTATAACCTGTTAATCTAAGCCTTAAATCGGAGACAGTTTCTGAATCAAAATGATGTCATTTATTTTGAGCAAAATTTGAATAGCAATACTAGACATAACGTTCAGTTACATTATATATTGATTTTATTCCTTATAAGAGGTAATTACAGTGGTGCTAAACTGTTCTGTGCAAGGAATCAATTTTACATGTCATTGGACGGGGATTCTTCCAGTAATACATTATATATATATATATATATATATATATATATATATATATATATATATATATATATATATATATATACTCCCCAAGACAGGTAAACTTAATTTCCCGAACACAACAGATTTGACCCACTTCTTGATCTTTTAACAAAGAATAACAAAGACATAATTATTCTTATTTTAAAACATAGTTCACCCCAGACAAGACAGACCGTCACCGTAGACGTAAGGGGCTACTGAGAAAAAAGGGAAAAGGTTTGGACGGGGGGGGGGGGGGTCAACCTAAATTGGGAGCTACGCAGCGAGATGTCTGTTTACATTAGTTTTACATTTCTGCATGTTAGTACCGTCGGGAAAACAGGGGGCTGGGAGGGAGTTCCAGAGGCCAGAAGCACGAAGAAAATAAGCTATTGAAGTAGAAAGCTCTTCAGCATCTGGGGACCTTCAGATTGAATGGATGGGATTTAGCAGATTGTCGAGTTGGTCTAGTGAATTTACGTCGTGGGGGCACCAGAGTAGCCAGTTCATAGGAGCATAACACCTTATTAGAATTCTCATGGCATTTTTTATAAACATCCATTACATTATTTTCAATTAAGAAAATGTTAACGCGTAAACTAAGTGGGTCGTGAAAAGAAATTGAAATTCAAGGAATCTTGCTTAATTCTTACCTAATAACTATGAATCAAATTTAATGTAAATCATGAAATATTTGAATTTTCAAATGGAAGGTTATGCCTATATAATGCCATCTAAATCCTCTTTCAACTAATCAAGGAAACTGAAATTCGGGGAATATATAATTTTTTATATAAAATAATTAATGGTAAATTTCACAAAACTTATTACTTTCACTTCTAATTGGCTTACTTTACATTAAACGGAGTTGATCTAAATATAGCCAACATTACTCACCCTTACACCTAGTAGCTATATGTAATATTCATAATGCTCAGTTGATTTGTTTAGAAAATAATCTTGTACAGACAAATACATATATACATATATCCCTACCTAAGTTCATACAAATGTATTATTCCATATATACTGAAAAATTACAATATTTTCGTTTGTGTTACGGTAACAACTATTTATGTAAATAATTTATGAATTAAGAACGATTTATAATCATTAAAAAAACTTTTAAAATATGCAGCTCCATTAAAAAATGAAGTGAATGAGATTTTCAAATTTACAAATTACGTGCCAGATCTATTCTGACTTCAGTTATTTTTATAAATTATAATTAAACACATGCTGATAGTGGATTTTAAATAAACATGCTAGACGACAATGGATGTTTCCGATTTCGTCATACAATAATGTTTTCAGTTCCTTGCGTTCGATTGTAGGTGGACTTCAAACGTCTTTGAAAAGATCAAAGCACCCTTTTCGAAACTTCTATTATATAAAGTAAAGCCAATCTCTTTCTCGATTTTTTTTCGACAAGAGCATTTATTTTACAATATCAATATTTTATTCTAGGTCACCAACTCTTATTGAGGGTCGTTGCAGCATGTTAACAACAATAGAATGTAATTAGAGTTAATCCTTATGGAACATATCTTGACTAGATCGGAATTATTTCAATACGGATGCTTTCTGAAAAAAGACATGCACTTCTGTATTCATGAATACAACTTTTATTCCTTTTTGTTCGGAAAAATATTTTTGAAAAAATTCAAACGAATACAGAGTAGAAACACTACCGATAAACGTCGAAAACGTACAGTATGTGTAAACCTACTAATAGTTGCTCTTCGCGTGAAAAGTTGTGTTTAGATATGACTTTCAAATTTCTGGACTTATATTCGATATTTAAATAATTAATGCACGAATTTAGTTATGATCCATTCGAAAAATGTAAACATTAATTTTTTTGTAGAATTTTGTATATTCGGACTATTGTTCCTATCTTGATGTGTTTTTATAACAACGTTTCGGCCGATGCAACGTCCGACCTTCTTCAGGTGTACTTTGTCGATCTCGGGAACCTTTCTGTCAAATCTAGAGGTAATTTCGAACGAACCCCTTTATTAAATCAATGGGGTAGAATGCTCTCGATCCATCTGGCATAATTGGAGAAGAAGTATTCAGTAATTCGCACTTCTTCGTATCGCTTGGAGTAAGGATTGAACCTTCAAATAACTGTCACTTAGAACTGAATTATACTTAGTACTATATTCACTGCGCCGTGGGTCCTTGCGGATAATTCTAGTATTAATTTTGGGAGCCTTTTCTTTTTTTGATCTAAGTACTTATCACAATAGATTACTACTACTTATCTATAATTACATATACATGCATATACATATGTATAGGTACATATATACATACGTATAGGTACATATATATAAAAATATATATATATATATATATATAATCGTATCTGTCGGTTTAATCAAATTCTCCCCAACCTCTAAAAAAACGTCCATGTTTACTTAGGTTAGACATTCTAACTGAATGCATAGATAATATAAATACAACTAACTTGAAATAAAATAATTGTTTTTAATGTTTCGGAATAGTTCAACGAAATTGAAGTTCTTACCGGAATGAAGGCCTAAGGCCGAACATATATGACACTAAATTCAAGCCGAAAGGCCAGATGTGTTGTAACATACAATGCACAAAGGGCACGGATATACTACCTTACTGCATTTATCAACATCATACATTTTTTTAGTTACGGAAGGTCCACACAATATAATGGTTTAGGTTGTCCCGGCACTCTGTAATGCAAGCCCAGTCTAATAATTATACATCAGCAGTGAATAGATTATAATGTGTACTATTTGCATCCTTCGGATTACTATTCTCATCTTGATTCGACATTAGGATTTCCAAGTTCAAAAGAAGAATCTTAAGAATATAGGAAGTGGCATCGGCCGAAACGTTATAAAAATATATAAATACAGTTAGAATAATATTGTGAATTATCCAAATAATACAACTGCAAATAATCATGTCCTAATAAAGATTCTCGCTGCATTTATATATTCGGAAAGGCAGACAAATGCTGAATTCTAATTTTACTTAAAGTTGAAACCAACAACAGACCGATCATTTATAGCCGATTTATGAATTCTTGTCATTTGTGCCTGCAGCTTGAATAAAAACATTAATCAAAGGCCAACAAAGAAAGCATTGGATTACACTGTTGTTAAATCGACCCCAAGAGGCGATAAAAACCACGCCTTCGTAATTTATAACGCCGTACGAATACTAATTAGATGAGCGTCTAAGACTATGCTCTGCATATCTTGGAGCGCAGATTCATGAGATGAATTTAAGTTGTGGTGATACATTTTAGCTGACGTGCTTCTCTCCCTTTTTGTATCTCTGAATTAAAAAAAATATGAGACAATTTCTGGCGCATGCGCATATCTCGCGTCAACGTAACGTTGATAATTACGCATTTGATTATTTTCCTTTATATTAATCGAATATTGAAAAGATGCACTTATGTATATAATAAAACGAACCTTTTAAAAATGTTATTTATAAATAATTTAATCAAAACATAATCAGAATGCATTTCTGTTTTTGTAAACAAGTCAGCACTTTTAATTATGTTTAAATAGTTGTAAAAAGAATAAATCACTTCGTGACACATTGTCATTTGAAAGTATGTTTTTAGAAATATTCTGAAATTCTTATTTCTCTATTAAAATAATTAAAATTTAAATTACATAATTCTAGTAATGAATATTAAAACTAAATTACTCCAACAACATTAGTTATGTTTTAAATAAGTTGGTGGTTGTGATAATTTAATGATCCAACGCCATCTTATTGAGATTTAGAAAACCTTTCTTTTGTAATTAAAATGGTATAACACGACATGGATGACATGAAAAAGGCTTCTAAGCAATTTCTCGTTGGTATAGCAAGTTCTTTATAGTTTAATTCAGGTTCTATTTATCAGGAAATTAAATTAAAAATAGGGTCACCATTATACTGCGGTACTTAAGAATGTGTATTGTTGTTATGCACTTTAAATGTTTATATATTCAAAAGTAACGATATTTTAGTAAAATGAAAGAATACAACTGCAAATAGAAATTTAGTTACCTCCCTGCTAAGGAGGAGATAGATACAAGGTTATATTTTAACTGCATAATTATTCAGCTCCCCTAAAAGGGTTATAAGGATGGGCACAAAATTAGAATTGAAGTCATTCATCCCAAGTCGAAAGGAATAATTCCTGGGATGATGGCCTTCTAAACCGGAAAAGATACAAAACTATGATCATAGCCTGAAGGCCAAATACATTGCCTCATACAAAAAATAATTAGCACAGATACACCACCTGAACTGCAATTATGAAGGATGAACATTTGTTTTAGTTACGGGAGGAATTAGTAGTCTATAAAAAATTGTGCTGTCTTTAATATCAGCCTATTCTAATAATACCAAGCACTTATTTACAATAGCATACACGCAATATCATCGCTGTAATATCTTACTAGTGTGCGTTAATTTTTCTTGAACCGTTTATTTTCTTCCCTTCTGCGATATTATTCTAGGATTTGACTGTTTCGATTCTTCCCTGCTATATAACACATTCATGGACGCCTATATCAGTGCCAGGCATAAAAATAACATGTTATATTCTATGTATATAACCCCCTTTTTCACTATTATTACGATCAGAAAATATGATGAAAACATTGCCCATTTGTAAATATAAAAAGGTTGATTTTTTTTCGGAATAAACACTTGCCGGGTTACTTACGTTGTCAGGCTGTGTGTTGTTTTACTATCTTCCAACTTCATGAAGTTTGTCGAACGTATTAGGGTTGTGTCAAGGAAAATGATATAATCAAAACGCTTTACAGTTGAAATTAATAGCATACATTTTATTATGAAGCAACAGCGTGTAAAATACGGCTAAACTAGTTTGAACACAAATACTTCTAAGATCAACTCTAATAAAAACAAAAACAATTGGATGTCTTTATAGAGGAGGATTAATATGAATAGAAAATCATCAGAATTCACCGAAATAAATGTCTACTCACTTATTAAAAAGTTATGGAGTTTGTATTTTCGTACGTAAATAGAAATATGCGATTTGTTGATAAAAAATTAATAGGCAGACGACTTATTATGGCAGCAGTGCTTTATAAATTAACATAACATAATAAAGCATTACATACATATTTTTAAACTAAGGGACATATTTTAACACTCGAAGACTGTAGAAATAATGGGTATTAGTTCAAAGCGAATAATGTTTATTTAAAAATATGATTACAAATGTGTTGCCAATATAAACAATACGTAAATATATTCATCATAGTTACTTACTCTTTCATGCAAATACGTATATTTTCTCAGAAATTTCCGTTTTCTTCGTATTTGTTATAGAGTGGTAGAAACTTGGTCAAAATGTGAATTTGAGATACCCTGATACTGTACAAACAACTGTCAATGAGTCCGTATAACCTCGTCTAATAAATTATGTTATTTAATATTAACACAACAGGAATATAATCCAACCTACATCTCAAACCTCATCATGCACCCCTTTTTCATCACCACTGACCCACGTAAAAACCAATCTTTTTAAACAGACATAGACGGACGACCTGTTTCAATAGACTTCGAGTATTTGATCGGTCTGCTATTTTGTTTAACATGCAACGCAAAGTCCACTCTTATCTGCCCACCGTTTTCCTAAACGGTTATTTCAAACATTTGATTAAGTATCTCGTACAGGGGTATCGATCCGTCTATATTAGACGTTAATATATATTAGCATATATATATTATGAGACAGTTTCTTGTGCATTGTCCGACTTTTCCTTCGCTAAAATCTGCGGCAAAGTTTCTTTACAAAAGTTTTAAATATTATTGGATGAATGAGGAAATAATAATGAGATCATGTAAATATTGTTGAAGAATTACATATATAAGAGTGTACAGGCTCAGTCATAATATCCTTCGCCAGTATTTGCACTACTGTTCATATAAAATAACGTTTTAATCGGTGAAGTTTTAAAAAAAGAAATGTGAAAGAGAACATAAACGTCTTACCATGGAGAGTTAAAAAAAACAGGAAACTGAAACGTATATAGATCGTTACATGAATTAGAAAAAAAAAGTGAAGAGACGTATTATTATTAGAGAAGGTTAAATGCGAGTGTTGTCTGATTTGCTATTTCATATCGCAATCTCCCTAAATACTTGAAATGGATTCGCCCGGTATATTTGTAATAATTAAATATCTTCTCAATTCAACTGTTAAAAAAATATATGAAACTCTTGGTACAGTATCGATATTCAGATCAAATTCTGTCAAATATTTCATTTGATAACTCTGGACGGATATATATATATATATATATATGTGTGTGTGTGTGTGTTCGAACAATTAGTAAAAATCGAAAACTCTTAACTTTAGAGGTATCGGAATCGGTATCGAAAAATGTTAGTTTAATTTTCGATTCCAAAAACGATTTTTTTAAAACTTAATTTTCCATTGCTGCTACTAATGATAACATAAATATTTATCGTTTTTAAACTTCCAGTACAATTAAAATCTTAAAATCATAATGACATCCAAATACGATGTAAAGTCATTATACTTGTGTAAAAAACAACAGAAAACGTTGCATGAATTCGTTAGGTAACCTTTAAAGTAATGCAGGTAATTTACAAGGTTCTGAATAATATTCAAAAATTAAAATAAACATTTTTGTGAAAAAAATAATGACAACAATTATTGATATTTAAATAAAAAGTAAAATAAAACTAATGTTTTTTAAAAATTTGTTTTTAATTCATTGATTTTATTCTGTTACGTTTTTATCCATTTTTGTTAATATATAGTGGGCTTTTGTCCGGTTCATCAACATTGGCAAACCTTACAGAGATAGCCAAAAAGTGTAAAACATATTTACCATTTTGATAGGCTTGATGTAGAGTTGAATCAAATATAAATAAATTTAAACATTTTCATGGCTCTGTGCGAGAACACACTTTTGCGTTAGTTTTGGTTGAATTTCGAGTTTTCATGTATTAACTGGTTGTAAAACAAAATTTCCTATTATATAAAAGAAAATAGAAGGCAATAAAATCTAACAGCAATACTGAACATTATCCTTGGGCATAAGTTATTGCTTTGAGAGATAAATTCTGTGCGTTTTAGTTTTTCTTGAGAGAGGGGGGGGCTACATTTTAAGCTATTACGTGAGATATTCTGACATTACAAGTCGGCCCTGTTGTTAGTGATAAACATAATTCAATAAACAGCCAGATAAATTACATATAGTCCGGGAATCGAAATAATTTTATGTTCAATTCATATACGAAACTAAACCGATCTTTAAATTCTGAAAAAATGTTTTAGCGTTTAATTTTTAAATCTTTCTGACCATTTGTTCAGAGTGTACATACGTAATCGCTTAATAACATCGAATGTAATTTTTGAGGGAAGGAGTTGGTGTCATTAATTATTTGTGAATTTATTTACCTGTCTCCCTACAAATGCTGAGTAAGACACAGGTTCGTTTTTTATGTAAGGAATCAAGCTTTTCAAAAAAAGGCACTCTGGATTGTAAGATAAATTACAAGTACTTTAGTCTAGGAGAATTTCGCCGCTACTGACCGATCACAGAAAAGATGAATTGTAGTTTCAGAACAGATACTACACTTTGAAGTATTTATTTGCTAAAAAAATATAACATATTTTGACAAATAAGGCACGAGGATGTTATTTTTGTTCAAATTTAGTGTACATGGTAAGCTTCGCCAATAACAAATAAACGGTACGGTTCTGTTATTTAATTTAGAACAGAAAATATTTATCTTTTCAATCATAATTAAACCTAAAATGTGTATTTTATCACGTTAGTTTGTTTCTAGATTTATCTGTACTTTTCTTCTCTACAATTGTTGTTGCTCTGTTTAGGGCCCGAGATGAAAACACGAGAACGGGAGTTAGGAGAAACACGTATATTGGAGAAAAATATAAACAACAGAGCAACAAGTGAAGGGGTACGTCAGTCCTGACTGCCAGTGTAGACTGGCGTTGACGTCATTATTTAAATGTTTTCTCCCGCATGAATATGTGGCACAAGGCCGGAAGGTGGGAGAGAGGTAAGCCAGCGCCTCTAAAAGAGGGGCACTCTAGTCTATAGATATTGCATGTGGATCCCCGCCAGCATCCCCCGTTCATGGTGTCCTAGGCAGTAAGCGATAAAATTACTCCACCCCAAAATGGGGAGGAAAGGCTTGGGAGGGTGGACCTCGGACTACCCTCCCTCAGACCGTCATATAAAAGGCCACCGAAATGGCCCAGCCCGTGCCGGACTGACTGTCGAGAATACATCCTTGACATGTGTTACCCAGTCAGAAGACTGGGGTTGACCTCAGGTATTTAATTCATTCCCGCCGTAGGAATATGTGACACAAGGTCGAAAGGTAGAGAAAGAGTCAAGTCAGCGCCCCTAAAGGAGGAGCACTCTGGCCTATCAAAAATAGCTTGAGTAACCCCATCGGCATCTCCCGGCAAGGGGGCCTCAGACAATAAGCAATCAACTTACTCCACCGTAAAGAGAGAAAGTAAGGCCTTGGGGTGACCATGTAAGCCAACACAGGACCAAATACCTCAGCCCGACGGATAAAAGGCTTCCGAAATGGCCCAGTTACTGTGTATCGACTGGTACTATCCCATCCCAAAGTCCTTAAACAACTAAAGTTAATTAAAGACTGAACTGGCTGTAGTTGACCTAACACTGGGAAGCCTATGCTTTCAGTATTTATTGAGAATGGAAGAGTCCAACTGTTAGTTATAGGTGCGACACCATAACAATAATTGAAATACCATTCTTTGTTAAATAATGTGCACGATATAGTAAAGTTCGTAAAACAAAACCGTAAAAAATCTGACATGTTTTCCTAATGTTCACTTAACTAAAAGATATTTTTCTAACAAATATCTTAAAATTTAAGCTTTATAATCTTGCTTCTCCATTTGAAAATGCTGAATTATATTTCTTTTTTACAAAGAAATGTGTGCTTCTTTCAAATGAAAATGAACATTAATTAATTATGTATCAATTAATTATTATTTTTGTTTCATCTAGACAAAATATTTCCCATAAGATACTCGAAAAATCTCAAATTATTTGTCAATAATAACCAGTGTCAGATACCCAAGTAACTTCCTAAAAATTCATACAAAAATATATGTCTCAAAACAATCAGGATTAAGAAAAATATATCGGGTGGGTGAAATTCTTTGGGGTTTAGTTAGACGCCGGCGGCAAAATCGTCGGACAGACCATTATAAGAATACGATTAAACTATAACATCCTATCGCACGTTAAAAAATTGATTTATGTACAAGTGTACGTATGTTTATTGTTCTTTTTTATAACTTATCGATGAGATACAAATATGAACATATCCGTTTTTTATGGATTTGGTTCGAGCATAATTTTATACTATAAACACTAATGTAAACAAATTGTTCGTTTATATTTTTAAAATAATAATGTAGTCTATTGACAGTTTAACCTCGTGAATCCGCGTTTTTCTTTTAAGGAACACGTTTCCGATGAATACAGAACCAAATATCTGAGAATTTCCATAGAAACGACCTCAATTCGACGCCATTTAATGAGCTCTTTCAATAGGGTGTCTATAGATGAGCAGATCATTACTGTTTATAACGTGACTGTTATTTCGAGCGCTTTCGTTATTGGAATCAAAATCAAAATCGAGAATTGTATCGGAATCTGGAATTAATAGATTTGGTAATTATATCGGAATTAGAAGAATATTGGAATAATCCCATATATGTATGTACGTATCTCAGTTTATATCGGAATCAGAAGAATATTGGAATAATACCATATATGTGTGTATGTGTGTATGTATGTATATGTGTGTGTATGTGTGTGTGTAATTTATTTGAAAACAATATGTTACATATTTCAGAAACGTATCGCAGTTTTATCCCGATGGGCTGACTTTTTACATTTTAAAAAAAATCTATGCTCAGTGGAATCGTTTCTCTGGAAAAAATATATATTGGTTGGGAATTATTTCTGTTTTGGTTTAATTCCCAACAAATATATATTTTCCAGAAAGACTTACCAGGAATGCACCGTTTTTTCATCGAAATAACGTAATTTCACATCGTGGGTTTATCTCATTCAGTACGCTGACAGTTCCACCTGACATAGATTTTTTTAAAGTGTAAAAAGTCAGCCCATCTGGATGAAACCGCGGTACATTTCTGAAATATATAACATATAGTCTTAAAATAAATTATATAAGCTCTCACTATTTAATGATCGAGCACTTTATTGATTTCTTTTCAATATAACCTTACACCCACTAATATATATGTATATATATATATATATATATATATATATATATATATATATATATATATATATATATATATATATCTTCAGTCGTGCTTGTTGTACGGATCTTCTAGACATCTACACGCGATCTCTTGTCTGATTTTGTGTATACATTATAGTCATTATTTTTATAGTTATATGATTATTGTCTACGGACGCTACCCGGATAAACAACGCGGTAATTCTTTGTGGTATTGGAATGCTCCATTATTCATTTAATCTGTCAAGTTCATCTGCTGGGCGCACAAATTTAACAACTTACTTCTCATGGTGTTTACTGTGACTCCGGTATGGTAGCTTCCAGGTGCTATGCTTTACCAAAGAGTAATCCGTGATTAAGTTGTCGACAACTGCTGTTGTATTGCCAATTTGTTAACAATCTGATACTGACCACGCTCAACCTCGCTTAACTTCAGTGGTCTGACTAGAACTTGGATACCAACGTAATGCCCTTGAATCATTAAAATGCAAACCACTAAAGAACCTCAATGACGAAAGATAAAGTGATTTTGTTTTATACGGATATAGTGATTTTATATTTTTGAGGTGAAATTAAAAGGCGGTGAAAAGTATAAGAACCAATTCTCATAGAACGAAATATGAACAATCGGCATTATGTACTAAATGATGGCCAATGGCAGAGGCAGCTTCGAGTCGTATATTTAGCGATATGTGTCGTATTATTCTGTTCAATGAGAATCCAGTCAAAAGTTACTTTCGATAAAAAACAAAAAAGGCATAACACTATGCAAAAACGAGCAAGTTGTAGGAAAATGTTATGTACACATACACACCTCCTAAAACAGTTGTCGAATGCGATGTGGTAGTCTGTCGATTCCAGCCTGGGAAACGTCTGTTTCATGGAGCAGCGATGCGAACAGATAAAGCGACATTCCCCCTATTTAGGCGCAAGTGTAGACAGTACACTTTATGCGTATAACAGGTGGTCCCCGTTTAATCATGTGGTAAAAAATAGTTTTTAAAAAATTATATTCACTTTCTCGTTTTACACTATGCGTTAAGCTTAGATCGCTCCGCTGTCTTCGCTGTTCTAATGCAAGTAGTTCAAGTCACAGAAGTCGCTCCTTTTGGCTAAGATCAAAGTGTAGTATCTGTTCCGATGGATACTGCACCCCATACTGGTGTTGTCTTGGCCTTTGGGTCTTGATTTACGCCGGTCAATGGATCTGTCCTGTGCAGTTCTGGGAGGCCCACCTTCCCAGGCTTTGCCTCCTCTCTTTGGGGAGGAGTAAGTTTATTGCTTACTGCCTGAGGCGCCCTTACCGGGGAATGCCGACGGGGCTGCCCAGGCAATTTTTAAATCCCACTTTCCTGACCCGATCTTGGGTCACATCTTACTTGTGGGAGTAAGATAAAAACTGGCCTTGTGCCTAACTCCTGGAGAGGAGTAAATCAATACTCGTAACTGAGTAAAACACCCAATTTCACAGTGACCCTGATCAGGCGTTGTACGTCCATGCGCTTTTGAGAGTACCTCTCAAAAACGTATGGTTCAACGTAAGAAGGATAGTACGTGCACAACAAATAAAAACGAATATTCTGTTCAATTTGAAGTGAGCAGGAAAAGAGTGAAAACAAACAAAAGCAAATGCAATGTTTATGTTCACGAAATATTTTAAATATAAAGTGTTACACAGATGTGTACATTGATTAGGACTGTGATGTCGGCGATGGATATTAATGTGGTTATATCTATGTCACCGGTGGCCCCCATAGCGACGGCGCCCATCACCTGAGTGCAGCCATCAAACTTAACAAAGGTGATATACGTGCTTCCAATTCTAATGAGAAGCCTTACATAATAGAGAACTTCATTTTTGTATTCTAGTAAGAATACTCAGCGTCACCCGGCATTTAATGAGAAATCTTATATTATTTTGCGCCCCGCACACGACATAATATAACCCTTTTTAATTCCTTTTATTGTTTTTTTTTTGGGGGGGGACCGAAGAGTTTGTGAAAGCCATATCTCCTGTGCGATAATTATATCGCTGTAAATTAGTAAAACCCTTTCTATTCACATTATATTGTTCCGTGACTTTCTCCTCCCCCAAAGCAAAGGGGAGCCATCCTGCTAATTTATTTTTAAAGTGTAAAAATGATCAAGTGGGCCATCACGTTTGACTTCATTTGTATCACAGAAATATGTTTCGAGGCCGACATAAAAAAGTGGAAGGGAAAGACAGAAACATTCCATTAAACTCGTAGGGAATTATGTGCAGATTTTATTTGAAATTCTACTAAATAGTATCTTACAGTAGTCCCATTACTTTTCAGATACACCTCATTCACAATGATTATATTAACTAAAATAATATAATATCATTGAGCTGAACGCTGGTCCTTCCATTAATTATAATTTCATCGTTAGGTGAAAACATGCAATGTGTTTTTTTTTAATTGAGATAAATGGTTTTTGACACAAGTCCCGCTTCTTTTCAGACACATCTTGCAATCCATTTTGTGCATATTAATACAATACAACGATTAAAAAAGAAACGATGTCATTATTTTTTAAAACTTTCATTGATTAAACAATTCAATAATCCTCAGAGGAAATAAACTCTACGTTTTATCAGTAATCTTAATTTTGCATTGTCAATATCTTTTCTTTTAATAAAAATGAAATAATTAATTTTAAACATCTTCAAATGCTAAAGGGATTGACATTAAAAGAAAACAATTTAGATAGTTCTTTTTCTTTTTCACGAAGTTCAACCATTTCCTTTAAACAAATAGAAAATGCCGTTTTTTTTTTCATTTAAGATCTTGATAATATCATCTAATGATGTTAAATAAAAATGCATATACTATAAAAAAAGCATGCATTAGTGTTGCATCGCTCCAGTATTTGTTGTTGCTATCTGCTACTGTGTCACGCGTGCTTTCCGCCATCTTTAATTGACATATTTTCTCAAGTACTTTCGATTTGATTCAGCAATAATGATGATGATGATGATGATGATGATATATCAATATAATGTGTTGCAAAAAGATGAAACTAGAAACCAATGGAACTTAAATACGTCAATTTGATCGAAATACCAAATTGATTATTCGGAATAAAAATCATAAAAATCCACATTAAACAAAAAGAAACGATCATTGAATAAATGTTTGTTTATACGCAAACACGCAGTTTGATTTACCTACTAGACACCGTCCTCGAGTGTCTACGATCTCTCTGTACAAAGGTTTGTCAGGACAACCTGACATGAGGATACTTCACCCTACATGTAAACCCTAACCACATATTCAAAATAACAGTATTCGGCTATACACTGGCTCATACGAGGAATGGTGCACTATCTCCAAGTAATGTTACCGAGTCTTCGAATACTCCACCAGACTAGATGAATTATTGTCCTGGAATCCGGTAATATAAAGAAACCACAAGAAAGATATACGATAACATAGATAACTGGTCAATTGGAGAGAGAAACATTCATGTTTTAACTTTGTTACTAACTCAACGTTTGACAAGTAGAATATTACTTGAATGGAACACTTAAATATATATGTATCTAATATAAAGATCAAATGTTACCCCCAGGAAAGTGGATGTTGAATTTTGAGAACTTCAACTGAAGTAAAATGCACCATAAACGAGACATATCTATAGATATATATCATACAGTTGTTTCCCATTATCTTGGCAAGACGTGACAAGTGTTATAGCGGTGCGATTCTGAAACTCGAACACACCACGATTTCCAAGTATGATCAGCAGAGTTAGTCATCTTACCTCTCGCCACCGACAGTAAACAAATATATAGCGCTTATATATATTCGTTTACTTTTCATTGTTATCGATAACCGACCGAACTTTATAATTTCTGAGAAAATATTTGTATACGCTTAGGTGAAACAGTTATTGTTCTTACTAGAGTTCTCAATCAATAAGAATGGATCATATAAATATAAATTAGGTTATTTACATACTATACATCACAGCGTATGTTGGGGATACCCTAGCTTCATCAATCTGATCATCCTGGATTGATAAAACCCTGGCATGCAAAACAAACACTAATGTATAACATTTAAATAAAATAATTCGTACGATTCCTTGTGGAACTTAAGACCGAGCACGCCATTGTTTTTCCAACTAACTTGAAAAAATGCTACACACACACACTCATATATATATATATATATATATATATATATATATATATATATATACATTATATGTGTGTTTGTTTTTGAAAGTTTACCAAAACATTTCGTTCACGAAATCATTCATCACCACAAAATACTTTTTTCCTTTCAAAAGTTTATTTATTCATCAGATTTATAAAAATTAAAAAGTGTTTTCCCCTACACGTGTTTCTCTACGAAGCAGGTCCTTGCTTGGCAGATCAGGGGAATTATGTACCTGGAATATGAATTGCAACAACTGACAATACCCAATGTGGTGTGGCTCTAATTGAGGTCAGTAAAGAAGAAAACAAGAAAAAATGAAAAGAGAAAAAACTCTTTAAAAAGTGGCTCATAAATCTTAGGAGCCACTTTTTTAATTTCCAATGATGTAGAATTTTTTTGTGGATCAGGGTAAAATAAAGTGGGGATTGATAGCTTTTCTTTCAGTTAAATCATCACGCACAAGCATTGCTTAACCACTTCAAGATATTACTGTGTTACAAAAATAGTTAGCCAATGACAATGGCCGAACAAGATATTCCAAGCATAATGTAATGGTTGTGTATCACGCTACGTTACATATAACCATTATGCAAAGTTTCCCGTAAAGTGTCACGTTATGCCTGGAATGTTTTATTTGACCATTGTCATTGGCATACTATTATCGTCATTTCCGGCATTTGTTTGTAACTCGTATTCTTATGTGCGTGTCTTTGAAGCATGTGGTCATAAGACAGTTCCCACGTGTTTACGCAGTCCTTTACATTCTTGTTGATGCCACGTAGCAAGCAAATCTGAAGATCTTCAATTAATTGATATCTTTTAGCAGTAGATCGCTTTGTCATTGTGCGTAGTATTTTTAGTGGGTAAAAATAAAATAAATACTCAAACAAAAAAGGATGTACGTTGTTTAAATGTATTGCTTTATCCTAAACAGTTTTCTATGTATAGTGGCTCTCTAACAGGGTGTCCACTGAGAGAGCAAAACACATGACGTTGTCTCTTATCGAAATCAAGTTCGTTCTTTTTTTTTTTTACTACACAACAGTTTATAAATAACACAACAGACATGTGTATTTTAATATGTACCTACTAACTTTCTAAAATCAAACTCCGAAAAAAGCTTGCGTTGAATTTACAGCATTGAGCTGTTATAATTACTTCGTTATAACATTTATATTTGAATAGAAAAAACATGTAAATATAAATCTGAAATATACGCGCACACATCTCTCTCTCTGTATCTATCTATATATCTATATATATATATCTCTATCTATCTATCTATATATCTATATATATATATCTCTATCTATCTATCTATATATCTATATATATATATCTCTATCTATCTATCTATATATCTATATATATATCTCTATCTATATATCTATATATATATCTCTATCTATCTATCTATATATCTATCTATCTATATATCTATCTATCTATATATCTATCTATATATCTATATCTATCTATCCTACTATATCTATCTATCTATATCTATCTATATATATATCTATACATCTATATATCTATATCTATATATATATATATATCTATATCTATATATATATATATATCTATATCTATATATCTATATCTATATCTATATATCTATATCTATATATATCTCTATATCTATATATATCTCTATATCTATATATATCTCTATATCTATATATATCTCTATATCTATATATATCTCTATATCTATATATATCTCTATATCTATATATATCTCTATATATATCTCTATATCTATATATCTATATCTATACATATATACATACATAAGAGAGAGAGGGGGATAGAGAGAGAGGGGATAAAGATAAAGGAGAGAGAGAGGGGAGATAGGGAAGAGAGGTCTATACATTTTGTTTAAATTAAAATATATTATGCAACCCTGGCACTGTGAGTGCCCATAAAATATCTGAACAGTTTATCATGATAGATTTTACCGCTGTATTTCTGTAACTGCACTTAAGTAGGGCAATGTTTACTCGTCGAAATGTTCGAGAGTCGTACAACTGATATAAATGAATTTCCCCGCGTAATAGTATTCGAATGTGTCTTTATAAATTATGTACGAAAGAGAAATCATGACTTTTCAGAAAGACGCTATTGAGTAACGATTTCTTAACATGCTTTGCCTCAAGCACTGTATTCATCATATTTCAGTATAGATTCTCCGATTTCAAACATGACATATGTCTATTTTTCTTACACATATATACATATTCATATATACAACCACATATGTCTCTCTATATATATATATGTATATATATATATATTACAAACACACATATCTCTATACACTATGGAATATCCGTCATAAAACGAGTAAAATTAATTCCACGAATAGAAAAACTTTACACCGTTTTATATCCTCTTACAAATATTAAAATAAATATATAAATCTTATGTATGGAATGTTATGTATAGACTCTTATGTATAGAAGCTCTATTAAAATGTTGATCAAAATCCATTTCATGAGTTTTATTCTAGAATATATCTAACATTCAAGGCTTAAGCCTAATATATCTTAAGAGATTGGAATTCAGGGAATCTTTATTGGTGTCTAATTAATCGGCACATGTCCGTCTTTGTCCACTGTCCGTTTTTCACAACTTTTTACTGACCATTTTTTTTTCTTTTTTCGTTGTACACTTATCTATTAGGCTGCTTGAGAATTCTGGGTTTTTTGGAAAAAAATTCAAATATTTTACAATATATATATATATATATATATATATATATATATATATATATATATAGATATATATATACTAGCTGTCTTTGCCGACTCGCTATCGCTGCGCAAAGTTCGTTACCTAAAATACTCATAACATTTTAAACAATACATATTTTTTATACTGTATTGTAAAAATGACAAAAAGTATTTCACATTAATCCATATAGATACACATAAGTATTAAGGTAAGTTATATATAAGTATTAAGGTAAGTTATATACAAATGTATTATCTTTCTAATATTGCAGTAATACAAAGGGCAAGAATGGAGGCTTCAGTTTGTCCGGGCGATAGTGGTATATAGAATTTAGTAATGAATAGTATCTAGTACAAAAAGTCAGTATCTCTAGTAAAATGGCTTGAAAGAAAATTTGAGCACAAATGCTAAACATTTGTTTAAAAAAAAAGCTTTCTAAATAAAACTATTTGCTAAATTAAAATCAAAACTATCAGCGAATGGAAAAAAATAGTTTATGTATAAAATCTCTATTTTGAAAAGCAGATTGGAAGCTACTTAACCTTACGGTCTAGATGTCTTATATATAAATTCTATATACAAATATAGGACTTTTACTTTTACTTTAATCGAACATGGTAAACATGATGTTTTAAAAGAATCAAATTCCAATTCTTCTAATAAATTGTAATTCGTTATTAACTGATCGCATCTTTAAATCTCATTCGAAACATATCACGGTCTTTAATTATCAAAAATACAAAAATCATGTAAGTAATGTTTAAGACGTCTGAAAGTAATTCTTGTTTTAAATGTACAATAAAATAGGTGACTTTTGTACGAATAGTAACAAAACGTCATATGAAGAATTTAGTTTCCTTACGAACGTAATGTGTTTAAGAAAAATTCGAAAACAAGTTATCCGTTGGCGTGTGCTCATTGGTACCCACTTGCTTTTGTTGCTTGATCGCAGTGTATGTAAGTTTGCAAGGGGAAACTTCGTTTTAATTAACAACCTAGAACTGTTTTCAAACAAAAGTCTAAACATTTTTTTACGATATAAAAAGAAATTTCAATAAAAATATGGGTTATATTAAAATTAAACAATCATTGAATGAGATAAGAATAAAACATTATAGTTGATTATTGGCATGCACTTTTGTAACGCAATATGCAAATTACTTAACCATCACATGTTGATCGCATACACATACTCACTGTATTAGAACACTTCTTTAATTGTGAATATGAATTTTGCGTTTTAATCAAACTGTTAATCTTACAAATGAATACGTTAAAAATATACAGATACGTACAATAATATTCAAATAATATATATATATAATATTGTTTTATTAACCTTGGGGATGACGATTGCTAATTTGTATTTGGATTATTCGGACAACTGTTCACATCTTGAGTGTTATTCTCATAACATTTCGTTCTATGGAACATCTAACCTTCTTCAGGTGTGCATTGTCGAACTTGTGGCGTAATGGATGAAGTATTAAATAAAATTCAGTTTCAAGTGACACTCTTCTAGAGGTTGAAGGTTTAATCGTCAGTGCCATCGATACTAAAAATGAAATTGCGAATTACGTCATGGCTGACGAAACGATAGTATACTAGTGTGTTGAATCAATATATCTGTTCAAAATTCAGTACAGATTCCCGAGTTCGACAAGATACATCTGAAGAAGGTAGGAGGTTAAATCGACCGAAACCTTGTGAGAATAACACTCAAGATGAAAACAGTAGTCCGAATAATCAAAATAATACAACTACATAATATTATTATGAACAATAATATACATTATATACACCAACTCGACGACACCGGCGTTTCCAGCAAGTAAAGGTATTTTTTAATGTATGTTTATGAATACATTTGCCGGGAAAACGTGACTTTGTGTTCGACAGTTTAAAAGGCCTACACATTTTGAAAGAACAGGAAGTAATTCATTAAAACAGCCGACTTGCGTACGAAGAATTAATTTCGTAATTAAATTATTGAATGTTTACAGTTTTGTTTCACTCCAATTGGGTTGATTTAGGCAGAATTGAACAACAACACTTTCGATTGCGGTAACTGTTGTGTGTTTAAACAGTAATTGCTTAGTGTTGCTCGTTAAAAAAATGTTACTTTATTGATACACCAGATTGAAAATAAATGTCTTTTTTATTTCATTAAATAATAGTAAGAACTCTTTGTACAGTAGACGGTCATTTACAAAAAATGAAAACGCAGCGAATAAGTATTTTACACAAAAAAGTTATTTTGAAATATCATTAATAAAAAAAGAGTGAAAATAAACATTCCTTTATAAAAATACATTCTAATATTTACCTTAACTGACTAACCAAATATAGTTTCATTTACCTTTGTTAATAAAGTTATTTATCACTAACTGTATTAACTTTATCTATAAGATTGTATATAATAACACATATTCATATTATATACAATAAAATGTATGTATTTAGTCTGATTTACGTATGAATTTCTTATGCTAATTTAAGAAATGTCAGACGCATGCTAAATTTATATATTCGGTATTTGATGAAAAAATGCTTAATAAAAAAATCCTTTTCCCGGAGATATTTTAGTACAAAAGAATATTTGTTTGAAATTTCATCTATTTTTAAAACGTTAAATATTCCTGATTTATGACTGACGAAGAATTATGTTCCTGAGGAAATGTAAAGACGACTTCTACAAATTTAACTCGATATGCAACTAACTGTAATCTGTCCCTATTACATCCTATCCG
>OY744533.1:23685109-23740109 GCA_963556195.1 Sepiola atlantica | reverse complement strand
TATTTTTTTATCTCAGGCCAAGGATTTGAAATTAATAGTTAAATAAAAATGAAATATACATACACCATCGCTCGCTGATATTTATACATTTCTTATCCCAATGTAAATCTTAATTGAAACCTACTTTTACGTCTATGCCACAAAATGATATAAGTTTACTGCGAGGTTTGCGGGCCGGATTGCAATAATAAACCATAGCAGAGTGGCGGACCGGACGCTAAGCCTTCGCGGGTTGGATGTGGCCCGTGGGCCGGAGTTGGCCCGCCCCTAACATAAATAAATACGCAAGAGATGGAAAAGGCAAAGGATGAGTTATAAAACTATTGAAACATCATAAGATAGTTATGCTTTGAGTTTTACAATAGCTTATTAACATTTTACCGACTATTATTCTCTCTAATTAATTTATTAAAACGTAATTTGTTAAATAAGAACCTGTCATGCATTTCCAGTTCTTAACTTCTTATTCATAAAATTTCAGAGTTAAAAATATATTGTTACGCGATTAAAATTTTTACATTTCGTGAGATATCCGATTGAGTTAAATGCAACTCTAATTGTTTGTCATACCACCTTCAATTACATTATCTTTCAAAGAGTGAAATATGCTTTTAATTATTAATTTAATGACAACACTGTCATAAAAATTCTCAGTAAAATATAACTTGATAATTTTCCTCTTATTAACTTTACAACATGTATCTAAAATATTTAATGTAAATAAATACATTTTTGTAGTATAATATACAACACGTGGTATTGCCTATTACATCTTTTATTTTCACCAGTGACTCGTTGGGAAAGCTATGTATTTCTCGAAAAGTACTATTCTATCCTTTATAACGTCAGATATTTTCAGCGAATTATGTATATTTCTCGATAATGATCATGTATCATGCCTTTCTTTGTTATTTTCAGCACTCTATTTCGCCTATTGTTACGGCATCTCCATTTATGACCTGCTCTACTATGAACGGATTAAACCAAGTAACAAGGCAAATAGATATTCAATCTTTTCTGACGATGATTCGAAAATGGGTACATTTTACCGTAATATTATACATATTAAAAAATGCTTAGTATCACAAAACAGAATTGTCTCCCTTGGCCTTCATAATAATGAAAATGGCGTTTACCGATATAAGTTTATTTTATTTAAATCAACGTACTGGAGCAATTCTTGCGAATTTTAGTTTACTGTGTTTTTTTTTACCCCAACAGATAAATGTAAGTTACTTGACATTTATTTAAATAAATATTGATATTTTTCTCGCCCGGAATTAATGTACAAAGCTAACATATCACTACAGTTTAATGGGAACACCGATCATCAGAAAACTCCGAGAAACATCGATAATTTATATGTGTATATATATATATATATATATATATATATATATATATATTATTTAATAATATATTGATTCACCGGACAGAGCTTTTGTGTACCAATTCATATACTCTTACGAATATTAAAATCAAGACATATATTATACTAAACCTTATGGCTAGAAGTCTTATTGAAACTACGTGATTATCGAAAAGTATCTTAAATCTGACGCTTAAATTTAATGGGTTTTGACTAGAAATATACAAGAGATCTTGTTTAATTGGTATTTAATATATTGTCTAATATCGGCTAATACTTTCATTTTTCACATGGGAGATTCGATATATATTATACCCCCTAACACTTAAAAAAAAAAACGAAATACACGAGACTTTGGAGAATATTTATTTATTGATTTCTAATACACAGAATTTCCATCATACTCCGAGGGGTATTTATTTTCACGAAATGCTCCAAGTCTCTCATTGCGCCACACCAAATTAAATCAAATACAGTCCAAAATACGTAACCTTACGCATAGCACATGTGCTCTTAAATTCATAGTGAACCGTTAATTATTTTTAAGGTTTTCGGCGTACAAACTTATTGGGTAGTATATTGATGCGAGTGTGTTGAATTTAAGCAGCGAAAACAAAATTCCATTTAGAAATAAGGATTACATGGCAGGATATTATGTCACGGGAGGAAGTACGTGAGAGAAAAGCGAGAGAGGTTATGCTTTTGAGAATGTTATGTCTGTCAAAGCGATCAGATGTGGGTATCAAATCAGCATCCACGATATGGGCTATGGTATAGGAGGATGAATACAATCTTGATGCTCTTTGCTGCCAATTATTTTAAGAAGTAAATCAAATCTCAGAGCAATTTATGGAGTGTAGCGGGTATGATGAGCACCAACCTAGACAGAGTTGTAGAAACAATAATGACTTACCTTATCGCCACACAAAAGAACCCGTATATGCCTAGCGTGTATAAGTTCGATGTAAGAAAGAACAAGTACACGCTGGAACTAGAGTATTTATACTTATCTACTACATGTGACTTATGTGATTTGCACTCCATGAGATACGGGATTAATAGAAAGTTTACAAAAGACGTTCTAGTACTTAAATGACTAAGATCGTTTAACTATAAAAGAAAAGTATTGAAAACCCTGTTCTTCACGAATAGTCTACTACGTGAAAAAGGTCAAGTGACAAATACGTTTCATTGAATACGGCGTCAGGGGAGAAAAGTATATCACGTAATGAAGCTCATGTTTTTCCAACAGAGCTAATTTTTTCTTGAATTTCCCACGGAATTATTTGTTGTTCCTGTTTATAGCATCTATTACTTCAGCTACAAAAAACAAAAGAGAACAAAATATAAACATCTGTACGACTTTATATGTGTAAAAATAAGCGGTGTAGTTGACGATGATGTGTCGTCTTCCCAAATATCTTATTAAATGAATTATACATATATGGGTGTGTAAGTGGGACCGAGTTTAATAATGTCTAGATAGGCATCATGACATTTTAGTACATTCCCTTTTTTTGTAGAAATTTTATTTGTTTTTTTTTATTTTACTTTATTAGTTGTTTGGCTTTGTGCGGTAAAACGCATTGTTGTCTTGTCTATATTTATTGTTCCGGTTTACTGGCTACAAAATCACCGGATCGAACGAACTCGCAATCCATTCAGTCTAATTGTCTAATCACTCGGAGCAGCATCAAATAACTCCGCCTCTATGGAGCCAAAAGGTCATTTTTTTAAGTGTTATGCTATCGGGTATCTAGAGAGTAAACTTAATGCCGCGTTTTAATGTAACAGTTACGGAGACGATATGGTATTGTCGGTGTGTTTGGTGCCCTATCAGAGCTATTTAATGTAGAATGTCATTCTGGTAAACGTTTGTAAGCTTACACTTATGTATCGGAATATTTTTTTTAGACGAGAGTTTATAATTTGTATTATTTGCATCATTCGAGCCCCGAGGATTAAACATTCAACCTTCAGATGACTACACTTATAACTGAATTTAAATTAATACTATATCCACTGCGCAACGGGCTCAATCCTCGGTACGGGCGATACGAAGAATTGCGAATTATTGAAGACCTTTCCCAGTCATGACTGACGGAACAAGAGCATGCTACCGCCGTTGATTAAATTATGGGGTTCGTTCGAAATTTCGTCTACATTCTCGAGTTCGACAGAAATATTCCCGAGTTCGAAGATATACACCTGAAGAAGGCCGGAAGTTACAGCGGCCGAAATGTTGTGATAATAACACTCAATATGTGTCTGTTGTTGTTGGAAATGGGCTCGGTCATGGGCAACCAGTCAATTAGTTTAGGTTAGGGTTTGGTTTGGGTTAATTTTGTGTTGGATTTAAAAACAGTCGTAATTATACATTTTTAATTTTAAGTTTGACGTTTTTATGATCGTCTGACACACATTTACTTCGCGGCGTCTATTTCCGACTGGTTACGGAAATCTGCTTAAGAAAGTCTCGTTTTGTTTGGTTTTTATACTGTAGGAGTCCTAAAATCTCTTAGGGAAAAAATGTGTCATTCGGTAGAAATTGGCTATTTGACGACAGCTTGTTTGACTCAGCTGTTTACGTAAATCTTATTCGGCAAAAGACGGTATACTATGGTTCATCTTCTGTAGAAGCACCATTATTTTCTTTGATTTTTCCTGGCATTCGTAAAAAAATTCTAATAATCGAACATCGTTTTATTTTTCAACACATGACCATATATTTGTCGGTACTTGCTGCGCAAAGCAAGATTTGCGTATTTTTCGGATTTTGAAAGTGTAATCAACATGCTTCCAAATTCATACCTAATTTCCAAGGAAAACGAAGTTACTTAAAAGTCAAATACTAAACAGATTAAACATGCTGAATTACTTAAGAAATGAAATGCAACACATTCTGATGGTGTAAGATTAGCAAATAATGGACATTAAGTAATGTTTTAGTCCTGTAAAGGCATATCTATGTATAATATCTAAAATGGCGGACTTGTTTCCGAAAACGCCGAAATGCATACATTAAAGTATTCGTAATGAAGTTACTGTTGCAAATAGGAATCAGAAACACGTAAATTTACACATAGGATATTGCATTAAGTATATAATAAAAGCAATATCTTACATCTGATTGTCTTGTTGAAGACAATAAATACATGAAAAGTAAAACTTCATCGTGTGTCCCTACCCGTCATTCCCCTTCATTTATTCAGCTTAACGCTTAACGGACAAAGCTCAAACGTCCGGAATAAAAAAGTTCCAAATGAATATTTATATGCTATAATTCGGACTAATACCATTTGTAAATATTAGCAGTGTCTGAAGCGTACGTTATAATATATGTTGAAATGTGTTTTATCGCCAATTTCTGAAGTACCTCACCAGTATCTACTCGTAACTGCATACGCAACGACAGTGTTACGTATGCTTTAGCATGATTTCAACCAGGAATATAGTTATTTTATTTATATGTTTAATCAGCCAACAACTGTAGGTTTTAACATGTTTACAATGAAAGTAATACACATATGCGTAACACGTTTGAGCCGACTTAATGTCACTAAGTTTCACGCGGAAGCTTGTCACGACACATGAATTGTAACATGAGTAGCATCATTGCTACTGAGTGAGTGGTAATAAAAGCCTTCTTGTTTTGTTTTAGCCATCTAAAATGTGTTTACGTGATGTTTTCATATGATAAAACAGTACAATTTAGCTAACGCACGTGTTATTTTTTACGGTATAAAATGTAGTGGAAAGCAACCTAATATCAATGAGTTTCACACAGTAGCCGGTCACGACACATTGTGATTGCTTAAGCAGCGTTGCTTATTATTCGAATGCTAGTTATAAATAAATAAAATCATGAGTCCCTCATTAACAACGACCATCAGTAGCAGTTGACTCAGTTATTAGTATTGGCTGTAATAAAAAAAAAGACTAATTGTTGTTTTCCATGTTTGTGTTATTATAAAAACAGCATTTTTAAGAGGGAGCAAGTGTGTTTTTTTCTTTCAAATTGTTGACGGAATAGGTAATGGTGTAAGTTGATAACATTCTATTTAAATATTTATATGTAGCTTTTAAAATATGTTTATATTGCTATATGCATCCATTTGTTCAACACGCAACGTAATACAAAGCATCAATTACAGCTACCGTGAAATGTTAGCCTTTTTTAAAACCAGACAACTTGTTTTTTTAAGTTAATGTTATCATAATAGTTGTAGATAAGTTGTGAAGCAAAGAAAAATGTACATCGTAGAAAAAACGTATTTTCGACGACACGAGACCACGTGTGATTAAATAATTATAATTTTTACAGATTTAGTTACGTAAATGCAAGGTTATATATTTTATATTGTTTACATCAATATTGTTAAATATTCAGGTCGGGTGTATTAAAAAGAGCATTATACAGCAGTAGGTTCATTAGACATGGCCACGCACCTAGCCGAAATAAAAAACAAATAGGTTGGATTGTCAAAAATAAAATATTTGTTGATTAGAACTGTTAAATATCTAAGTTGCGTGTACGAAAAAAACCATGACAGAAGTAGTTGTACTTCACATGGACACGCAGCTGGACGGGTAAAACATGCGTTATTGTCAAAAGTTAACATGGTGGTCTAAGTCAAGCACCTGGTCAGAAAAATAAATAAATATGGTTGATTGAAAAAAATAAATAATTGTTCATTGAAATCACCTGCAAAATGTTAGTAGCAGAAGAAAACACACCGTTGCCAAATAAAATGCATTGGTACTATATTGACAGTGAAGTCCCACCGTGAGCGTTTGTAGGATGTCAAACATTGTTATATAATAGCAACCCAAAGTTGATATTGTCAGTTGCTTGGCAATTTTGATCATAGAAGAACAACTTGTCGAATTCCTGGGCATGTGTCTTCCTTCCTAACAAATCCACCTACGTTCACCGCCACCGAAAATAAAAATATATATCAATATATTTTTGCTGGTAAAATTTATCTTTTCAGTCGATTGAATTTTCTGACCACTATTTACTTGTTTAGCATATCAACAGGGTTAGACATGAAGTCAGTTTAACTTGATATGTTAAACAGTTACTCTGGGGGTATAAAAATGGCGGGGAACATACCTATCGGTATTCTCTGGTTAGAACGCCTCTGGCGAGTAAAAATAAATCAACCCCCTCGAGAAGGAGGAGTTCATGCCTAGTAACGTGCATCGAGGGGGACCATACAAAATTTCTTTAAATAAAACGGTACGATGGTTCAGGACAAAATTTATGTTGCCAGAATGATGTCAATGCGAACATCGGCTCGTATGGCAAGTTGTTGAAACCAGCTTGAATTTCATGACTAAGCTATTTTGTCGAAACCTGATGGAAATATTGATGCTAGCGTAGTAAGTTGAGCGCATAACTGGACCCAAGCCATTCAACAATCCCCAGACATTTAACAAATCTTGAAAAAGTGCCAAACATTGGAAAGTGGATTTCTCAGAATTTGAGAGAAACCAAGTTCAAAGCACTATTAGACGCATGAATTTCTCTACGTTTTCGTGTACGAATTCGCGTTTTTCTGACAGATTTCTATGGTTTGATGGAAATTGGATATTTCCTGCAAGCTTAACGTCAAGTAATGAGCGGTTTACTGGGCCGAACAGGTCCTAAGGCCAATCCAAAGTAGACTTCTTACCAAAATAAAATTATGTTTAGCGTTTTTTTTCGGGTAGATCACTTTGGCATCGTGTACTTAAATTACTAACATATAATACATCGATAACTACATAAACGTATCAACTGTGTTTCAATATCTGATTCACCAGAAAAAAACATACGCATCAAGAAATCGACTTCCTACCGTCACGTTGAAAATATTGTGCATCAGTGCACCTAAAACCGAGCGTATATTTCATGAACTGAGTTACTTTCTAGAAGCTGTCATCTCTGAAAACCATTTCTGTAGACAACCACATTGTAGCCTTGAAGTCAAATGTTAACAAATAGTTGTCAAACCGTCTCTTTAAGTATTCAAATATTGCCCTTTCCTTTAATCGTTTGCAACCATCTTAGTTCACCATCTAAATGACAATCTCGTTAACCCTTATACTTGTGTAAATTTTGGATTTTTAGTAAGGAGCTGATACGTTAGTATGCATTTATTTTAACAGGCATTTGAATGATTATAAATTTGCTTTGCTCAATCGGCAGAGTGGTTTTCGATTCTGATAATGGGCGTCAGATGATATAAAAGACGCTGACTGAGAAAACGCCCTAAGCTTTTGTAATACTTCCTATTATGCATACATTATATATATATATACATATATATATATATATACATACATAGAGAGAGAGTATCGTGTCAACGTTGTCTTGATGTTTAGAAAATAACTCCGTTTTGCAAAGATAAAAACCGCCACCTACACCGAGCAGAAAGATTAAACTTAAGGACTCCCCTTTCTTCTTTTCTCATTTTCTTTTCTTTTCCTTTCCGGTTCATGTGTACCGGAAATAAAACCCACAACACCCCCCCCCCCACATATGACTGACAGGCAATCCCTAGTGGCCGGTTTTGTAAATATTAATATTGATTCACGTTCAACGTTTTTAAGAACTGTGTGTACACTTCATAGAAGGTTTGCGTCTGGGGGATAGGCTGTATTCACTACAGTGTGTTTCTGGAGTGTTCCATTAGATTGGGAAACGAGTGGGTCTATGTTGCCGGCTACTTTGAACATGAGACGTTGTTCGTGCTTTAGTAGAATTATGTGACGAAATTCAGAATTACTTTAAGTTCTATGGTCAACTTTACCATGAACATACTTATTTGGTATAGTTATTTACTAGATGTCGCTTAACACATCTCTACTCTTTACATTGGAAGTATATGTCTGTCAAAATAATACATGAACAAACCGATATACCTTCATAACCTAATTGTTATTTTTTACATTTGTCGTTCCTATAATTCATCTTCTCTTGAGATTCATGCGAGTCGTTCAGGGTCGACTGGTTCATCATCTTCATATATCAAAGTGCTAAACGCACTCGCAACATTAATCTACCCGAGGCGTTTCTGTTATTTCGGATATAGGCGTCATGGTAAGACGTTGGAAAAGAAATCACCAACAATTCACCGACAGATATTAACGTCTACGTCAAAGTTACTCTCAATGATCGCAATTACGCGGGTCGCCATATTGAAAATACGTTGCTTCGCTCGACATCCTGCTTTACTGTTTATTTTTTTATATTGCTTACAAAGAAAGAGATCTTTTTTTTACTTGGTTAACTGAATGTAAGATGTCGTAATTAGGACAGCAAAAACAGAATAACATTTCCAAGCTGAAGTCTTCGTAAATTAGGTCCTGGAACAAGGCAAACGCGGATATAGAGAAATAAATAAATAAAAGAAACAATAGAATGGCACACCATAAAGTAGAACGTCATTTGTCGATCTACCTATTATTAAGCCTCTTTGGGAATCTCCCATTTTAACTATCTCTTCAATTCGACACTTAGTAATAAATTAATCAACAGAATGCTTAGAATATATATTTAATATGAGTTTACAGAGAATATTCTGTAAATATTCAATCAAATAATTCTCTAAAATGCCGATCTTAACTATTAGTTAACATAATTTCTGAATTCATCTAATTTCATCTTAAAATCTTCTAATCTATTCGTGCTCTTCATCTGATATGGACAATTGTCCATGTATTTTACCAAAAATGTTATTGAGTATAAAATATAGGAGAAATACAACATACGTTTGACTTAAACACAACCAGACTTCTCAGAAGCCAAGAAGAACAATTTCTGGTTAAATAAGTTTTTTTTTTTGATTTGGTGTCTATCAATCTCGTTTAAGTCTCTCTATCTTATGTTATCAACGGTCATTGGTAATAGAAGAAAATATATGACTCAAGATATGAATAATCAACAAAATAACGTAACCACCGGTAAAAAAAATGTTTACTCTTTGGTAGAGAGATAGAGAGGGAGCAATACAATAACAGCAAACGTGATATTTATGGTTTCTAAATGTTTTGTGCGACAACGTGAGGCAAATTCGTAAAACACAATGAGGAAAAGGCTGGTATCATTGACTACGATATGTATCACACGTCAGTTATCTCATAGAGTAGCACATTATAATAAAACTATTACTATTGTTTTCATGCCAACATAACATAATTTAAATATTTATTGAAATAAAAAATGCAATAATACAATTCTAAAATCCTATTAAAACAAATTAATTACGAAATTAAATCAATTAGCATGCATTTCAATATATTTGTAAACAAGTCAGATATTTTATTTTTGTTAATAGTAATAAAAGAAAAAAAATACTTCGTGATCATTCGGAATTAAAAGGTATTTAAACTTTCGAAATGAAAGTCATTTCTCGCTTTGAAATGATCATAAAATTATTGTGTATCCAAATATTTACATCAATTTAATTTTATGAAGATTTAAACAACATTATCTTTAAAATTGTTTATAGTTTAATGACAATTTGGTCCAATTAATAATTAATGACAATACAGTACCGTAATAATAAAACTTTACTTACAAAATCTCATTAAAAAATAATGATTAAGTGACCCACCTTAAAAGCGACACGAAAATGAAAGCAAAATGACTCCTGGACAACGCTGGGTATGTAGAGCAAGTATATCGTAATACAAGAGTGATCATTTTAACTTAACAATTTGTATGTGCGTTTTATGTTTTGCGAATGAATTACGATAATTTATAGTTGAAAAATGAAGAAAACGCTCATAAATCATTCCATATATTCCATCTATAATTGGATGACTAAAACAGTAACATGAATCTGTACACATTAATAGTTGAGAACTGTTATGATACCTAACCTATACAGAGTGCTTGAAGTCTTCTACTCGCTATAAAAAAAACTGAGAGCACTTGCTTCTCAGAGTTGGGCTCACACATGCCCGTCTGTCTTTTTGTAACGTCAGTTGCTTAGAGACTTCAAACTGGGCAATGTCAGTCGGGAATTCGTTGTCGACAATCAGTTCGACAAGAGCAGGGTCATTTCGGTGATCTTTTATCTGTTGATTTGAGGCATTAGTTCAGGGTAGTTCTAAGAGGTCAACCCTTCCAGGCCTTGATTCCCCTCTTTGAGGTGGAGAACGTTTATTGCTAACTGCCTGGAGCGCTTCGACCTTGGAATGCCGATGGGGATGGGCAGGCAATTGTTAAAAGGCCAGAGTGATCTTTCTTTCGGGACGCTTGCTTGACTTATCACCTTCCAGCCTATACTGACAATCAAGACGGACGTACAACCACTTTTGTATCATTTTTTTTTCAATATATATGTTTTCTCTAAACTTGAAGTTAGTGTTTTCTTTTCGTCCCATTTACAGACTCACAACAAGAACATTGGTCACTCAACTTAAAATATGCTTCGTGAGTGTTGTTATAATACTGATTCCGCTATATTGGTTTTTACAGATATTGACAACATATTCAAGAAACAAGTAAATGTATTTATTTGAATATCTTCATTATTGTAGAAAAATCTAAACTAACAAATATGGTTGTTGCTTTGGGCTGTTTAACACTATGTAAACTTATTTTAGTGGCAAGCATGAATGAGTTATTCCACATGTGTGAATGCCTAACGGATTAAGTGGAACACAAAAGGTTTGCTAAAAAAATCAAAGTGTGGTGGATAGGAAGGCGGAACACTATTTAAAGATGACAGAAAAGTCGCGTAAAGCACGCTTCATATATGGTCTGTCTGGAAACATTGCAGGTAAAACGAACATGAACATAACAATAACATATTTAAAAATTAATTTGCCTTTTATGTTCATTCAATCACTTTAAAATGCTATTTGCAAAAAAAAAAAATTCGCTTAAAGCTAGACTAGAAGTAATGTTGGAATCATCAGAGAGAATAGACAATCTGAGCGATAAGTATTTCCTGAATAAAAGTAATTGGAATAAATAACTACTTATTAAGAAAATGGTTAAACAGCCAGACAGGCAGGCATATAGATGCGAGCATATATAATATATCGGAAAGCAAATTAAGAATAGCATTAACATAGTTCGAGTGTATACAGCTGTCAAAAACGACGTGTTTCTAGTGTTCGCACTAATATTTATATGAAATAACGTCCAAATCAGTGAACATAAAACAATGTAATAAATAAATAATGTCTCAAACTGGAAAGTTAAACAGAAACACAAGACAAATGTATCAATGGTATAGAAGAAAGAACGAACAAAAGAAAAATGTCTTATTGTTTTAAAACTTGGATTCACCCTTAACAAATATGGAATAAAAGATACACATTAATTTCATATATATTATAAAATAATAATATATATATATATATATATATATATATATATATATAAAGAACGAAATATGAAGATAAAATTTCTTATAAAATGACATAAAATTGATACAAATTTTATTACATCGAAAGTTCAGATGAAAGGAGTTACACTAATCCTTAAACCATGGTTTTTCAAAGATAAGACTCTTCTCGTCGGATGGTTAAAATTCGGTAATGTGGTATTTATAATAAATAAATATTATCTGCTCTATTTCACTTTGAAAATTAAAGAAGAAATAACTGAAAAGGTTGGGGATAAAGAAATAAATGGCCGAGATGGAGAATGGTAGAAGTATTGAGTAGCCACTGCCGAAGACAAAAGGGGGCGTTGTGGTGCAGATAGCAAAATAGCAAAAGTTAATTCTATTATTATCATATATATATATATATATTATGTACTTTATAAACTTCTGACCTATTTAATTCGGGTTAAATCATTTTAATCAGTAAGTATTGAGTTTGTAAACCAGTTAAATCTAACGTAAAACATTGTCAAATTCTGCTTAATATATCTTCCTCTCTCTCCGAACAGCTAGTGGTAAATAATATTACGTACCCTGGTGATATTTACTTTTGTTTATGTTAGACTATTCCAATCTGTTTTTTTATCCATGAAACTTGATTAAATATAATCAACTAGAACGAGGAAAAATTAATCCCTCGGATTTGCACCATATTTATGTTCCATTACAAATATAAGAATTTAGATATTGCACTAAACCTTAAGCACAGAATCCTTATTACAATTTTGATCGAAATTCATTACATGAGTTTGATTCTAGAAAATATTAAAAACTTAAGCGTTTTTTAAGAGGAAATGGAAATATGCTGAATCTTCCTAGAACTTAATTCAGATCTTTGATAGTCAACTTTTTTTTTAAATGAGACGTTGTGCCTAAAAAAATATTTTAATATTAAAGAAACTAACATTTGGGGGATATTAAATACTGTCCCATGCTTATTGTTAAAATTTCACAAAAACAAGAAGTCTCTGAATTTTCACAAAGGCCTCATCCCCTTTTTGCACCCTTTGTAGAAAACTCAAACAAAATATAGCCTACATTACTCACCTTTATACATATAAAGTGTGTTCACAGTGATCAGTTTCTTTGTTTAGGAGTGAATCCTTGAAATACAAATATATAAACGTACAGATATCTAACTTTATATAAATAGAGAAAAGTGGAGTATATCTTTTTTTACTTTTATTTGTTCAATTTTTAGTTGAACAGAAAAGGTTTTTGCTAACGTCCCTGCTCAAATCTTACTATTCATTGAATAGTAATATAAAATAGTCTATGCCAAACTATAAACATAATAAAGGCGTTTACTTATTGTATCAAAAATTAACATCAGAATGCATCGATTCTGCATTAGAACTAACTGTATGTGTCCAATCCTTTCAATCTGTCGAATGTAATTCATTTCCTGAACTGTACACAGATTTCAATATAGCATTATCGATCAGTACATTTATAGAAGTCATTTTTGAATAATTAATTTAATCTAACTTGAATACATTTTCTGATGAGAAACTTCGACCTTAAACTATAAATATTTGAGTCGATCAATATTATCTAATTTATCCGTTTAGCTAACACATTCCTTTTTTATTTTCTCTATGAATTATTTACATCGCCAAGCAAGTGTATTTTGGTAATATACATTCTTTTTACATGTCCCAGTTTCTGCGTTTTTGAAATCTTAATTCAAATTCTAATTTTTCTAAACATTTACCAAAATAACCCTTAAAAAACAACTTATAATGCGTACAATTTCATTTAAAGTTCGGCGGCCGTGATGAAATATATACAAGAGCTGACTCACGAGTCCAATGCAGTGTTCGAGTTCCGTCGATTACATAGCACTATTTACTCGAGATCTTGGAAAACGTCACATTATCATTCCCGTGAAAAAGTAACTATCGGAGAAAGTTTTTATTTTTTTTATTTATTTATTTATTTTTTATTTTTTAATGGAAAATTGCAGGATTTGAATGACACGATCTATTTGTGCTTCGCAACTGACAGCTCCGATATCGGATCCTGCACTACACCATCATCAGAAGGAACCACTTCGCAGTTTCAGACCATATTCCTCGACTGTTTTTCTGAAATAGTGGACCCCCTCTGTCAGGATGTGGTTATATAGCAGTGGTGTCACAGGCCGATAAATGTAATCATTCAGATGTACTTTTCAGCCATCATCAACAACTGGTTTCGATTGCATTGTGACATCATAAACTACCTTACATATGGTTTCAACACTATCTTCTTTATCTCCCTTCCTTCACCATCCGGCATCTACCTCTCCTTCCAGTTCGTATCATCACCATTCAGTCATATCAAGTAAGATGCTTTCTCTGCCGTCTCCTGGAGATATTAAATTAATTTTCTCAATTACGAGTTGTTATCGCACGGGCTATGTCGATATAGGTTTACAACCGTTCGGTATACATTTCCTCTTGTCCCAATTGCTAAATGATAAAAGTCGATCTTTAATCTTTTATCTTAACATTTCGGCACCGACTCTTTATATCTAATCTATTTCCTATTATTTGCACCAGCAAAGTATTCTTCCCATAATACTGTTTATTCTAGTATTATTTCACCTTTCTTTTCTTCGCAACACACGACAATATCTGGTCGTTGTCCAGATGACGCACTCAGGAACACCCAACAGTTTTCCAGTTCTATACTTAACTTAGAGTTTCTCGTCCATCTCTGATCTATTTATATAGTCGTTGAATGACTATTCAGATTACTTTTTGTACCTGTTTTGTGGAATACAATCATATTTTATTTTGCTTGATTCGTTCTTCAATTACTGCAAGCGCCTGATTGGACGCGACCTATACCTTTCTTTTACCAGCTCACAGTTTCAGAAAATATGCCTGAGCGTTCCCTTTTTCCCACATCGACATCTATCATCATCTCATATCCTCCAACGAACAAGATTTGCATGGGATGGCATCATATGCTGATCTAATAAAACACTATAGCCTTGCCCGTTGTCAGACCCATATTTCTATTTATCAAATTTTCTGTTCAACAACACACTACTCCAATCGTATGTACTGTCCTTGTGTATGGTGTAAATATCGGTCCTCTTAGAATAATTTCCTAGGTTCTCTTTCTTGCACTACACATGGAAAATAGTTTAACGTTTACACATTTTTGTACCATCTTGCACTGTAGTGATGTGATAATGAAATGGTTTGGTTTATATATAGTCATACCCTTAATGACAATAAAAGTGTAAACATTTGGGAATTTCTTTTTGTACATTTAGTGTATATGATTTTTCATCTTAACCCTATTAAGGGCATATGATTTCAGTATACTGGCATTTTTCATAGAATTTATATATATATATATATATATATATATACATATATATATATGTTGCATCGCTGTTCTATCATTTCAACTCCTGTTAATGGTATCTCATACATGTGTAAAGACAACATCAACCTTTGGTATAACGCATACTGTAAGCACCATCATTTTAATTTTCCAGGTAGATCAGTTTTTTTTCTATAGTTGTGGTACCTCTTCTGCTTGTTGCTGTATTTCCGCTCACTCACTTCTGTACTTTAATGCACCCTTGCACAATATTTCAAAACTCTTCACTGGCCTTTCTTTAACAGTTGGTATCATGTCACCCTCTATCTTATACCGAACTTCTTTCTGTTTGCCTTTTACATATGTAATACGTGGCACTTAATTTCATTTTGACGCTTGAATCAATTCATCCAATCGGAGAAGAACCGCCTCGGTTCCTTTAACACTTTCATATTCAACTGCCACATCAGTGATGTATCTACTAAGATATTACTGCAATATGTTGCTTTTGATATTATTTCTATGAGTATAATTAAAATGACAGAAATTACAGCAATTCCTACTTCTAAACTTTGCCAATTTGTTGTAAAGCTTCCGATTGTAAATATGATTTTGAATTGGTCATACTATTTAATTATCAATCTCTGTCTAGCATTGGCAAGATCTAACCATACCATAACACATCTTCGTTGGGTTTTTTTTTTGCATTCTGTATACTTTACGATATAGCATAAGCAATGCACTCTGCGGTTCCTAGGATTCAAGGCTACTATACAAATTCATTGATAAATCCGTTTTTCTACACATATAAAATAATTATGTTTGCTATGAACCTGCCATCAATATTCAGCAATAATATCAGACGGAATGCTTCTAGTTTTTCTGATCTGTCTTCTTTCGGCAGATAGATGCGTTCTGCAACACACTAACGTATTTGCATTTGTTCATTAAGAATTTTTATTTCTTTAAAGCATGCTCTTAAAATAACTTAATACTGGATGGGTAACAGCTATACTCATAAATTCATGTTTCAGTGCGTGTAATCCAACCCTTTATTAATTAGGAAACGTATTCGTGATTCGTTGGGTCACAGTTGCGACAACTATTTATGCTACTTTGATTTTATTCAAAAATTCATAAACTGAGGAAAGTCTGTTAAGCCATCTTTTTTGGCATGATTAAAATACATTTATCTAGAACTTCTACGAAGTTGTCTATAAAAGCACCAGTTTAGAAAGAAAATAAATCAGTTAATTCAAAGATGTATACATTATCACACGGAGCTATTACACTCTTGGCTAACATTTTTTTCTGCCAATAACAGCGTTTTACATATTTATAATGTACATTTTATTCAACGCAGCCAAACGATGTACTGCTATCTACGGAAGCAATGCTTCTCGTTCACCGTTTCTTTTTTTTATAACAATATCCGCAATAAAAACGCTACAACAATACTTCGCAAAGCTAGCCGTAATCGTCAGCAAATAGAAAATACCAACAAATTACTAGCAACACTATGCACAGAACTACCACGTTCATAGGCGTTTTACATCTGCTCTAGAAGGTGAATAATACTGTAATTTATTTCCTACTTGATTATTACATTTTAATTCGATATTCACTGGAAATACCGGCTAATAAACACGCATCTGCCAACACAAGATTTCCCAACATTTTATTTCTCAGAAACATATCGTTAGTTACATTAATTTATTATTATATACTTTTTCCTTTTTTGTCGTGTTTTAAACCATTTCTACGAGACCCGTGACGTGTCAAAGTGTTATATACGCCCTCTTATCTATGAGTGTATACACCATTATACATACGTGCACTCGCTGTGCACACAGGTTCTTGATCATATGTGGATAAAATAATCGAATGTTGATGTAGATAACTTAGACCATTGAAAACCCCAGAGTGGGGGCGATACAAAGACTTTTACATGCACACTAGCGCGTCAATGAGAGAGAGAAAGAGAGAGAGAGAGAGAAAGAGAGACATAAAGAGAGATATACAAATAGAGATAGGTGGCGTGTTTCATTACATCTAGCTACACAGTTCGCGACCGCCACCACCTTCACTGGGGCTCCTCGCGGAAAGGTCACGCCGATTGTGCTTGCTTAAGTTGTCGACCAAAAAAGGAACGTGTTTTCGTCGACCTGTGCCTTGAAGTCACTTCTGACATTTAAAGTGTCACTAAAATCCTTCCATTGAACTATTTCCTTCGCTATGTACCAACATATGTAAACTTTCGGTAAGACCTGTAAAATACGTTGTTATATGACCAATGTTCGTTTTAATTAACTTTCCCCGTCAAATAGCTTTATCATCATTACGCAATGCTGATTTCCCTCGGGTAAACTTACCTTTTTTACTCCAGGAATTGTTTTCTATGATATCGGGAAGAGTTAAGAGATGAATTAAATTGAACTAGGCAGCGAATTCACTTAAATTACATTTTCTCAGATAAGGATAATGTAATTTTAATAAAAGCAAAGAGATTCACCAGGACGAAAATGGCATTCACTAGCAAAAGGATTTTCAGAGTAAGAAGGATATTTCAGGACAACAAAAACAAAAACACAATAATTGACATCAAGATGCCTCCATTTAATTTGCGCGTTTAATGTTGAATATAATATTTTAAGTTCAAGCGTGACTGACCGAAGAAAATTATATTTAAGATTTTTACGTGACAGACCAACGAAATCATATTTCAGATTAAAACCTGATCTAACAACTAACAACAAATCGATTAATTTAAGTGTGACAGACAAAAATAAAATGATATTTAAAATTTAAGCGTCACAGACTAACGATTATATTTTAAATTAAGGCGTAAATGGACAACGATAACTATATTTAAAAGTAAAATGTGGCAGACCAAGCAAACTCATGGGCGTTACGAAACAATCCAAGTTAAAACCTTCGACGAAAGTTGTCTAGAAAAGTAATAGTTTAGAAAGAAGCAACAGCAGTTCAATGTAAGATTTAAAATTTAAGCGTGACAACACAACGAAAATGCTATTTGAAAATAGCGGGTTATAGACCAAATGAAATAGAATTTTAAATAAAGGTGTGACAGACTACCGTAAACGACATTTAAAACTTGGATCCATCTACAATAAAATAGGTATAATTAATCCAACCAAAATGCTATTCAAACTAAAGAATCAAGCAATGCGAAGTGACTAAGCCGCTCAGTGGTTCAAGGTCGTGGCTAAAATATAGTGTGCGTGTAAATATAAAAAGAAAATGGTCGAAAGTCAAATGAAACATAAAAGCTTTCTATCAATGTACGTAACTGACTATTAAGTTTACATTAAACAAATTTAAGATTACATAGAGAAAAAAGTGTAAAAATATAAAATGCACCTAAAAGATTTAAAACAAAAAAAATAAAAAAATATTTAAAAAAGGATTGGTTTAATGTTTACTTTCTGTGTAATTATACAAAATAAAATAAATAACAATTATCGCTGTATAACAGATGCAAAAACACCGTTGTCTTAATTGCATTATTGAACTACTACTCTACTACTTGTTATTATGCTGCTGACAACATTCCGGTCTATGTTAGGGTTAGATTTAAAAGTACATTTTCGTAGAATGTGTAAAATTCTTACGCCGAACTCGGGAAACTGTATGGAATCCCTAACTGCACTCTTTAGTTAATTTGACTAGACGTTTTTCAAGTTCAAACAGATGAAGTTATATCTCTACAAAACCACCATCTGCCCATGTATAGGGTATTGTTGTAACGTCAGGGCTGGTGCACCGTTCACCAGTCTCTCCCTCTTAGACAAAGTCCAAAAAGAGTCGCTAATCTAATAGGTATCTCGCTATCTAACACGCTCCAACTCATGTCCCATCGCCGTAATGTTGCATCCTTCTGCTTATTTTATAAATACGCCGATGGAATGTGCTCCGATGAATTTGCTGCTCTGGTGCCTCCTCGACGTAAATACACTTGCCTAACCCGACAATCTGCTTAATCCCACCCATTCACTGCGGAGGTCCACATATGCCGGAGAGCCTTACAATCTAGTAGCTTCTTTCGAGATCCCGGGCTTTGGGAATCTCTCCCTGCTACCGGTTTCCCGACATGTAAAAATTTAAAACTAATGTTTACAAGCATCTAGCTGCACAGCTCCCAATTTAGGATGACCCCCCCCCCAAACTTTCACCCTAATTTTCAGTAGCCCCTTACGTCTACAGTGGCAACTTGCCTTGTTTGGCGTTAACTAAGTCACACAAAAGTAAAGAAGCTCATACGTCACATCCGCCGTGACGTTGTGCTTGTAACAACAAATAATGAGAATAGTAGTCCGAATACTCAAAATTATGTAAACCCCATCTAAAGTTAAAACAAACCTGTATTTACTTAGAAATGTAGATTATTACTCGGTAGTAATATGATTTTAAAGAGACGTGTTGTTTTCTAGTCGCAACAAGTTATTATCATGATTGATGGATGATTTTCCAGATCCATGTGACCTAATATCAACGCTTAGCTGTATCATGTGAAGAAACAAGTATTTACAATTCAATATCAGTTGTAGTCTTAATGGTGACACATGTAATGTAAGCTCTTGACAGACAGAACTGTTTAAATCAACGACCAGATGGTCCAGGCAGAAGCCAAACTCGGCTAAGAAATCGGATAACCATAATTAAGATGAATAAAATATAATTAATATTGAAATCGTCGTCTAGCGAAAATTACATGAACTGAAAATACTTAACGTCAGATGGATAGGATAAGCAAAATATAGTGTTTTATGGAAATCGCTTCAGACAATCCATGAAGCGACTTGATGTAAGGAGCTAACAAGAACGAAATATGATAATTGCAAAGACAGCAAATTCCTATTTGCCTTAATCTTGGAAAAGACAAAGTTATAGAAATGAGGAAAACAGTCCACAAGAAGAGAGTTCCAAAACCCTGTAGTTCTTGGAGAGAAGTTACTGGAATATAATCCGGTATTACAATGAGGTACCAAAACAGAGAATTGACGAAGACCACTAGATCAACTAGCCAAACAGGCTGGGACAAAAGCAGTAGGGAATAGATCACATAAGTCTGTAGAACACATACCATACTTGTATTTATAGAAAAGACAGCGACTAGAAACAGTACCTATGTGAAAGATAGGGTGCAGAGAAGAAGAAATGGTAGGCCTAATCAAATTACAGACACGTTTCTTCACATTATCAAGAACCCACACATGGGACAGAGATTCACCAGGCCAAATATGATAACAGCACTTCATACATGGTTAGTGAATGAAATGTGTGCAGTAACATTCCGTCGCATCTAGAAGGCTGGTTTGTTTGACTGGTTGTGATTAAGCAAATTCATTAAATTAAATTAATAAAATAAATACCATTTTGTCATCAATACGTATTGTAGAAAGCGTGTTTTTTTCTTTTATAACCTTTAGTAAATTGTATTAATGCAAGTGTATGTTAACTCTCAGAGCAAAAACAAACAATCAGGTGAAGAATTTCTCAAAACAAACGAGCTTACTACCCGTTATACCAGAAAAAGTTGGATTCGTTACAATAAAAACCAAACACCCTCGTTGAGAGGCTAGTAAATAGAAACCATATGACATAACTTGCCCACATTCTTCTTAGTTAGAATCGCCTGGACATATTCCGTGAGTCTGCTGGGTTGAAGGATCAATCCTTGGTACAAGCAAATAATACAGTAAATACCTCTACATAGGCATGACTGACGGAATAAAAGGAAGTACTACGATACTAGGTTGACGCCTCCAAACTGAATGTAAATCAATAAATACTTGGTTATTAAGTTTATGAAAGGCAAGATTATTTTTCTGAAACACTGAACACAAAACACATTTTACAGATTTAAAATGTGTTTTTTATTAGCACAACCTATAAGTCCTAGTGGGCATACTATATATTATATACGGAGCCCTTACGGAGCCTTCCAAAAAGGAGCGCGCTCCAGGAGTACGCTCCTTTTTGCTGGAGCGAAGGAGAGGAGGGCTCATTTTATATTCAGCGCGAGCAACTCCATTTGGGACTAAAGAGCGGTGATTTTTTTTCTTTTAAACATTAGCTTTTTATTCAGCAAAAAAAAGAAAAGAAAGTCAGAGTTTTTTTTTAAATTTAATCTGGTACAGGTATATGAGAGAGGGAGAGAGAGAGAGGGAGAGGGAGGGAGAGAGAAGGGAAAAGAAGGAGAACATTTGAAGTTCTCTGATTTTTACATCTATGTGTTAAATTTATAATAGGACAGTTTTCTTTAGGCAGAAGACAGACAATTTTGCACCAAATGTCTTTTAACGTGCCAGTGAGTCTATAGAGGTGTTTGAAGTTATTTTCTTAGAGATTTGAAGTATGTTTATTGCTGATTGTATAAATAAGCCAATTTTTCTTTTAATTCGTGTTTTTAAATAAAGAATTTTAGGTTCAATTATACTATAGAGACCGTTGGATTTTCTCGCCCATTTCAGTCGGTATTCACCCAAATGTTCGATAAAATCGATTTTGGGGGTGAAATGGTACATTTATTTTTTAGCATATATTAAATTGAACTTTTATGCCACATTTTTACCCGTGTCTTTTCGGCGACATTTTGTTTTTCTTAAATTCACGACTAGTTTGCTTTTAAATTCGTTAAATTCCGTTAAAAATTTCTTTTGTAGAATGTTCAATGTTTTTTGTGTTTAATAAAGTGCTAAAGCAGAAAAAAATATATTTAGTCCAAGGAAAAAAACAATAAAACCCAACATGGCCGCCAGCGATTAAACCCTGGAATTAAAGTTAGATTCTCAACACTTTAAAAAGTTAATGAGAATTTTATTTCAGGACCAAAAATACAATTAAGACCAACAATCACTTTCATCCTAAATTTGGGTGCATACCAAGCGAAATGAGCGAAAGAAAACAGCGGTCCCTATTCTACAATTAAACCGATGTTTAAACTTAATTAAAATAAAGAAAATATCTTAAATTTTAATTTTAAAAAGCAAATAATTAGACTTTCTGATTAATTTATTCTTTTTTTAGAACAGAAAGTAGATTAGATATCTTTCTTTATCATAACAAATCTATTATCGAATATTAAAATTGTAAACAGTTTGCTTTTGTTAGAGATTTCAAATATAGACGTTTTTAATTTTAATAAATGTTTTTGCCCGACCTAGGAAAACTTGCTCCAGTTAATTTTTTTGGGGAGGGGAGGAAAATTTGACTCGATAATTTGTCAACTCCCAAGGTCTAGGCCAGATATTTTGTATAAGATTTTAAGACATTAAATGGATCTCTAAATTGTTTATTGACAATTTATTAATATTTTTTGGGCAACTTATGAAAAATATTTTTGTAATTCAATGTTTAAAAATAAACTTCATTGGGCTTTTTTCGACACAAATTGTACTATAGAAAATAAATGGATAAATCGATTTGTTGGAAAGTACTTGCGTGTTTCTGTTATAAATAATAATATACATTATAGTTACGTTCGTAAAACAAACAAATATTAAACAACAACACGACGAGTAATGTTGCCCTGGCTGTCTCTCCTCTTCCAGAGAAATGTTTTCTTTAAAAAGAAAATAATCACTAATAATGTTTAAAAGTAAAACTTTATTTACTTAAAACAACTCTAAATCTCCTTCCAAAATAAATAGAATAAATATCGGGTCAAATTTTCCTTTCCTGAAAAAAATAGGTTGTCAATGTAATGAAAATGAAAATTGTTTTAAAATACTTCAGGGATTTTTCTATTTCTATTTTATACCCCAGGAAACGAAAATGTAAGTATAATCCTATACTTTATCCGACATGTTCTCCTATAACTCAAAATATTAGCGAGATGTTGTCAAATATTATCTTACGCTCTTACACTTAAAGTGACATCCCAACCCATATTAATGAGATCCTTTGACGTCCACCCATATCCTTCGATCATTCATTGGCAGAATAGAACGTTTAGGAAAGAAGGTACATTTTCATTATGGAGCGCTGAAAAAGAGCCGCTTCTTTTTTATAGGAGTTGGTAAAGGAGCGGCTCCTTTTTTAAGAGGAAGTGCGTGAGAGGATTCAGCTCCAATTTTGGGCGTTGGAGGAGGAGCGGGAGCAGCTCCAAAAGTAGTGGAGCGCGTAAAGCCCTATATATATATACATATATATATATATATATATATATATATATATATATGTTATTGTTTATTATCTATGTACGAAACCCCGGATTACAAGTATTTTTCAACTCAATTCCGAAGGCTTTAACCACACGGCCCAATTTTAAATAGCGAATAAACGGTGATAATTTTAACACTTTATCGGCGGGCTTAACGTCCAGAGCGTTCTACTTCTTTGTAAGGGAAGGAACGAGGCATTTTAAAGCTAGTGCGTCAAGCTGTGTTAATACTACACTTACAGGGCTTTACTTTTTCGAGGAGCGACAAATCAAAGTCTTTATTCTAGAAAAGTAATAGTGAAAGTTTCAGGGAGTTACATCAAACACTGCGCATGTTTATAGATTCCACATCTGGTTTTGTAACGTCAATATAGAATCTTACTGAATAATCTACACAATGAATTAAATGTAAGGTGCAGTTTTAATTATAATTCACATACCAGAGTTCGAAATGTTACACCTCAATGACACGTGTTTGTTTTTTTGTTTATGTTTAATGCTCTATAAAAGCCAGTAACAAAATTGGCTTGTTTGAGGTTAAAATGTTATTTGGGAGTTTTTAAAATTGTCTTATTGATAACAAGATCATTACACTTTTTATACAGGCCAATTAGTATTCGTTTCTTGTCAGCTGTTTTTTTTCATTAATACGGGATTGTTTTTATTATTAAATATATTCATACAAACTTATAATTAAAGAAACCTATAATTGCGAAAACCCTTTAGCTTCATGTATTATTTTGATATTTGTCACTTCTTAATTTTGTGCATATTTTTCCACTTTATTAATTTATTTTTGTGCTTGACTGCAATAGGTAAATAGAGTATCATCAATTCGTTTAAGCAGCAATATGTAGGTAATTATTGTGTGGTCGGTACGAGTACGTTTTATTTATTTACCTCCCCAGGAGGTTAGGCACAAGGCCAGTTTTATCTTACTCCCACAGGTAAAATGTCACCCAAGGTCGGGTCGGGAAAGTGGGACTTGAAAAGCCAGCGCCCGAGAAGGTGAGCACTCTGACCATTAAAAATTGCCTGGGGAGCCCCGTCGGCATTCCCCCGTAGGGGAGCCTCAGGTAGTAAGCAATCAACTTACTCCTTCCTAAAGAGGGGAGGCAAAGCCTGGAAGGGTTGAACTCCTAGAACTGCACAGGACAAATCCACAGACCGGCGGAATACAGCCACGAAGGACAAGACGACACCGGTCTATAGGTTGCAGTATCCATCTGAACAGATACTACACTTTCTTCCTAGTCAAATCGAGTACATTGTACTACGGTGTCTTCCTTTCCATCAGTTATGTGTGTTTTCTGCTCAGACTATAGTTTGGTGGTCAATTAACCTTTTTTTATGAAAGGAGTCCCGTATTGTTTACCATTTTGTATTTAAGTAATGTTTGACTTGCCTTTTAATATTTTCAGGTGATATTTGAATATTAAAACATTACATTCACTATTTACTTGTCCCCTACGAAGGAAGAGTTAGACACAATGCTTTTAATGCGGAGTAATCTACCTCCCCAGCAAGGGGTACGCTGGATTGAGACGAAACATTTAACTCAGTTCAGAAGGACTTTTTATTTATCTTTGACCTAAGACAGAAAGATGAAGTATAGGATAAGAATATATATTACACTATGCTCTTAGTTACGTTACCGTTACAGGCAATTTTTTAATACAAGCTTTAAGCAATCTCTTAAAGGAAAAAAAACGCCTAGGGGCATTTCTAGTTCGTTATAAAATGTATACTTTTATAAATGAATGGAGACAATAACATTAAGATCAGAAAATTTCCATAACTTTTTACGACCCGTCATGCAAACTTAAGCACTGGATGAACACCCGTTTAAGAATACTGTCAAATACCAAATCTGCCCTTTAACATGAATCATTGTAGACACTGTGTTTCAGAGAGAAAAGGAAATTCAATTAACTAGAACGGGACATAAATAAAGAACATTTCTAATTTCAAAAGATCATAAATGTCTTCTATGGTAGGATATTAGTTTAATAAAGTATATTACATCTTCAGGCAAAGAGCCGAATTAATTCGTAGCACGCTTGATGATAAATGTAAATATTCGCTGGACCCGTTTTAATCAATTGCTTATCCCCCAATGGCAATAGGTCTAGTCTTCAAGAGAGTAATGGCAAAACATTTCATAGTTTTTCTAAGCGAACTTATTTTTCTTTTTCTCTCAGACAAAAGTTGTAATCACAGCAAAATACAGCCATTGTCAGCAAAGAGAGATATGAGAAAAATTAATGAGAAACTATAAGTTATGAAAAGGAATCACAACGATATTGGGTTTAATAAGTGATGATTTATCAATAATAGATATTGTATATCATGTATACATATATAAATATGCATATATAATTTACTGTTTTATTATATCGACATATATTATAAACTAATATATCACGTATATATATATATATATGTATATATGCAGCTTTTACTTCAACAGTGCTCAGTGCGTGAGCATATCTTATTCGTAGTATTACAATATATTTATAGCAAGTAAGCTACACAAACTTTAATGTTTCATTCCCGAGAGGTGATGATCAACTAATGGTCTGCTAATTTCCCGCGGGAATGAAACCTGAACGTTTCCGGAGATTAGTATATTTAAAAAATATGCATTACAGTGTATGTTGTCTGTACCCGGGTTTTATCGATCTTATAATGCTGAAATGTAGGTAAAATCCGATTAATTATTAATGGATATGTCACATCCTTCTGTTTTCGAAAGTTCTGAGAGCAAAACGGCTCAATACAAATCACGGACTTTAGGCTTAGCCGGTGTTAATGCTTTTTATATATGCAAATATATAATCGTAAATGCCTTTGAGGGGATTTTTAAGAACTTTCCCGGGATATATATAGTTGTATTTTCTTCTAGAATAATTTTATTATGAAGTGACTTTTATCTTTGATTTTTACGTCTCGGATTTCATGGATTACACTCCAATTTACACCTCATATCTGATTCATCTACCTGATACCTTGGATATTTATATGGACACGTTATACCATTTAATAGTAGATTATTTTTTGCTAATAATTTTTCATGTTTTAAAATATTTGCATAGTATATATATATATATATATATATATATATATATATATATATTTAGAACGATAAAATTACAGTATATGTCTAACGGACAGAAAATATAATGAAGTAATTCAATTAATATACAAAATAATGCAAATATAATAATATAAAAAAGAAGAGCAAAAAAAAAGAGAACAATATAAAAAGGTAGAAAGAAAGAGAATAAAAACGAAATAAGAAAAAAAAACAAGATATATTATGACAGAAAAATACGATAAATTTTACGTTAAAAATGTCTAGTAGCGTGATGGAATAGAGTTAGATAATGCCAACACATGGGGGGAGGAGGTGGAACATTGAGGAAGGGACGGGAGAGATTTATATCAAGCAACATATATTTCAAAAGGAATTAACGGTAAAATAGTTTGAGTTTAAAAATGTAAACGCCAAATTAATACACTAGAAAATCTAAAAAAGCGAAAAAATATAAATTGTAAGATTTTTAAGATATTAAAATTAAAATTATAAAACTTTAAAAAATGTAAGGAATATATACATTCTAATAAAGGTGTAAAATTAAGTAAGTAAAAATAGATATGATGAAATCACTATAGCAAATATTAAATTATAAATAAAAATTAACACATCGTAAAGTCAGTAGTGATTATTATATACTAATAGTATGTTTAGAGAAAAGTTAATTCAGAAAAAAAGGCAAACACCTATATTAGAAAAATATTAGCAAATCTATTTAGAATGAAATAAAAATAAAACAATAAACAACGATTATTATTAGAGAGCTAAACAAATATCAAATAAAAAAATCTGAGACTTGAATTATTAGACAATTAAAGGGGAGGAGCGTCACTGGATTCAAAATAAAATAACTGCTTATAAAAAGTTTAAATTAGATCAACGAATTATTCACTAGTCAAGCTAAGCTACTTAATCACTAAATACATTTACTTAATTTAGGGAACTACTTAAAAGGTTTATATTAACGAAAATACAATTAAAGGGTTTATTAAAATAAATTATAAAATATTATCAGATAATAATTTTCAAATAAAAATAAAATTGGGTTATAGTCACATTTAGGTTAGGATTAATTGAAGGGGTACGATATTTAAGATAATAGCATCATGAAGATTTTCAAAATATATGGGAACTCCGATTAAAACTTATCAAAAGTGTAAAATATTTATAAAGATAGCAGCTAGGAATGAATTGAGATACTCCAGATTCCCATACAATAAACTTTCTCTAAAAGAGCCCAACTTTTTTCCAGTGTAGGCTGAAACATATCTGCAAATGTGTAGCAAAAATATTTGTATGAATAAAATAAATTATTATAAATAAACATTTAGTATACCTTACTATTGAATACTGGTAGATAACAACAGTATGTATCACTCGATTAAGTCCCATGAACAAAAACATACACCACTTCAACAGGCTCAACACCGATTTTAAAGGTCATTGGAAAAATGTGAATTCATAAGATTTCCAGGTTAATAGATAAGATGTTGAAAATTTAAGTGACTTCAACTTGGCCAGTTTTTTTTTTAATAGATAAAGATATTGCCCTGATATATTTTTTTGCAAAATACTAGACATTTTATCTAGTTTCGCAATATTTTAATGGATTTTGCATTTGAAAACATTTATTTTTCACCAAGGACACCATATATACCACCGTGTGCTGGTAATAAGGGTGTCTTTCATACAAATTGGTCATCGTTTATAAGTGCCTTGGTATCACTCAAGGATAATCGTTACGAAATTGTCGGTTGAACGATGACCGCTACGACGAGGGGATTGAAAAAATTGGTGAAATGGACAAACTTTTACTTAAGAGGTATTGCTTGTCTCAAAGAACGTCTCAACAAGTATTTGTTTACATAGGACTTGAAGACAACCATCTTGGTGTCAGCTGGGAAGACACATTGTGGTGAGTTCCTCCACCGATTGTATTTTCCAGCAAATAAAATGTGTTCATGGAAGTTCCGTTTCGCTCGTGTTACACAGAGAGAAAAAGAGATAAGTGCCTTCTTTGCTATGGTTTTAGATATGTCGGTTCTTTCTGTTAATACTTTACGGGGGAAGGGACAATTGAACACCAGTCGATCACCTATCATAGATATAACGATACAATTGAGAGAGGCTAGCCACAATTATTCTACGTGAAGGGGGTGTAGAGACGAGAAGGAATCACACCCGACTAGATTGCTAAGTTGGATTTTACTAAGTAATTAGTATCGCGGTTAAACTACTCTAGTGAGTCAGAGTTTCATCAGATCAAGATGATTGGGTTACATACTGACTTTAACTTTTTACCAAAATAATATAAGCACAAGTACCGTATAATATTTTTATTCAAATCAGCAGTTGTCCATCTATGACGATGAGAATGTGACCAATTTTCTGAACTCATTAAATCGCGTTAGTCTGACGAAAAATAACAGATATAAACTCCGAATCCGAACCTAATTAAGGACATACATTTTATATAAAAGGCTAAACATATTTTCAGATTTAGCTTTATAATTATTAATTATATTATGTAGTGCGGTAAGTGAAACTCGACAGGTACCAAGAACCATCTTTTCTGGAGTAAAATATTTCTAGAAATTAAAAAGTGATATTAATTGATTATTTATTGATGAAATCCTCCTAGTCATAACCTCCTCTTTTTCGGATGTGTTTGTGTGGGTGTCGTAGTAGCTGTGCCGATATCATGAGGTCGTCCTCCCAGAAATCATCAACACGTTTGTTAGGTAGTTTGCTATATGTGCTGTTGTCATGATACCACCCTCCCAGGAATTATCTCCGTTTTGGGTTGTGTATTTTAGTATATGTATGATACGTCTCTCTTACAAATTACACCCTTCTTTTTATGGGGGCAGTGTAGTATGTTTTCGTTTATCTTTTAATATTCTCACAGTCAAGTAAAAATATGCGACCGGCTTCAGCACATATTTGCTAGAATTAATAATGTATTTTTTCTATTATATATATAAGACAAATGAATATGCATGTTATTACAATTTACGGATGGTTGCTATACTTATTAAATATAAAAGATCCACAATTCAACATATAATTCAAAATAAATATTTTCGTTGAATACGTTGAACATAGCTAGGTTTAAAAGTACTAAGAAAAAATAAGTTACTGTTCGAATACCGATAAGACAACTACATTAAACCTCTCTAAGGCCGTGTGTAATAAAATCTGGAAGCCGAACATGAGGATAAGTTTAATTTAAATATTCGTTGCTTACTGAGACAAATAGTATTCAATATTCACTCTTAATATATACACGAATGAAGAACATTCCATCATTAATCAAAGGGGTGAGACGGGCATCAATTACCTTTGATACTACACCTTGTAAATAAGAAAAAGGTGTGCTAGTCAGATATAGTTGCCAATTTAAATATCTTTTCTTGAATTTTTCATATAAGTTCTACGGTAAAAAAACAACCTCTTAGGTTATTTAATTCAATCGGAAACATGGGTTTTACTTTTCTGCTTCAATAAATTATTTCTTATTTATCTTTATACACATTGGAAATATTTTTTAAATTATTCTGTTTTAAATGTAGGTTGATTTATTGATATTCTAGATACAATCTTACTAGTTACAAAGGGGAATAACTTTGTAGGTTTTACTAATGAACTTGTCGGTTTTAGATTTGTTGTCATATCTTATTTGTATTTTGAGTGCGATTTTTTTCAGCAATATCTCTCCGAAAATGATAGTATGTCGTTTAACATAGACTTTACATAGTTATTTACTTCATCTTATCAGAAATGTATTCGATTTCATGCTGATAGTTATTTATTTGTTCATTTTCTTAAATTTATTTTTTTAAATTGTATTCCTCAAAAATGTATACATCGTACACCGTTGCTTATTTATTGTGTTAAACTTACTCTGAAATAGTATCTTACTTTTAAATTGCTAAAATAATGTTAAGAACCAAAAAGTTTTTAAAATTGCATATAAAATAACGTCACTGTTTTATAACGGTAAATAAATTAACGAAGTTTGGAGGCTAAGTCCTTACTTTTTCGTATCTTGATATTCTGAAATAATTTCTCATTTTACTTAACCATAATTGTATATTTCATTTATATACATATGACACTTTATATTGATACATTTAATAAACTATTGGCTTTTTAAGCATTAAACCTGTGTAATATTATGTGTATTTTCATGGCTCCGTGTTCGAAAAAAAAAAAAGGAAAAGGAAAGCCGCCTGACTAGAACAAAAAAAAAATCAATTTTTTTTCAAGGGAACTGGGTTAAAGTATAAGTTGCTTGTTTATAAGGTTTATGTTTGCTGCCGTACTATATATTTTTTATTAAAGCGACCTTTGGATATGTTAGAAGCGGCATAGAGAAAAAATACTGAAATAACATATACATATTTGATTGTGTATCTATGTGCAAAACAGACCTTAAAAATGCACTGACATTCTTATTTTTTTTTAGAAAACTAATTAATAAAAACTTGGTCACTGGAATTTAGCATATATATATATATATATATATATATATATATATATATATATATATATATATGTGTGTGTTATATTAAAATAATTCCAGGAGTAAATCCGGGTATGAGAGCTCAATATAATAAACAGAGCAAGAATAAAATATAGTAACGCGAAATTACATAATCATCGATGCAATAATTTATTTCAACCTTGTATTTTCAAGCATCCGATTTAGACGATTAAATTTTTGAAAGAGTTTCAAAAATCTAATCGTCTAAATCGGATGCTTGAAAATACCACAAGGTTGAAATAAATTATTGTATCGATGATAATGTAATTTCGTGTTATATATATATATATATATATATATATAGTGAGTGTGTGTGTGTTTTTAGTGCACGTAGATACGTAGCAATACACTACAAATGTATTTATAAATAGCATAGACACTCGTATAGTAATGGTTTTTGCTCTGCAAGTAAGAGTTAAAATTGTATTATCCCAAATATTTAGTAGTTATAAATTTCACGAAACCAAATGCGAGTGAGTCAAATTTACATTTCTCTATAATGAAGGTGTTAATATGCATACGCTTATTCTGTGAAGGATCTGTTTTTCTGCATGTTGTGCATCCGATAAAATTTTTCTCTACTCTCTGTTCAAGCATTCGATATCTCTTCTAACGAATACTTCTCTATCGCATGCATCACATTTGAAGTGTTCCACTTGCTTTTCGAGAAACACCGTTTGAATTAGTCACCATGTCTTGCGTTGACAGGCGCTCTTAACATATCGAAACAGTATTCACAAGTTTTAAGACAAGTGGTGAATACGGCCGTAATATTTGGTTTTCGTATAGGAAATTAATGCTGTTAGCCGGAAGAATATAAAGGCAGTCCTGATCGAGGAGCAACACAAGTGATTAATTTATGACAAGGTTGACAACAAATGTAACATATGTTTGGAGAAACTGAGAATGAGGCTTCGAATGTAATTGTGGCTCGTGATAACGTGGGGCACTTACTGTGAGATGCTACAATCTTCATCTCTCATCCATATCTACGAGTGCCATTCAGAAAGTACTATCTATTCTCCTTCTCGTCGTGTTATGTTATTAATGCAAATGATACCTCATTTAATCACAGCATACAGACTATATAACTACTGTCTTTTAAACACATTGAACTTCTTGTAATGTTCGTACATATTTCGCGGAAGCCATGTTTATATATATATATATAAACATATATATATATATATATATATGTGATAAAGACAAGAATAAAATGTTTCTAAGAAATTGAAAATGAAAAAGGTAAACCAAAATAATATTTATGTATTTATCAACGATTCGTCTTTATTATCAGACTTCCTCATGATCATTTGTTGGAAGAACAATCGTACACGTACAAACATTTCTTGTCAGCAGGCTGAATTCTTACGGCCAATCATAGCAAACAAAACCAAAATATGAACAACAATTAGATGGTGGCAATTGTTTCATTAAGGGTGTAGGACTATTAAGAAGTGAGAGAAGTGAATTTAGTGGAAATGAAACAAGTGTCGGTCGAGCCGTGTTTAAACGAGGATTAAGTTAAATTTTGAAGGAAGAGGGAGTCGAGATGCTATTTGAATCAATTTATAAATTTATATTTGAATGAGAAAAAAAGGCATGAGTCAAAGATTGTGTTGGTTATGTGTTAGAAGACTGTTTGAGGTGAAGTAGGCTAGTACTAGGGTAGGACGAGCAAACATGGTCAGGGGGCTCGGGAAGGTGTTCACATATGACCTCCCTCTACATATGAGCGCACAATCACCTATTCACTTTAACATATAGATACAAACACACACACATGTGAAGAGTCTTTGCCCCGTTTGTTCCTACTTCCTAATAATCATCCACCCTAATTGCTACCGCTGCCACCATCTAATTGTTTCTCATATTTTGATTTTCCTGCTAATATCGGCTGTAAGCTCTCATCTTGCTGGCAACATGTATTTGTACGTGTATGATGTTTCTTAAAACAAATCATCCTGAGGAATATGACAATACAGACGAAACGAAGAATATTATTTTGGTTTTATTTGTTCATATACATACATACATTATATATATATATATATATATATATATATATATATATATATATATATATAGATTCATTACAGGGCTTTCTCAAAACATATCCGAACATTACACAGACGTTAATACGTTTAAGAGACAATCGTTAAGTATTGTGTATGCTTTTATTTAATGAGTTATAATATAAGTATATATTATATCATCATCATCGGGGTATTTTATTATATCACTCCTGGCGAGGAGCCCCTACCTGGTGTTCTTTTCACCTGGTTTTATGCCTGGATAGATTTTGCCAAGTAGAATCTAGTTGATTATCGAAGTAGTCTCTCCACTGTGTTTTTGGCCTTACTCTATGTATGTTCTACTGTCTCGGGGTTCATTCAGTTGCTCCATATGTCCATCTGTTGGGTGTACATCTCGAAGGATGACCTCCCCATCTATGTGTTCATTTGTATGGTGGTGATATCATTTATTCTAGTTTGCTATCTGCTCCAGGTGTTTGTATTTCTATCATGTACACGGGTGGCGCGCATAATACGTTGCATTTTGTCTTGTGCCACTCTTATCCTTTCTATTGCTGCATTATTAATTGCTCATGTTACGCTAAAATGTGTCATAACATACATGATGTACCCATTGAACATTTCTTTCTTAATGTGCATTCTCGAGTTTCTACTCTTCATGATGGTGTCTACTTTTGAGAAAGCTGTCCATTCAAGCAAAATTCGCCGTTTAATTTGAGGTATGATATAAGTGTCACGTCTAACCATCTTACCTAGGTAAATGTTGCTGTCAAGTACCTTGACAGTTTTACATTTTACTATAGCTTTTGTGGCACGTTTGTTCAACATGATTTTGGTTTGCCGAGTGTGCATTTAAAGACACACTTTATAGTAACTATTGTGAATGTCGTAAATAATCCTTCTAATTCTTGAGGCGTGTGACGTGGCAATGATATCGTCTGCATTTTAGATGAAAAAGATATTCTAAAATATATTTTATTGATCACCGAATCTGGATATAAAAAAGTTTGGCGAATTTTTGTAACCTAGTCTGACACCTCTTTCTGTATTGATATTTTCACTATCCTGTTGAAGTTTTAAAGTTAATGTTGCTTCGTTGTAAAGATCCTGATACATGTTGATGTAAGCACAGTCAATTAATTCACTTTTTAAAGCTGTCAACATAAAGGTGAATTCGATGGAGTCAAATGCCTTTTCATAATCGACGAATGCAAAACAAAGTGGTATACCGTGCTCGTTAGCTTTCTCTTGGGGTTGGCTTACAGCTTGAATGTGACCCATGGTGGGAAACCCTAATCGGAAACCAGCTGTTATCTGCGTAGGTTTCTGTCAAGTGTATTTTGCATCCATTTCGAAGAGAATTAAGGAAAATATCTTGTAAACAACAGAGAGGAGTATTAGCATGTAGTTATTAATATCCTTCAAGTCTCCTTTCTTGTGGAGGTCGGAAACTGAAGCATCCTTCCAGTTGCTAGGCATCATGTCTTTATTAAGGCATTTGTATTATAGGCTGGTGAGAAACTTCGATTAGTTGACCACATCTTCGAGAATGTCTGCGATAATACTAGCTTCATCAGCAGATTTATCTTCCTTAAGTCGTTATTTTACAGACAGTAATTCAAACTTAGTATTGAGGGTGTGGCGTACCAGCCCAATATCTGCCTGTAAACGGTTGATTTATGGTGCTTCTCGTTTTGTAGAGTTCAGTGTGGAACTCTTCACATCTTCAGATTTAAAAAAATGTTATGCACAGTTTCTATGCATATATGTGTTTTTTATGTATGCATGTTCAATTTAGATATATATGTTTATTCATTTTTAAATAACATACATATCAGGTATACATTATTATACAATAATAATAAATTAGATATACAGCTATAAACTTTATGTAATGCTTAATATTGAGTTCCCCTTGTAATTTAATTTGTTCCTTTCATTACTAATATATATATATATATATATTGCACTGAACTTCATATGCGTTTATAATAGTTTATGAACACGTCGACCTATAATATTTATGATAATATCAATACAATATTTTCCTAACCAATATATAGATTATCGGCTTTCTACTAAACGTATAATCAATCGAGACGAATTATTTTTCTATGAAGCATATTCTACCATTGATTTATTCTTGTAACAATGTTTTGATTCGGGTGTGTAAAATAAAGTTAGACTCTAACAATTTCAATTTGAGTAAACATGTATTTACCATTTGAAATAAAGTGTATGACTCGACTTACGTGTACGGAAAGTGGCGGCATGAGAGTAAGTTCGTAGAGAAACGTAGCGAATAAGAGCAAGGGTATTTATCTTCGATAGGTGACTTTCAGCTGCCGACGGTAAGCTTATGATTTACACTACGGTGCTGTAAGAATATGAACATTAAAGTATAAACGCCATTGAACGAAAACAATGTTGGATTACTTAATACGTTCATGTTATACATTACATCGTCCAGGCGAGTGAGAGGAAGACAGAGAAAGTAGTTGCCACATAGAGTACTGCAATTTTAGATAAACGAACAGTTGCTTCTGTCGACGATGGTTGTTAGGTTTTACGGCATATCAACCCTTTCCTGGTTATTAAATGCTTAATCAGATCATGTTGGTAAAATATTTTATGCTTCAATTTCTTTGTTTATCTATGGTGTTTAGTTTGATTATTTTGTTTTACGTCATATGAACCATTTTCGGGTATTTTAATGCTGAATCAGGTCATTTCCGTACAAGTGTTACATGCTTCAAGTTCTTTATATATTAAAATGTTTATTCATAGTGTTTTGTTTTACGTAATATCAATACTTGTCTTGTTATTTTATGCTGAATCCGGTAATTTTGACAAGGGGTTTAGAGAACGGAAAGAGACGAAGGAGGTGGGATGTGTAGGTAAAGGGGAGGAGGGGGATTGTTCTTTTGTGTTTCGCTTCACAGAACATGATTGAGTTTTGCAAAGAGAATGAAAGAACAATAACACATAAATACTTGGTGGATCTTTTGACGGAAGACCTTTCCAAATTTTAAAACATTTAAGAAAACCTTTCCAAATTTCCAAACAAACATTTAAGAAAACCTTTCCAAATTTCCAAACATTTAAGAAAACCTTTAATACATTTGAGAAAACCTTACTAAATTTCCAAATCTTTAAAAAAAAACAACAAAAAACGTTCACAATTTTTAAACATTTAGAAAACACTTTTATCGTAATTATAAATGTTCTCTGTAACCAATATCTACTATGTCGAAATGTCAAATGTTTTCATAAATATTTTGAAAATTAAAACTTATGAAAATATTTTAAAATATTTTTGAACTTCCAAATATTTAGTATACTGCTTTGGTACTATTATAGGCCATCTATATTTCCTCCATGTCCGTAATTATTCCATTCTATTCATGTCACTATTTGCTTTATCATTCACGTTATTCGCCCTTCATCCAATCATTTACATCATTGAGTTCAGAGTGTGCACGGTTATCCACGATCAATATTACATGAAAGTTTTAGTTGGATATAGATTTAACTTTTATGACTACTTAATATATTTTCAAAATAAGTAAACGCAAAACCTATTTTTATAAATACCCAATGTTAACCAAAAGAATGTTTCTGCAACTTTCCTTTTCCATTTGCTATTAATATTTACGTTTGCTTTTTGTCAGAATTGCTGTCGGAATAAGCGCAGAGTGACCTCACACAAGTCACCGTGCTTTTATCTGCAACACCTCATGCGTAGTTTTACAGTGAAGGCTAAATTGGTTTTGCGTCTTTTAGTCTCGACTGCGCTTTTATTGTTATGGCCAGATAAAAACGGCTGAAAGAAATGTGTGGCAGAAAGCCAGCGTATTTTTCAGAACTTTGAGTTTCTCATTAAAACGCCAACTTGAACCTACAAGATGAGACGACAAAATCTAATTCAAATGCTCGAAATTCGCACAGACAGTATTTAGAAATAAACCACAGTTTAGCTATCGGGTCACATAGGTTGACCACGAGCTCCATTGAAGGAAACCATTTCTAAAGCAATATCCGAATTTAATGTAGACAATTGTGTAACCTTACAAATTTAATTCGCTATCTTTTTATTTATTTCTGAGGCGAGAGCGATATGGAGAATTTCATACCGGCATTCGACTATTTCGAGAGACATGTAATTTAAAAAATTGATAGGAAAATTCTACAATTTTGTGTATCTAAGGAGATCGTCTATTAAACTATTATTAGGGTGTATTATTAGCACGTGTGCGTATATATATATGTACAGAGTTGTTGACAACGGTCGTCTGGGCAAATACGTTGGAATTTGAGTTTGAAATATAACTTGGGTTTCGGGGGGAGGGGTATGAGTCCGTGACCGCTGTGAATAATTCTTCTATACACTGACCATTCCGGTAAGGATGAAACGTATTCGTATGTAGATAAACATGGATATTTATAATTATATATATATATATATATATATATATATATATATATATGTATATATATTGGTCAGATCAGAAGGGAAAACATCAGAGTTCTTGATTATTAAAAATGAAATTGTAAATAAAAGCGTAATATTTATTTATATACTGTACTACAGAAGTTTAATAAAAAATGATACCGTAGCTTTCCAATCAACAAGTGAACAACACAAAGTCGATTATCGTGAAGTAGCTGACGATAGTCCACGAGAGGCAATAATGTGTTGATCACTTGTTAATTCAAAACCGACTGTACTATGTTGTTTTGAATGTCTGTAATACAAATATATATAGAAATTAAAAATCTATCTTATCTCTATAATAATGTGGTGTTAGTGAGTTTTCTAATTCTTCCTAGCGTTTTGGAGATGAACTACTAAATCTCCGAAAATGTTGTTAGTTATATTTTCTCTCACCATAAACACTGTATCTGCAATTACCGATGGTAATTTTCTTTAGAAAAAAATACTTGGCAGTGTGCGCATTATATTAAATTGTTGTGTATTGAAAACTTAACCAATAAAAACTTTTAGATTTTACTTTTTCAGATTTAAAAATCTGCGTCTTTCTAATAGAAAAGTAATCACATTTCGAATCTGACCGAACTAAAAACGGGGTCAAGTATACATTTGTTTTATTTTCAGAGCTGCATGGCTTCCTTAAAAAGAGACGAATGTGTGCACCTTAGTCTAATATTGATTTGTATTTGTTCAATTATATATACTGGAAGAATATTCGTTCCAGGACGGAAAAAATTAATCCCCGAACGGAACAGTTTTTACACACTGTCTCGTCCCCTTACGAATATAAAAATCAATATATATAATTATACAAAACCTCATGCCCAGAATAATCATTGTATTTCTGATAAACATTTATTACATTATTTTTATTCCAGCCGGTTCTAAAATATCACAAATGTTATGATAAAGCTTAAGGAGTATTCCATGATAAATGCCAGTATACTGAAATCATATGCCCTTAATAGGGTTAAGATGAAAATTCATATTCACTAAATGTATAAAAGCAAGGAAATTCCCCAAATTTTACACTTTTATTGTCATTAATTAAGGGTATGACTATATATCACCCAAACCGTTTCATTATCACGTCACTACAGTATAAATCTCTATGCATGAGTGGATGAAGTGTGAGGTGCGCTGAAGAAAAATTCCTACCAGTAAAATACATAGCCCTGTTGTGCTCGAATACCCTTAATGACAATACAAGTGTAAACATTTGGGAATTTCCTTGCTTTTGTACATTTAGTGTATATGAATTTTCATCTTAACTCTATTAAGGGCATATGATTTCAGTATTCTGGGATTTATCATGGAATGTCACTACTTTTGTAAAGGCTATGCCTCAATACAATGGTCATTTTTAAGTTTTTTTAAAATTTTCTCGAAAAACTAAGGTATATGGTAAGCTGAAATTAAAATGCCATCAACTAGACCCTAGAACCTCTATCTCTGCCAAAAATCAGCTGAATCCATCAAATAGTTGATGAGATACAGAGTGGCACGTACGTACACAGATAACATGATTTCATGATTGAACTTTCTGGATCTCTGGGATGCCTTGACTAATGATCCTGAAATTCTACACACTTATAGAACCTATCAAATAAAAATGTTGTGCAAAGTTTAAACTAATTTGGTCTATTTGTTTTTGAGTTATGAATGATCAAAAAAATGAGATTTCTAGCGTAGGCCGTTTTTTAGGTCTATTAAGGGATAGAGCGCTCTCGCGCCTCCCTTGATTTTCTCAAAGAACTTCCGTCCCTGTTTACCTGCTTTGCATAAAAGTTAAACTATATAAATATAACCTACACTTAACTCTAGTAGATATGTTCTAAAATTCATTATAATCGGTTATTTTGTAACTAACTGAATCCCGTACGCAAACATATATTAACATACGTAACTTTAAAGAAATAGTAATATGCGTGTCCCAAAACGAGTAAAATAAATTTTCCGAACAAAACTATTTTGCATCACGCTTATGCCCCCTTACGTTGATTGAAATCAAGATATAATATATCAAATTCAATGCAAATCTGTTATATTTTCATTTTCAAATGGTATGTCGTGTCGGTAATATGCCCCCTACGATCCTATTAAATCCCCCCAAAATAAATTAAATTTGAGGAATTTTTATTAATTGATGTCTAATACTTGTTAAACTTTCAGTAAAGTAAAAAGTATTAGAATTTCCCCCGCCGTCCTTTCACCCCGTTTCTATTAAACTACATTAAACTAAATATAGCACACATTACACCTAGCGGCTTTGCTACAAAATTAAATTTTATCATATTGTTTAGAAGATAATCCTGTATATACAAAAGTATAAACATACCTGAATTTATAAAAGTTTAAATTAAATAGTAATTATATATATATATATATATATATATCGATACATGATCGAGAGATAGTGTTCCATATTTACTATGATAAGGTTTATCATTAAACTGGTTGGGAAGGAAAATACTTGTGTCCCGTCGGCACTTCATTCCAAATAAGTGACAAGAAACAAATATACCATTTCAGATTTACTTTTGAGGCGGTTTCAAAGGATACATAATAAATGTACCTTATTAACATTGGGACATTTATTATATCTAACTGTACCAATTAGTTCTTTCAATAATAACAATACCTAAATAAATCTATGCGTAATAACAAATCCCTTCATGAAAATACTAAGTAGCGTTTTTCGGGACAATTTTAAATATGTTTCTTCGGACTTGCTCTAACGTGGTAAAGATGGCAATTGACATACCTAGGTGTTAAACCAACTCTACTCTAAGAGACGATATAAATTAATGATAACAAAATGTTTAACTTACTGCGTTTTCATTTTGCGTTAGTTTTAACCTTTCAAACTCAGAATAGCTAAGCGATTACTTATTGACATCTAGACTCACTGTGGTCAATCGTTGCTCTACTATTCATTTAATCGAACTTGGCCTTTTGGCTAAGATCAAAGTGTAGTATCTGTCCCGATGGATACTGCACCCCATAGACTGGTATTGTCTTGGCCTTCGGGGCTTGATTTACGCTGGTCTATGTTCTGTTCAGTTCTAGGAGGTCCACCCTCCCATGCTTCGCCTCCCCTCTTTAGGGAGGAGTAAGTTTATTGCTTAATGCCTGAGGCGCCCCTACCGGGTAATGCCGACGGGGCTGCCCAGCCAATTCTTAAACCCCACTTTCCCGACCCGACCTTGTGTCACATCTCACTAGTGGGAGTAAGATAAAAACTGGCCTTGTGCCTAACTCCTGGAGAGGAGTAAATCAATATTCATTAAATGAGTTACGGAAACAACCGAAAATAAACGATACAAAATTAAAAAAAAAAACAATCAAATATTGCGAACATTCTTAAAAACAAAATAGATGATGTAGTTTTATTTCCTAATCAGGTATTATCTAGATTAGAACTTGTACTTTTTTTATGATGCAATGTAAGGTACGAAATTCCTGTTCGACACTGTTTCAAAAAACCCAACTTTTTTGTAGGAATCAGAACAAACAGTAAAATTTGCTAAAGTAACATCCAATTTAAATTATTCGATGGGTTAATTGATGTTCAGCGATTTTGATTGTGTCTTTCATCTCTTTCGCGATGGTTTCATCTAAAATGTTCACTGATGAACACGCTTAGGAGACTTCCTCCTTTCTCCCTCAAAATGCGGGCTGTAGTAAAAGAAAAAAAAATCATTTACGTCGTCAAAAGGGTTCAATTCATTCATACCATTGATTATTTGCATAGAATACTCGTTTCCCTTACGAACATAAATTCACATATCGTTGCTCAGCATTCCGTGATGCAGTTCACAATGGCGTTTATGCTGCATTTTGTGCAGGCTAACGCTTACCATGTTTAGAGAAGAATTACAAAAAAAAATGCACACGAAAAGCGATACTACTTTTCGGATTGATCGGATTAGAAATAATTTAAATGTGTTTTTTTTTGTAAAATGTTTGTTCTCTATCAAAGATATTAGGCTAAAGATAATCACAAAAAACGAATTAAATTTAAGTGGTAAAAAAAAGGAGTTTTAACAATTTACTTGAAACTAAAGGAATAAAATTAATTAAAAATTAAAATCATTATAACTACTAGCCAAAATAGACTCCTTACGGCCGTCTATTTTTGCTAGGCTACCGCGTGAGAAATGAACGCTCACCCGTAAACCGATAGAGCTCCAGTCTATTTCTTGGGTGGGTAGACATTGATTTTCTTTGTTTCTAACCATGAATATCTTTTAGTTTAAAAAGAAAAAAAAAAGAAAAAAAAAAACATTTTTCACCCGCCCCCGAAAAATTAAAATAAAAAGTAAAAACATTCCCTGTTATTTAACAACATTTGCCGGAACTGAATTTAGTAATTCTGCCTTAATACACAATATATATATATATATATATATATATCATTTTTACAATAATTTATATATGTGTGGTAGAGTTGCTGAATGCGCATAACGGAAAATAATCTGTACGTACGCCATCAATGTCTTATTTGTTGTTTTTTAAGTGTTCCCATTACAGCTACCAGAAAGAAAGAAGAAAAGCAGATTGCCGAATTATCGACCGCGCTAATTGTGACGTATGATAAAAACAACCCCAGACGGACTACGACCATCGTATTACACTACCAACAACATAAAACTTAAAATGATTGCAAGAATAAGAAACATCTACCCAGATGGTTTGGTTGTTTTGTTTTACGGCATATCAATCATTTTCGAATTATGTTACGCCGAATCCAGTAATTTTTGTAAGTTGTTATGTTTGAAGTATTTATATATTCAAATATTTATTTATGGTGTTTGGTTTGGCTTTTTTGTTAGAGGAAAATGTTTTGTTTTTAGCTTTTAAGAAAATGATTGTGTTTGGCAAACGGAAAGGAAAAAATAACATCAATGTTTGGTGCATTTTAAGTTAGGAAGCTGGTATATTCAGAAAGAAAGACCATGTAGCACTAGTACCTAGGTATATTCAAGAAATGGTTCTTGGAAATTCCGTCCAAGTCAGATGTTACATCGGTTGAAACGTTGTCAGTATATCAAATTCTAATCCAAATAAGCCAACTTCGTCTAAAACATTCTAAAACCTATTGTATTTAACGTTGAAACAGCACATTTCCGCATAAAATATTGCTGATACTTGTAAGGAATTGGCAGCCAAAAGATTGCACTTCCTATGGAGCCAGTTCTGTGTATTAGCAGAAACTCCTGAGTCAGTCCTGGAAATGACCAAAGCAGTTTAGGATTTAAAAGCAGCGAAATAAATGTTAAAAAGCAGTTGATACTAATCATGTCAAGAGTTTTGTTAGGTTTAGGTTTTTTTTAAATTTAGCATGTAAAAAAAGCTTTTAAAAAATCATCTTATGAAAAGAAACTTTCAATCGTAAACTGCTCCGGGATTCTGAGTCAATACTCGAAACTGACTCCGTAACTGAAATCGTTTAAGTGCCCATCCGTTACAAGTAACAATAAAATATGCTATATACTTTATCTGATGAAAAAAAAAGTCAGACTCCTCCTCCAAAACACGAATTTAATGATGCGCGCGGGAAGTTGTCGTGATTACAGATCTTTTTTTTCCCCAAAATAAATCTTGATTAGTGGGGATTTGAAATTAATGGCGGTTTCACTCTTTCAACGTTTACAAATCCAGTTCCATTAAATTATGTCTATAGATGTATAGGGTTAGAGTTGAGATTTTCTCAAATAACTTTTAAAATAAAAATAAATCTATCAAAAGTAATAGTTTTGTAGGCCAGAGCGCTTTTTATTCACTAGGGCGCTGGCTTTTCAAAATCCCACTTTCTCGACCTTGTGTCACATCTTACCGCTGTGGTAGAAGATAAACAAATAATAATATCAATTATTAAGTTAATTATATCCTTTAAATACATACTTAATAACAATCAGGGCGATCTCTAAGTGGAAGTGGGGTTCAAATGATAGGAAAAGAAACAGCGGGTTCGAATGTGAAGTGGGCGGTGCCCTTCTAAAGGTAAATATAATTTCGGTAAAATTTCAAGGCAAAATAAATATGGGATTAGGAATCTTGGAGGCTCTCTAACACAAGAAAAGCAAAGTTGGATCAGAACTTATTCACTCAACTAGCTAAGAGTATACTTCTAGCTGAGTGGGCTCCAAAAGGACCCGCAACCGCGTGTGTCATGGATAGACAAAGATCACAGATTCGTATCAAGTTCCTTTTTTAATGCGTAAACCTGTGGTGTACACACATCTTCTATAACACTATCTGGGATTAATATTTTCCCTCATTACATCTCATCTTAATCTTACGCTGATGCTTAAGGAAATAGAAGCTGATTCAGTGGATTGCGAAAACATTGCTTTTCGCAATCCCAACTGAATCGTGGGTCAGATAACAATAAAAGCTCGCAATAGAATGCTGACAGTGATGTGACTGAATGAGCTACTCTAGCCTAACTATGCAAAGAATAAGTGTTATACTCTATCCGGTTTACAAGAAATAGCCTGACATCAAGCCGCAGCAGCCTTAGTTAAATTACATTCAAACTGCGTGTAATTAAAGATGTGACAGTGAGCTATGTGTTAACAGTATAAGTCACCACGACAAAAGTCCCATCAATCACTCACACATTAATCATGTAATACGCCAGTTAAGCCTACGAATCAAAAAAATCCCAATATTTGTTAATATATACAGTATTGGGACACAAATTTCCAAATAATGATATAAGGAGAACTGATCTTTACTGGCCTTATTCTAACTAAACTAGCAACTTTGACTGATCCTATCGTGCTAGGCTACTATAAAAAACATACCAACCTTTCAATAAAGCCATGCCACAGCCACTTATTTACTACCTGTAAACTTAAATAAAAACAACATATTTGAGTAGTATTATTTTTCCTGTTTTAATTATATTTTTAAAATGTATATTTATAGAAACACTCCCGTCTCCAAAATGTTTACCTACGTCTTCTGTACTGTTAGCGTACAGAACACTACTTTTTACGGTGGTTTTTAATCTCGAAATAATTATCAGGGTACTCGAAATCTTCATAAAACATCAAAATAAAAACCCGATTGGAGACAGGAGTGATTCTACAAACCAAAAAAAAAAAACGTAACACCGAATAAAGATATACATAATAGTTTATCAGAAAAAAAACAAACAAACTTACAGATATGGCGATGTTACTTCCTTCCTTACCACAGCAGGTAAATGTGGCGCAAAGAGGAATCTTTTACAATGATCAACAGAGTAAAAACGCTCAAAAAACAAATATTCAACAAATAAATGTAACTGTAGGTGATAAAAGTTATTTTCAAACTTACGTGTGGCATTTGTTTGTATTTTTAGACCGTTACAACCGCTATTTATAAGAAATCAATAGTTTTGTCACAGGAACATCGAAAAAAAATGATCGATTGGGGGGGGGGAGTTGCTAAGGAAGTAAGCTGAAATCGCCATATTGTTTTTAATAAAAACCGCTGTGAAAAAAAAAATGTTTTTACATCTAATAAAAACCCATTTATAATACGTAAAAATAAAAAAAAATTACATAGGTAAGTAGAAACATATCTATCCTCGTCGTAGGTCAACTTTACTTGTTGCAAAATTATGTTTTTAAACCCTTTCTTTCTTTTTTTGGACCCCGTTCGCGACTCTGCTGATCATTGTAAAAGATTCCCATGAAACATAATGGTGACAGAACAGAATAGTAAAAAAGCCAACCCTCGCTTCTACATGTTACAAATGGGTTCTAAATAATTACGTTATTACTTGGAAACCCAATCTTAATATGGAACAGGGTATTTGTTTACTATTCTGTTCCTTCACTCATTGTCAAAACAAGGAAAAGAACAAAATATTGACGTGACAGGGATGTAGTTCAACCAGTCAAAAATAAGGCGACTCTTACTAATGCAAGACATACTCCCGTCCTCATTCTGACAACCTCAATTTCACTTTCTAAAGTAAAATAGACATCATTGGTTACAGCAATAAAACCGACGCTAGCTCGATTACAACAAACGCACTCGATTATGTTAAGTCGTTTTTTCTTTAGAATAGTAAATAAATTGAATTGTAAACATGTAATTCTATACAAATTATTTTAAATAATAGATGTTCTAAAATAATAAAAGTCGATTAGTTACGAATTGAAGATGTTAACGTTTATTTTGTTTATTCAACTACAAAATGTTTCGGCAAATATTGCTAGATATGGAATACACGACAACATGTTTGCATCTTTTAGCTGGCTTTGCTCTTGATAAAGCCCACGAAACAGCTGAGCATAACGTTGTATTTCAGGTCTTCCGTTTTTTCTTTTTAATTCATAATTTTAAAAAAAAATCAATTGCGATGTACTTCCACAAGGGAGAGTAAAATTCAAATCGTGTGCAAACATAGCAAAGAACGGACCTATCATCAGTCCCCGGTAGGAGCGCTTCATGCGTTCAACAATACACCACCAGCACCATAGGTACGACATAATGCCTTAGAAAAAGTTCCTCCTTGAACAAACGAAAGAATACCCAATTACGCAAAATGGAGGGTCTGACGGTTCAAGTCAGTTCGATGGTGGCCACTATGATGCCAAGGCGAATCAAGGCTAGCATGACAACTGACGAATATCTTCTTATCCCTTGTGCTCATAGTTTACGAATACCCTGCATATCCCAGACAATAACACCAACTGTTACCAACAACAAAACATATTTTCATTGATGAAATTCCTTATGGGACTTACCTCAATATAATATGTCCACTTTGCTTTCTGATAAAATATTCCATAAATAACATGGCGCATAATTTGATGAAGACCTTCTAAAAAAAAAGTCATGAATAATGGATGATTTCCGGAGGTGTGGGTTGTTTTAATTTCAAATATCGCGGTTGTATCTTTACATTTGCGCTCGTTAACGGCGATTACATCGCACGCGTCGAAGAAAATAGCATATTCGCGTACTCTTATATTTAATTTTTTTTAATGTTATATTTATGCATGAAAAAAAAAATTGTTTTTCTCCTCGTGGATTAAATTAAATTATGAAGTTTAAATGCTTAGTGAAACTGTCTAATAGACGAGAGTCGCTTGATAAACCGGTATTTGCATGAAGCGTTTAATCTATTCGGAATCGTTGCCAATTTATACGAAAGGTTATGTAAAAATGTCCATTTTGTAATATCTTTGTCATGCACAGGCTCATAAATGTGGTATATTCTAGATAGATGATAATACAAATGTTTTGAGGAATATAAGAGTATGCTTCCAACGTGTATACCATTTTGGGTTGATATTTTATACCGTGCTTAGCTGCTTCCATTGCTCTATCAAATAAAATACCGTAATGGCGGATAAATGTCATGACTATCGAACTATATTATAGGCACTCGTTTGGTTTTAAAGTTAGCGTTCCTCTACTGGTTTGCTAAATGTATGTCACATAGTATAGTGCTGACATGGTAAATATGGTTTGGCTATCGAACCTCCCATTCTTTTCTTAAAAAGGGGTTGTGTAATAACGGCCTGTAAATTTGCATTTTGGTTTCGATTTATTTCGGTTACAAAAACTCTGTTGCATAAAGTCAATGCTCATCCACACTGAGTTCGTCTGCAACCTTGTTTAACTGCGGCGTTAATACTGTACTTATTTGCATAAAATATATACAAAATGTGGCACAAGTTCGAAAATGGGAGGGGTTATGGAGAAGCTGGTTTTTACTACCTTCACTAGTCACATTTAAATAATTCACTAAATATCGTAATCCTACTAAATATTCATTCGCCATTCACAACTAAACAATCGCTCAATGATTAACCTATATAAAAGACAATATAATATGCAGTGCGAAGTAGGGCAATAAATGTAATATATAAAAAAGGAAGTAAATAAATTTAGAATATGAAATCATTTCCAGATTCTGACTATTATTCTCGACTCTATAATAAGCACCCGCCATTTCCTGATGTAGGTCCCAGTAGTTTTATTAAACACACATATTTCGAAATTACGAAGCTGGCTAGTACTTCGGTGTTAATAGTGTTTTTCAGTTATTGGGTGTTTTTTATTACCCTTAGTTATTGTTACAATTCTACTAGAACAGGTGTTTGACTGTACACAGTAACAGTTACAAGATTTAATCAAACTTTGTATAAATGTTGCAGTTTTTTGTGTGTTTGTTTTTTAAATTTTTACGTTGATATCCGCATGAGCTTATTTTTCAAATATTTGTCAATACTACGGAATCTGATACTATCAGCGATATGAAACAGGTTGCTTTCAAACATTGATTCAGGCTGTGTAGAGGGGCATACCGAGGGGATTTGAATCGAAATGTTCCTCTGTTAACTCGGTTGGGTTCAGAGTGTATTGCGAAAAGCAGTTTTCAATTTAGTATAAGAAGAAGATACCAGTCTGAGATAGGAACATTTTTCAGTGAGTATTGAAGGGTATGATTTCCCAGGCAAAAAAAGCAGAAAAGAAATGGTCAAATGATTAAACTCGGTGTTTAACTGAAAATTGTTCGATCTCCAAATGACGAGCGATTGCAGGGCAGGAAAATACATTTTCGAAAGAGTCATGTTATGAATAAAGCTGTCAATAACTGCATCAACTTTTTGGTTCGCAGTACAATTTCCCCGACTGTACTGACATGCATACATTTAACACTAGTGTGAACAAACATCTCGCTACACAGCTCCCAATTTAGGATGACCCCCAAAATATTCACCCTAATTCTCAGTAGCCCCTTACGTCTGCAGTGGCAACTTGTCTTGTTTGGGGTGAACTAAGTTTTTAAAAAACATAGAAAGCAGGAGGTTCGTATACTAACACATGGATTATATTTTATTGTACACTTTTCATACTATTTTGTATATGAAATATTTTAAAATGTTTCCACAAGTCTCGACTGTATCTTGCATATTATTACACATTTTATTTTATTAGTCCTTTTTTCTGAACATAAAACAACATTCTTTCCAGATTCTGACTATTATTCTCGACTCTATAATAAAGACCACTGTGTAATTATTTGTGTATAACAAATGTGTGTACCTCATCACGTGAAGCAAAAGAAAGCGAGTAAAAAAAGTGATTTTTATAGCCCACTGACGAAACCATTTCAAGTGGTGAGAAAAAGCGTAGACGCAAATAGTATGTCAAGAACGCTCCGCCGCCTGAAATCGATTACCTTTTGTTTTCATTATAAATAAAATGTCATTCGCTAGGTTATCATACATTATAATCATGATCCATATATGAAAAATTATAGTTACTGATGTTATTCCATGATTTTATCTGAATGTTTCAGTAATATATCTAGATAAATAGCGACTGCGAACATTTGCGAAAAATGTGTTTTCCGTCATTTTTTGACGGACGGTAGACACTATAAGAACGCCATTCTTTTTTCATTTATTTCTTTATACGATGGGAGCGTTGCATGATGCGTTCTATTTTTAGTCTACTTTGTTGCTTTTTCTATTGAAGAAACTGTTTTCTTTCAACCGAGCTAGAGACCTTCTCACACCTGACATTATCCTATATCTCTTCAAGTATACTATCCGCCCATGCATAGGGTATTATTGTAACATAAAATCGATGAACCATCCACTAGTCTATCTCTCTTAGAGAAGGCCCAATAGTTCCCCACTATCCACTTACTTCCAGTCCCTGTTCCATCGCCCCAATGTTGCATCCTTGTGCTTGTTTTACAACTACTTCAATGAATGTGTTCCCATGAACTTGCTGCTCTTGTGCTCCGTAAACGTAAATACATTCGACCAACCCGACAATCAGCTTAATCCTATCTATTCACTGGGGAGATCCCTGAATATTTAATTATAGATTTGTTGTTTCTTTCTTTTTCGAATACAATAAACCCCCGTGTAATGCCCTCATATAATTTCGCATTCGTAAGAATACATTTTGGAGGCGCACATTACGAGTCTTCTTACTATTTTTTCTGAAATGTTTTCTTTGTAATTTATTAAAACATACATTTATTGCTCTTTTAAAACAAAACAATTTTGCATAACTTCGTCCTTGGTTGATAAAATGATATTTGAATTTTTTTCGTAAAAAATTGAAACAGTCGACCAGGACCATTTTGCGAAAATAGTTTTTCAAAATAGACCAGTAGTAACTTATTTAAAAAAAGAAAATACTGTAACGCAAAAGAAAAGTACTCAAAACTACCCCTTTTTTCTTCTTTATTTTCTTTTTAAAGTTTGGAAAGAATACCGCTTTGATGTTCATTTCCAACAAACAACTTGTTGAGGTGATGTAGTGCCTACATTTAGAACACATCTCATACCGACACCGCTGTCATATTTTGTAAGACAAATTGAAATGTATGTCTCAGACATTCAATTTACTGGGTTTATGAAAATGCAATTGTAAGTTTGTAACAAAGTGAAATACTTAGGGTACACATTTTTTTATGGTAGACGCCTTTTTAGTCTTATAGTGAAAATCATCAACGAACATTACACAGATGCGGACATGTCATGTTGGAGTACTGTACTATCGATCCAGCAGTAACTTCTCAGATTTGTTCTTTTCAAAAACGTACCTGTTTAATTTTTTAGAGGGTGTCACGGAGTTGGTTCATTTCGAAGTTCATCATGAATTTACCAGACGCACGACAGCACGTCACCTCATACTACCAATATTTTCTACGTAACAAATACGTTTTTATTGTAACATTAAAAATATATAATCTTCATTGCTTAATATTGCAGTCTTTTTAATAACTTCTCTTAAAAAATTGATTTCAAAGTTTTCACAAGCAAAACAATAAAGAAATTCCAGTCTGTAAAATCCATGAAACAGCGTGGCGTTTATTGACTTGAACGCATCAGCAACGCCCCATCTTCGAATTAATTCTTGTTCATTTTTAAAATTATTATTTAATAACATTGTTTCACTATGAATTAGATCGTGTTATTTATGGCCTTTTTAAAATGCAATATTAAAAGTTGTCTAATACATAAATACTGAAAATCTATACACACTACATTATATAACCTTAAAATGTTATATGTCTTTAACCGTGAAATCATGCACACACACGCAAACACAAACACACAAACACACAAATATATATATATATATATATATTTCTTGAATGTGAGATGATATATATAATTATTTCCACAATCAGACAACGCCGCAGACCACAACCTATGAAAAGAAACAAACCGGAAGTCCTAGACTCGAGTTTCGCCCTCCTTTGGGCTCATCAGTAAGACACATCCGAACTCAGGATTCGAAACCCGAGTCACTTGCATGGTAAGCGAGTACTCTGCCACTGAGCTACCTCGCCACATACAAGAATGTCTATTAATTTACACAGATTAAGTGAACCGCGGCGATGACCGACTGTGGAATATACCTACTCTTTTCAACAAGGGGTGTAGTCATCCAACTACTATGAACCCAGGCCAATGTCTCACAAGTAGGATTTTATACTCGCTAGGACGATGTCATCCAACAAGCTAACCAAGCGAGCAAATAAATATTAGATTTCTTGAATGTGAGATGATATATATAATTATTTCCACAATCAGACAACGCCGCAGCCCACAACCTATGAAAAGAAACAAACCGGAAGTCCTAGACTCGAGTTTCGCCCTCCTTTGGGCTCATCAGTAAGACACATCCGAACTCAGGATTCGAAACCCGAGTCACTTGCATGGTAAGCGAGTACTCTGCCACTGAGCTACCTCGCCACATACAAGAATGTCTATTAATTTACACAGATTAAGTGAACCGCGGCGATGACCGACTGTGGAATATACCTACTCTTTTCAACAAGGGGTGTAGTCATCCAACTACTATGAACCCAGGCCAATGTCTCACAAGTAGGATTTTATACTCGCTAGGACGATGTCATCCAACAAGCTAACCAAGCGAGCAAATAAATATTAGATTTCTTGAATGTGAGATGATATATATAATTATTTCCACAATCAGACAACGCCGCAGCCCACAACCTATGAAAAGAAACAAACCGGAAGTCCTAGACTCGAGTTTCGCCCTCCTGTTGTCTGATTGTGGAAATAATTATATATATCATCTCACATTCAAGAAATCTAATATTTATTTGCTCGCTTGGTTAGCTTGTTGGATGACATCGTCCTAGCGAGTATAAAATCCTACTTGTGAGACATTGGCCTGGGTTCATAGTAGTTGGATGACTACACCCCTTGTTGAAAAGAGTAGGTATATTCCACAGTCGGTCATCGCCGCGGTTCACTTAATCTGTGTAAATTAATAGACATTCTTGTATGTGGCGAGGTAGCTCAGTGGCAGAGTACTCGCTTACCATGCAAGTGACTCGGGTTTCGAATCCTGAGTTCGGATGTGTCTTACTGATGAGCCCAAAGGAGGGCGAAACTCGAGTCTAGGACTTCCGGTTTGTTTCTTTTCATAGGTTGTGGGCTGCGGCGTTGTCTGATTGTGGAAATAATTATATATATCATCTCACATTCAAGAAATCTAATATTTATTTGCTCGCTTGGTTAGCTTGTTGGATGACATCGTCCTAGCGAGTATAAAATCCTACTTGTGAGACATTGGCCTGGGTTCATAGTAGTTGGATGACTACACCCCTTGTTGAAAAGAGTAGGTATATTCCACAGTCGGTCATCGCCGCGGTTCACTTAATCTGTGTAAATTAATAGACATTCTTGTATGTGGCGAGGTAGCTCAGTGGCAGAGTACTCGCTTACCATGCAAGTGACTCGGGTTTCGAATCCTGAGTTCGGATGTGTCTTACTGATGAGCCCAAAGGAGGGCGAAACTCGAGTCTAGGACTTCCGGTTTGTTTCTTTTCATAGGTTGTGGGCTGCGGCGTTGTCTGATTGTGGAAATAATTATAAAAAAAAAATATATATATATATATATATATATATATATATATATATACATACCTTTTTGTTAAGATAAATAAATCCAGCAGTGCTTAATTTTTGAAAAATTAATTAAAAATAAGAGCGTAATATTTATTTATATTTTTAATTGCATAAGGTAAGAACAACATAGTACCGTTGGTTTCAAAACAACAACTGATCAGCATCTTGTTGACATTCATCAGCTATTCTCGTGAGTTCTGGTTTGAACATGGGGGGTCACGCTTCGCGACATCTCGCCGGATACCTTATTTAATAACCCTGTTTATTTCATTATCAAGGATTTATTCGGCATCTTTTAAATAATATTGTGGAATGCATATGTTGAAAAAGGTTTTTTCTTTTAGTCAAAACACAGAGTTGAGATTACGTGACTTCCAAACGCGTCGACGACAAACATAAACAAAACACAAAACAGTCCCAACGCTTAACCTTAGCGATTATGACAATGTTGCCGGTAGGGATTAAAGGCAAAGTATTACTAATTAATCAATTCAATGTCTACTAGTGAAAATGAAGGTTAGTGGAGGAGAACCAGAGCAGAGTGTTCGATTATTTAGAAAAATCAAAAGTAAGAGCGTAATATTTAATAATGTTTGTATTACAGAAGATCAGAACAACATCGGTACTGTCGATTTGAAATGCTAACAAAGGTGACCCGATAAAACCCTCTTTACCGGGCCCATTTAAGCCTCTGTTCATGTTTATCTCAAAGGAAAATGGGGGTTCACGCGCTGCAGATAGAGATATCGAATTGGTAAAAATGATAAAATTCAATTTAAGCAGAGAATCGCAATATCGTCAGAGAATCATATAACGCGTGAGCACGCATTTTCACACGAGACAGACATAAATAGAGGCTGAAGAGAGTCCGGTAAAGAGGTCTTTATAGGTCGCCTTTGTTAGGATTCAAAGAAGTGCCAATTGTTTGTTTTGTTTCTTAATTTAACGAAAACAAACTGTTTATAAGCAAATGTTTCTTGGTTAATAGTTTCGTCAACTCTCGGACGCTTCCGAGACTTGCCCGAACATTGGTGACGCAAATTCACGGAAACATGGCGCGTCAGCTATAAGAGTACTGAAATTATATATAAATATAAATATCTCTAATATAAATATATATATAAATAAATAATAATCAGTGTGGCAAAATAAATAAATAAAAATTCATCAACCCACCTATTTTATTTAAAAAAATACAATGTTAGCTAAGTTCAAGTAAGCAAATTGATATTTTATGATAAGGTCGGCGTATTCAGTAACTTGAGTTATCATATCAATTAAACTAGATTTTAAGGATCTAAATAATAAATTAAGTGATATAAAGGCAAACTGTTAATCTTGGCTAAATTTAAGTAAGATTAAATCTAAAGTTATATATTTTTAAATATTGTGATTGCCAAATAAATTTAATTAACTCACGTTTAGTAAATTATATAATTTTCTTCTAAATATGAATAAGTTTGACAAATGTAAGTGATACTAAATGAAACCTCTATTTCTGACCTGAATACGGAATTTCCTTCAAAAATATATATTTCTCTATACAAAAAATATAATTCGGTTTAATTTCGTTGTTGAAATATGTATTGCTATTACATTACAAGAGATATTACATGTTTTGGATATTTTAAGATAAGGATTAATAATTTGTATTATTTTTATTATTCGAATATCTTGGATGTTATTCTCACAGAATTTCCGATGTAACTTCCAACTTATTGCAGGTGTTTCTTGTCAAACGCGGCATTCTGTACGGAATTTCGAACTCGATTATTTATTTAATCCACGGGAGTAGCTTGCTCTCGCTCTGTCAGCCATGACCAGGTTGTGATTATAAATGTGTATATTATGTATCAGGTAAAATAAAAGCTTAGAAGCCCTGATTCATTACGTAGATTTTCGTCTTTTAGTACCGCAGTGTTAGCGCTAGTTACTTAACTTTAACTAGATTCAGCAAGACTTGAGAAATATCCAGGAAATTCATCCAATAGTTAAATACAATGAAGTATATAGGCTAATCAAATCTAAAGTATGCTATCCCCATTTCCTTGTGACTAGAGAAATGTAAACTAATAGAAACTATTCCATAGTTGACGTATCGTAACACTCACTTCCTCCTATTTGGTCGTTTAGTTTTCAAATTCGATAAGTGATGTTTCTGAAACATGAGAAAATGTTTGCTGTTTTCTTTTGATTTAAGTGGATGATATTCGGAGATTCTTCAATCCTCTCATATTATTCATCATAATTAAGCTGTATATCTATCAATGGTATAAACCCTTAGTTTACAATGGTTTGGGGACGAGATACGTTGTGATGTAAGAAATGAAATACAAACATGTACAATGACGGTTGTTTTCTTTCTGATGTATGTGATGGAGCACAGTTCCAGCTACCAGCCGACGCTACATTACTGACTCTGGAAAACGAAGGAAAAAGAAAAAAATGATCCACGACATTGCCCCCTGTCAGGGGTGGAGCTTACATCAATAGTCTTGATACGTTATTTTTACGTTTTCTTCCCAGCAGATTTACTTCGTCGGTATGTGTGAATGTAATTCGATCTGCTGTAGAATATTCGAGTCTTCGTGAATAGGTGACACTGAGTTCAAGTCTATTGTAAAAAGACAATGCCGCAG
>OY744533.1:23662609-23680109 GCA_963556195.1 Sepiola atlantica | reverse complement strand
AAAAAGAAAATAAAGAGACACTGTCGAAAGTTACTCGCCAACTTCGATCAGACGGGAAACACTTAATAATGTTAAGCACCTCACCACCAATACTATAACCCTGAAGTTTCTGTTGTCGAACTTTTGGTATGTCTTACAAAGACAATTGCAAATGCCCCGTTCAAGTTACAGTTAGCTCACAACTTGCAGAACAATGATAAACAAATGCTTCATGAGCACCATATTATATATATATATATATATATATATATATATATATACATATATATATATATATATGTGTGTGTGTGTGTGTGTGTGTGTGTGTGTGTATAAACAATTATATAGATATGTTTATCTCATAGCTTCAAAATATTGAGGTTCTGAATGTAGAAATAAGAAATATATAAAACATCTATGAATTAGATTGGAAGCCAGACAGTAATTATGATACCTTACGAAATGGAATCAATTTTAAAATTGAAAGTGTTCGCGATATATAGTTAGTTATACTTCCTTTCAATTTTCTTCTTTGTTAGTCCTGATACACGCGAACATATATATATATATATATATATATATATATATATATATATATATATATAATATATATATATATATATATATACATATATATATTAGTTTAGTAATATGTTAATACTGAGTACCGGATATGTTATAAGCTTGAAAGAACAAAAATAATGGATCGAAGTGGGTGGAATTACTATTGTTTTAATCTTTACATAACAGTAAGTGTGGTGTTGGCTTTGTGTGTTGTCCGGATGGTGATTAAAACTCATTTAATATTTCAGGGAAATTTTCATTTTGTCAAATATAGACACTAAAGGAAAAATCCTACTCTCCGTCATCTTTTTTGGTTAATTCTCCAAGCAGACGGATCTTCTCTATGGTGTCCAATCTAACGCAACGGCAGCAATTTACACATTTCAAAATGAGAACTACCAGATGTGTTACAGGCAGTCGATGAATTTATGGGCTACTTTGTCCTAGCCCCGTCACGTGCTTGACATATTTTTTTCTGGCAGAAGGTTGGATACCGTTTTACAGGTATCGTATATATATATATATACATATATATATATATATATATATATATATATATATATATATATATATATATATGTAACGTATTTTTATGTAATTGTTTTTATGTAATTGTTTTATTGGTGATTGCTACGTTCGTTGTTCGTTTTGCTTACTAATATTTCGATTGTTTCACTTTCTAAGTTTTAAGAGGCGGAAAATTGCAGTATATGCCCGCCGTAATTTTATAGGACGTATCTTTCGTTAATATATATTACACATATATATATATATATATATATATATATATATATATATATATATATATATATATATCATTTCATATATATATATATATAGAGAGAGAGATATATCATAGCATATATATATATCATATATATATATATATCATATATATATATATATCATATATATATATATATATAAATATATATATATCATATATATATATCAATATCTATATAAATATGTATATATCATATATATATATATATATATATATATATATATATATATATAATATATGGTTGTTACCACGTGTCATGTTCTTAGGTCTCAGTATGGAAATATAATTTCATATATATATATATATTTATATACATATGTATATATATATATGCATATGTATATATATATGTATATATCAATACATATGTATATATTGTATATATCCATACATATATATATATTTATACACATATATATATTTATATATATATATTTATACATATGTATACATATATATATATATATATATATATATATATTTATACATATATATATATATTTATACACACATATATATAGTTATACATATGAATATATATCTTATATATATATATATATATCTTTATATATATATATTTATATATATTTATATATATATATTTATACATATATATATATATGCATATGTATATATATATGTATATATCAATACATATGTATATATCAATATATATATATATTTATACACATACATATTTATATATATATATATATATATTAATACATATATATATACATATATATATATATATTTATACATATATATATACATATATATATATATATATATATATATATACATATATATATATATATATATACATATATATATATATTTATACATATATATATATTTATACACATATATATATATATATTTATACATATATATATATGTATACATATATATTTATACATATATATACACATATATATATGCATATATATACACATATATACACACATATATTTATACATATATATACCTATATATATATATATATGTATATTTATACATATATATACACATATATATGCACATATATGTACACATATATATATATATGCATATATATACACATATATATATTTATACATATACACATATATATATATTTATACATATATATACCTATATATATATGTATATTTATACACATTTATATACACATATATATGCATATATATACACACATATATATATTTATACATATATATACCTATATATATATACACATATGTATATTTATACATATACTTATATATATATTTATATATACATATTTATACATATATATTCATATATATACATATATATTGATATATATACATATATATACATATATATATACATATATATATATATGTATATTTATACATATATGTATATTTATACATATATTGATATATATATATATATTTATACACATATATATATATATATTGATACATATATATATATATATGTATATTTATACATATAAAGATATATATATATATTTATACATATATATGTATATATATGCATATAGATATGCATATATATATATGTATATTTATACATATATGTATAGTTTTACATATATAGCTATATATATATATATATATATATGTATATATATATATTTATACATATATGTATAGTTATATATATATATATATATATATATATATATATATACATATAAATATATTTATATCCTGGATATTGAGCTGTATACTCTTCACAATAGGTTTTACCTTTCCTAAAAGTTCGCTTTTAGTACACCACTTTATATATTTATACATATATACATATATATATATTTATGCATATATATATATTTATGCATATGTATATATATTTGTGTATGTATATATATATATATATATATATATATATATATATATATATATATATATATATATATATATATATATATACGAGGCCTTCCAAAAACGTATCCGACCTTAAACCATGAAAAATATTTTAAATACGTGACGGAGATGAACATAATACTTAAACACTCTCTGCTAAATATGTATTTCCATACTTCCCTCTTAATCCAAGTACATCTAAAGGCTCTAATTTCCCTTAATGTGTCTGGGCGCATTTATAGAAAAAGGTACTCTTCCTATTCGCCGTGACTATCACATCAAAATACATAAGTCTGTACACACCAAACATGAGTATGTGAATTAGATTAACACATAATATGTCTCTCTGTATCTATATACGAATAATAACAAATAATATTTTAGAAGATTTTTTAAAAATATTTTCAGGAACAAATACTTACAAACATATGAACAATGATTTCATGTTGTTGGAGATCTCTTTTCAGATCACATGATTCCCACAGTCGAAGTAGGCTATTTTTATTATTTGGATTAATTTATAGTATCAGATGTCTAAATATACGACAAAATCACGTAGACATACCGGTTTCAGTTAGATTACAGAAGTAAAGCTATGTTAATTCTGGTCAGTAATAAATGGGTGACCGTTTTATAATACAAGTTAGTGTATGTACTCTCCGCTTATCTTGACATTGTTTCTAGTCGTCCTGGACTTCACCTTGTCACTGGAATCACACAGTGCCGATTAAGGAGAGGTATGGCTGATTATTGCGCAAACCCCTGCTCCATGATTACACGCGCAGCCACCCGAACAGGGGGTATCCATTGCCTCTTAAGACTAAACAGAGGCCATGAATATAATATGATCAGTCGATTTGTAGGTTGTTTCATAAATTCCTAGTAACTTTTATGATAGCCGTCCGTGTGTTATAGTCGGGTGAACGTGAACAAGCCACTACGGTCTTCACAGTGAAAAATGAAGATAAAATGGTTATTTTTAAAACGTTCCACACATTGGAGCACATAGAAATGATACATTAAAGTTAATGAACACGTGTCGGATTGTTCGTCTGGAAAGAAACCGAAAACAAACGTTCGAAATGTAAATGTGAAATAAGCTTTCTACCCCAAAAATGTACCTAGGAAATAGGGATACATCTCCGTAAAATACCCTTGTGCTCAGTAATTCTAATTAAATATGATATAGGAACAGTGGAACAATCTATAAGCTATGTTTTAAGATTCAAAAACATATGGTTTGACCGGAAACATTTGATACTCTTTCGTACGTCTCTTTTCGCTAGTTCTCGTGAATGTTAATCTCCTACTAACTTGGAAACTTTCTAAAAACGGTGTCTTTCATTTAATTCTTTTATGTCGATTTCTTCCGCGGAAACAAATTTCTATTTGTACATTATCCTAAATTTTCCATATGATGTTTTTGTATTAGGAAGCCCACCAGCAGCAAATGTTACAGACAGAATGTCATTTGATTTGTGTGGCTGCCTCATTTCTCATACCCCTTTCCCGCGTAGAGATGCCACGCAATAGAAGCAGAAGTTTCTGATATAATTAAGTTGGAAGCATGTTCAACTGTATGACCTCTCAGGACAGAGGTTATCGGCTAAGGTGAAGGAAGTTTAAGGTTACAAGGTGAACATTTGTATAGCATTGATGCAGTCCATTGAAATATGTATCTGTCTTCTGAGAATGAGTACTCAATCTATAATATGAAAACTATGACTATAAGATTGGTTGATTATTTATAAAGAGAATGTGTTACATAGAATGGTGGTGAATGAGTCCACAAATGGTTAAAGAAAGTGAATAATGGACATGGTAGGTTGTTTTGTTTTACGGCATATCAAACCTAGGTTGATTATTCTAATGCGAAAGCTGGCCATTTTGGTAAAAGCTTTGATTCTTTAAGTTCTTTATATCTTCAAATATTATTCATGGTTAGATTGTTTTGTAGAGGAAAATTGTTTTTATTTGGACTTTGCAGCTCATGACTGAGTTTTGGAAAAAGAAAGAGACGAAAACAATAAAATCAATGTTTGGTGCATTTTAATTCATGAATACGGTACTTTCAGACAGCCTTATCTGGTTGCACCAGTGAATAATAGAGAGGTATTAATTAAACACAAAGGCTTTCGAATATGACATTTTTTTGTTCAATAACTGTATACGACATGTTTATTTGATGTTCAACTATACGCACAATAAATCATAGTTTTATACTTATTCAGTCAAAACGAAATACAACAACCTGCTAAAGCTTTTCCTTTATCAATATAAAAGAAAATGTGTATTGTATATGAAAATGTTTGCCAAATAATTAAACAATTTCTTCGAATATTGTTGTGAAATAGTAGAACCGCCCATCACGAACTGAATTAGCCCATCTTATATATATATATTAATACAGAAAAAATAGTACAACATTCGTACCGTCGATTTCACGCACAGAAGGACTTAGCCATCCGGCACTTTTCAGCTTCTGTTGTCATCTGTTTCGGAAATGCGAAGTCACGTATCACTCTCGTGATTTGCTTAGAGTGTTATGTATGTTTGTTTCAATTTAGTGTAAAAAAGGTTTAATAAGTTTTGAAAATAAGGGTGGGGGTTAAAAGTAACAGTTGGGATTTAAACTGAAGATTTAAATAGATATAAAAAAAATAAAAATTACAAATTTAAAAAATAATAACATATTTCTATATAAATCCCGTGAGCCAATATAATGACTATCGTATATTTGGCCGTTACTGTTTTGTGGTGTAATGATGTGTTTTCTAAAGAAATTAGGGAGAGAAAATGGGGTTAAAGATTATACTAATGAAGAAATAAAAAGGGTTAATTAAATTCAAGTTTAAATCCTAGATACAGGACTTTAAATCAATCCCAAAAGAATTTAAATAAATATATCATCTGTCCGGTCTAAGGGCAGTAACTCTGCAGGGATTTTGAATGTTGTGTATTCGGGAGTTTACATTATTAACTAAGCTATACGTAATGCTTATGAGGGTGATAAAATTAGTATGCTGATTACAACTTTGATACCGACGGTACAAAGGTTTTACTAATTTTTCTGTACTAAAATAAATAAATATTACGCTCTTAATTTTTAATTTTTAATATTAATTCTCAATTAATCGAGGACTCTGCTGGAATCTCTCTGCAATATTACAAAGAAGTATATATATATATATATATATATATATATATATAACATAAAATATAATAACACGAAATAACATAATTGTCGATGCTATAATTTATTTAAACCGTGCGGTTTTTTCAAGCATCACTCAGACAATTACATTTTTGAGACTGATAGAAAATTGAATTTCCCTACAACAATTCAAACACAACCAGAGAGAGTGGTGGTAGCAACCAATTTGATACATCTTTTAGAGAGAGGGGGAATTTGAACTTATATTTAACTATGGCGTTCGAAGGGGAGGGATCTTTAAGTTAATAAACTAATAACTGCCTTGTCAAAATTATGACACTTACGACTTGACGATATCATACATCCCAACAACTTTACTCACGCGCATACACAAACCTAAATACGCACACATCCTATGAGCACGTACACACGTAACCTCACTCACACATTACCATAACTAAGCATATTCACATACACAACTTTTATTCATACATCCCCAGCCGAGACAAAATGTGTCCAGCGAAACTAGTGTTCTCAAACTCGGTAGGAGAAAAGAAAGAAAGAAACAAGCAGCCAGGCACAGAGAAGGAGAAGAAATAGACAAACCGCGTGTCATAGATTCCTAGTCCGTCTGGATTCCAAGAAAGAGAATCTAATTGAAATAAAAGTATACGCACATAAACATATGCATACATACAAATACATACGCACACACACATACATATACACACATACATATATATATATATATATATATATATATATATATATATATTTCTATTTAAAGCGTATTTCTATTTAAAGGACGAGTACTCTGATTGCAAAGAAACCGTTAACTTCAGGTCACAGAATACCTGTAAACCCACTGAGGCTTTAAGGCCGTTCGAGACTGATTTGTTTGACCTAGTCAAAAGAATTAAATTCCGAAGGTATTCAAACCAATTTCAGTCGACTCTGAAGAAAGACATCGCAGAGATCAAGAAGTCGAACAAAGTTTGGGTGAAGGGTGATAAGTCAGCGAATATTTACAAGATTTGCCCATCCGAATATAGGAAACTATTCTGGAAAAATCTGTAAATATTACAGAAAGATACCCACGACACTGAAAAGATAATTAATGGAGATACCAAGGAATTTGCATCCAAACTAAATATCGAGGATAGAGTGGGAAAAATCGATAAGAGAAACGCATACATACTCATCAAGTACCATAAGAAAAATGCCCACATTAAGAAACAATATAGACTGATCAACTCTACGAAATAGGAACTCGGCCATGTATCTAGGGGGATTCTCAGAAATATTATTAATGTTACTCTGGAAGCTATCAAATTTAATCTTTTGAAGGATTCGGCGGATACTATCAAATGGTTTAAATCAATTGAAAATAAGACGAATGCCTGTTTTATACAATTCGATATTATGGATGTTTACCCCTCGATTTCCAAGAAATGACTTACGAACAGGATTAACTATGCTAGGAACTTCGTGGATATATCCGATGAGCAGGTATGATTAATTATGGCTTGTCGCAGATCCATCCTTATAAACAATCGGGAAACATGGATTAAATTGAACAACAAGAGAGTTGATGTCCCGATGGGTGCTTTTGACTCAGCCCAGATTGCCGATCTGGTGGGCATATTTATAATGTACACAATTAGTAGAATTGTAGAGCCTAATTTAGTGGGGTTATAAGGGACTAATTGTTATCCCTAATAGTGACGGCCCCCTGGTATCCAAAATACATAGAAAATTAATAAGAGCATTCAAATACCTTGGATTTAAAATAGATATAACCCCAAATTGTAATAAAATAAAATATCTAGATATTACTTTAGACTTAAGAAAGGGGACATACAAACCTTTCAATAAAGATAATCACACATCATCTTATATCAATACTAGATCTAACCACCCGAACTGCCTAATTAAACAAATACCTAAAACAATTAATACTAGAATTAATAAGCTGTCGGCTAACAGGGACTATTTTTAAGCAAATAAACATTTATACAATAGAGCGCTAGATAAAAGCGGATATAATGAAAAACTCAAATATACCAAGAAAGAAAATAAAAATAAATCCAGGAATAGAGGCCGAAAAATAATATTGTTCAATCCTCCTTACTGCCAACTATCTAACCTCAACATCGGGAGAGTATTCTTGAACCTAGTAGATAAACATTTAAGCATAAATAATCCACTTAGGAAGATATTTAATAGAAAAACCATTAAAATCAGTTACTCTTGCACCAAGAACATGGACAGAATAATCAGCACCCATAATCGTAAATTACTAAACAATTCTAGTAAGAATAAGGTTACAGTAGATAAATGTAATTGTCAAGTGAAAAAGAACTGCCCACTGGACGGTAACTGTAAAGTTGAGTGTGTGGTTTATAAGGCCACTATTCATCCGGAAGATAACCACAGGGATAAAAAAGTTTACATCGGCATCTCCGCGGGAAACTGGAAACAACTTTTTTATGACCACAAACACTCTTTCAATCACCCAGAACTCAAGAACAAAACGGAGTTAGCTAAACAATGGTGGCTTCTGAAAAATGAGAACAGGTCGCCTGTTGTTTCGTGGTCAATCTTATGTTATTCGGATGTTCCAAATGGATTTAGGCTAAGATGCAACTAATGTCTAGAGGAAAAAATAAGAATCTTAAAATATGATCGCAATAATCTCTTAAATAAACGACATGAGCTTATAGTCAAATGCAGACATAAATATTAATTTAAAATAACCAATGACTAGTAATCCGATGGACCTCTAAATTTGTAACGGTGAAGATACCAAATTGAATAACATTATTTACGGTAACCCCCCCTAAATATTCATAATAATATCTGTTATAGACACAGAATTACCGACTTGGTGATATATAGTATTTGTGTGTATGCGTATATAATGGTATCTTGAAATATTTATTTATTCAGATTATTTATTTAAAATGAGATAGCGTTAAGAAAAATTTTCTGCAGGTAATACACTAGTTATTGAATTAATATAAGTATAAATGTCAAATATTACCACTGGACATTATTAAACTTGAATTAGGGTATAACTATAGATTATCAAATTAATGTAAAATATAAATTAGGTAAGACTAATTTTTAGAACTCATATTGTATCAGTAAGAATATACAGTGTTATGTAAATATTGTGTGTAGGTGTGTGGATATATATGTATGTGTGTATGTGTGTATATGTATATGTATATGTGTGTATGCATATGTGTGTATATGTTTACATGTGTAAGTATATGTAACTACATGCGTATGCATTTGGTTAACATTTCAAATAGATTCAGGGATATATATATATATATATATATGTATGTGTGTGTATGTGTGTATATGTATGGGTGTGTGGGTATGTATTTGTATGTATACATATGTGTATGTGCGTATACTTTTATTTCAATTAGGGTCTCTTTCTTGGAATCCAGAGGAACTAGGAATCTATGACACGCGGTTTGTCTATTTCTTCTCCTTCTCTGTACCTGGCTGCTTGTTTCTTTCTTTCTTTTCTCCTACCGAGTTTGAGAACACTAGTTTCGCTGGACACATTTTGTCTCGGCTGGGAATGTATGAATAAAAGTTGTGTATGTGAATATGCTTAGTTATGGTAAGGTGTGAGTGAGGTTACGTGTGTGCGTGCTCATAGGATGTGTGCGTATTTAGGTTTGTGTATGCGCGTGCGTAAAGTTGTCTATATGTATGATACTGTCAAGTCGTAAGTGTCATAATTTTGACAAGGCAGTTATTAGTTGATTAACTTAAAGATCCCTCCCCTTCGACCACCATAGTTAAATATAAGTTCAAATTCCCCCTCTCTCTAAAAGATGTATCAAATTGGTTGCTACCACCACTCTCTCTGGTTGTGTTTGAATTGTCGTAGGAAAATTCAATTTTCTATCAGTCTCAAAAATGTAATTGTTTGAGTGATGCTTGAAATAAATTATTGCATCGACAATTATGTTATTTCGTGTTATTATATTTTATGTTATTCTTGCTCTGTTTACTATATTGACCTCTCATACCCAGATTTCCTCCTGGAATTATCCCATTATAACAAAAATTATATATATATATATATATATATATATATATATATATATATACACTGTATTATCTGGCATTCTATGTCAAGAATTTTCTACATAACGTTACCAGTTGAGGATGCGTCGTCAACGATCACTTAGACAGAGGGAATGGCTGTTGTGCAATTTTCTCGCCGTGCTTTGTAGGGCTGAGGTATTTACTCTGATTAGTCCTAGGAGGTACACCCTCCAAGGCTCTATTTGAGAAGGGGTTTGTTCATGTCCAATCACCTGAGATGCCTCTACCAGAGAATGTCGACGGGGCTTCACAGGCATTTTTTGTGAGGCTATAGTGCGCTATAATTGGGCGTTAGGCTACCACCCGCACCTTCCGGCCTTGTGCCACACCTTACCGCAGTAAGACAAAGGTAGATGCGTTCTATGTAGAGAATAAGAATATAGCAGTATGTAAATACTGTCTACAGCGAATATGAAGAATTTTTACTTAGACTTTGAATAAGGATATAACAAATCTAATACATCTTCCATAAACTAACAATCTATTAATGCATCTGTGAAGTGTATATGTTGCTTTGTAATAGGTTTAAAGCACAAGATGTATACACTGATGTCCAATGTACCAATGGTGATCCAACGTGTTACGTATAATTTCGTTCTTTATAATTTAATATTGATATATTATTCAAATGAATTATAAACAAACGCATATGCTTATATCAAATACGGTGAGCATGCAGGCAATATTATTTTGTTACCATTGAATAGAAGAGAACAATTCACTTTTGAAAAAAAGAGAACGTGACGAAATTCGGTCTATATTACTCATTGTTCTTAATAAGTAAGTGATGACCACGAACGCTGAAACTATTATGTTCTGCATGATACCTTCGTAACGGTCTAGCAAATACGTGTTACCCATGGTCGCATACATTTTCGAGTCTAGGAGGATGGTATTACATCGCAGAAACACACTTATCCCCCCCCCCAACTGGATACACAGATTAGTTCACGACTGCTACGCCACAGCTTAGCTACGATGATTACTGTCAGAGTTGGATCTGGGTAATCCTCAAGAAACAACAAAGTGAATTTAAATCCAGCTCTAATTCCAAATTGTCAGTACCTGGTATTCTCAAATACACACATACCCTAAACAGGCAAATTTGAGTAAAATAATGTATCAAATTGTTTATAGAGATTAGATGTGCACTCGCATATTAAACGAGATAAATCAATGGGAGAAGATCATTGCTACAAATTGGAGCTAAGTCATATGCATCCAAATATAGTGTTGCCTGTTTCATAATAAATACTCTTGACTCCAGTTACTCAAGCATATCGCTTTCAAAAGGTTCACATCATAACGTAATGACGTCATCTCGACTGTGATTGGAAGCTGGTTAGACCGTCTATGTCGTTGTGAAGCTGCCCACAGAGAGCACACAAACAGGCTTATTTAACATTTGTCTATTTCTTCTGTTTTTACAATGCCTCTGCTATAAACACGTTTGGATTTCCAACAATTACACATGTACCTGTATATCATTTGTATAGGTTTAACTTTGGGGGAGGAATCTTGTTCCTATATTCGTATGGAACAAGAGTAATACCGTCCAAGGAATAGTAATATTAATTCTCCGAAAAAAACAGTTTTGCATCACTTTTATTCTTCCTTACATGAATTTATAATCAAACTATTATGCTAGTAAACTTTCTCGCAAAAATCATTATTCCACTTGTGATTAAAATTCGTTATATGAATTTAAATTTCAGAAAATATTCAACATTTAAACTTGCTAAATTAGTGTTGGATGACTATGGATGCATTTTACTGAAATATTTGAATTCCTAAATTCGAGGATTTTCTCATAGTATTCCCTCTAAACCATAGAACTACTAAAAAATGGCTGAAATTACAAAATATTTATTTATTGATGTATAATAACTATTGTTAACAGTTCAAAAAATTCGGAGGCACTTTAATTTTTATGTCAATGTCCCCTTTTCATGGAACTAAATTACATGGAGCATAGCTCCCATTATCCAACATTACACCAAGCAGCTGTTCCACAATTAATCTTGATTAGTAAATTACTTTAGAAACGAATCTTATACATACAAATATAAAAACATATACACGTTGCTAATTGTATGTAAATAAAGAAGTATACAGTATCGGTTATAGAACTTATGTAGATCGAAGTTTAAGGGATTCTCGACCTCGCTTGATGAGTGTTGTATTGGAAATATGTCTAAGTCTCATGTATTTCATATATATATGAAAGTGTTATTTTTGAGGCTCCATATAAAAATGAAAGACAGGAATGTAATATTTCTGAAGAAAAGTGTATTCAAATAATAAAATAAAGAGTACATGATAAAGATACTCACCAACTTGACATCGTTTTCTGAGAATAGGTGTACAGTGCATAGCGGCGATTACAAGACGCCGGCTATTTTGTTTATTGCTTCGTTAATTAAAAGAAATGATGGAAATGAGTTTCGTTTCTTACCTGTAAAAGATATAAAAAAGAGGAATCAGATCAGCGTATGGAATTTAAAAACTGAAACTATTATATGGTAAACCGCAAAATAGGTCATCGAATATTTAAGAAAATGCAAAATGTTTTCTACAATTTAATAAAATCTCGTACAGAAAATGTTTATTCTGCGCTTATATTGTATGAAGGTCAAACACCTCGGTTTTATTATTTGTTTTAATATGTAAGAGCCACTTTGGTGTCGTCACATAAGTAAATCTGATCCTGAACGAGGTTAACACCGCGGACCTTAAGTCACTATATTTTTATCTGTGTGGTTATCTTTGACCATAAAAACCCTAGAGTATAATTGAATTGAAGAAGGCCATGACAGCCCAAACCAAGTCAATTCTAAGAGAGGAATGTATCGAAGTTATTTTACACGTCATATTTAGATGTTGTTACCTTTGGATGACGATAAAACAAAGACTCTTGGAAATTGATGACTGAAACTGGCAAAAGAAAATAAATTCGGATTTCACAAAGTGTTATACATTTTATTAACAATTTCAAACCTTGGTGACATTTTGCTACGTTCACGTTGTATTGGATAATTCAGAACCGGTTACACTTTTTTATGAAAATATTAAAGTTAAAGAAACCAACATGATAACAATCATCATAATACACTGCAATTAAAATACAAATATGTGACGAAAAAAACATTTTTTCTAAATTCCAGCAATTTTAAATAATACAATGTTAGTTTAAAAGAAACATAGATTTATTCACCCTTGTTCTTTTGTATTGAATACATACTCTTATGTCATTCCTTAAGTTATTGTTCTGATAGGCCTTCAAGTGATGTTCAGATTGAGGTTATGATTAGTTTTTCAAACTTAAATAATATCGTTTTTTTTATTCCAGCAATTTAAACAACATGGTGTGAGTTATTATCTTCATAGATTTATTTACTTTTGCCATTTTTTAAATATATATTCTCATGCCATTCCTCATTTAATTGTTCCGATGCACATTCATGCAGCGTTCAGGGTTAAAAAAGAATAGTTCTATTACAAAAGTATCGATAGACACAAGGGTAAAACAATTAGTGTTAGAAAATACGTCTCCACTGTTGGCGCTAGATTACGTCCTCAGTTATGTTATTCGCCGTCTCATTAGGGTACTTCAATATGATACTTCCGAGCCAGCTCAACCGGAGACGATCAATTCCTTGGTTCGCCACCCTATTCAATATTTATTTGCATGAGCAATAACAATTGGTGGCACAATACCGAAAATGAAGAGCGAGAAAAATATTATTGATCCTAAAAGTTCGCTCACTAAAACAAACAATCAAAGTGATCGAACACTCGCCATTTACCGAAACAAAAATCGCTGAATGAATTGACTTATTATAAGCTATACATAAATATGTATTGAAGGGTGGGGAACAATAACATTGTAATTAGCAGTGACATGAACATAGATACGATGGAACAACTGAGTTAGTATACGAACACCCTTTCTAAACGTGTCAGGTCAGCCGATAAGCCAGTCGAAAATATGAAATGGGTCTTGAAAGCTTTATTTCACTTTAAAATCACAGAAGTAGGCTATGCGTCACTACAAATCCAGACACCTCAGCTAAATTGAAGAGATGTTAGAAAAAAAAAATCTAACCAAAAGTAGATATAAAACGAGAAATAGGACAATGAAAAATGGGGCGCTGATGGTAACATACTTAGCCTTGAAAAGCTATAAAATGTAAAAAGAGTAGTAAACCCTAGTCGAGATCAAAAGGGTTCCGGTCTTTGTTGAATTCTTAAATCATCGAGATTAGTCGACGTCTAAATACCACTGGAAATTAGCATACATCCTACTACATAATCGTTAAACACGAAGCAGCATTTACCTTTTCACGTCTTCAATTGACATTAGAGAAAAAGAACACACTAAAAATATAAAAGACCGTGTACACCGACTTCTGTCGCAGCGACAATAGCACAATTCTTCTTATACCAAGTAAGCACATAAACATAAATAATATTTCCTTTTCTAGTGAATAATTATTTTACACTCTGCAATGTAAGATGGAGCACTCAATAGACTTCATTCATTAATCGCAACGTACGCAGCGGACCAAGTAACGAGATGAAAGACCGGCTTCACCCTTGTCGTTTAAGAGAAGTGTTTAGTACAAGCGCATAGAGCATCAGTGAAAACGGAAACCTTTGCAAGTGGATCTGGACACACTGAAACGTTTCAAACTTTACCTCTACCAGTGAACCGAGGTTTACATAAAGAGGGTGAAATTCTAGCCAAACACTGGCCGAAGATAGAAGCCAGATCCCAAAAAACGATAGTGCACCCTATAAAGCACTTTTGACTGATGCGAATACATCAGCGCGAGTTTTATGTCGAGACATATGATAGTAGTATTCAGTACATGGTGGTCGTAAGAAATCAAATTCAATAAAATAGCCGATATAATTTATTTGTGTTTATTCATTTCCTGAAATATTTGTATTTTGTAGTGTAGCACAGGTTATTTAGTGAATATTTTTAAAGAATCAACTCAGAAATCAAACGGGTTGTCAATAACGGCTTAATCACTTTTACTACGTTTCTTACGATTATTTAATTTCGTTTAACGAACAATCAATATCCAAACTAATTCATTTTGTAAACCTAGGTGTGATTGTTTTTAAAATATGTTGCTAAATGTGGACGAAACAGATATCTTAGAAATAGGCATCTGCTGATTAGATTAGTCAGAAATCTCGACGGTTATTCCCAAATCCTCATATGATTTATATTGTAGAAAGAATTACATATAATTGGACAATAAAGCCGATTCCGATTGATTCACGACGAACTAACTATTATGAAGGAAGTGGCGTCTATTGGGAGTAAGCGTTATAGTATATTTTTCGAAACTAGTGCGTGGGACCCATTTCTCTTTCTCTCACTTTTCCTCTCTCTCATTCTCTCAATCAATCTTCCTGATATATATTTCTCGTTTTCGTCTTAGCGAGAAGACTAAATATTCGTTTAGCTATAACATACTGATTTCAAATGCACGCATTCGCATATATATATATATATATATATATATATATATATATATAAATATATATATATATATATATATATATATATATGAGAGAGAGAAACGCTGAAGCCCTTGTGTAGCTTAATTGCCAGAAATATATTTTCATAACTGACTATCTAGCTCTACTCATGTATTGAGTACTGTTAAAATACAGAAATATGATACATGAAATATTATATCCCATAATATTTTATGTTGATACATGAAATTATAATATATATTTATATATATATATAAATATATATATGTATATGTGTATGTGTGTGTGTGTGTATAATGTATTTATATGAGGATCAAAATACGCGATATATCATGAAATGAAATGCCGTGAAAAAGATGTGTGAAAAAGACATACGGAAAAAGATATTTAAATAGATGAAAAGTCATGTAGAAACGAGAAAATTTTCCGGTTTCATTCGGAACATTTTCTGAAGACGTTCGTTGATCCAAACGAAACTGGTAAACTACGATAGAGTTTACCAGTTTCGTTCAGATCCACGAACGTCTTGAAAATGTGTTCCTGTATCTAAGTTTGTTTTCTTTTTGCATTTTCCATTATATATATATATATATATATATATATATATATATATATATATATATATATATATATATATATATATAGTAGCAGGACCTGTTGCCCTGCGCTGCTCAGGATGAATATAAAATAATTAATGAAACAGCCGACCGAACGCAAATATGTAATATACGATAGTTTTAATGTTTATGATGCAACTTGCTGTAAGTTATGTGTTTTTTTACTTCTAACTAATATGAACCGTATTGTTTTCTGTAGAAGTGCTTTGCTTTAAACCAAAAGTCACTCGAATTCTAAGCTAAGTTTGATTTCGTCAAAAGTCGGCTTCTAACCAAGGACCAAAGTCACTGGAAGTCTTATCTAAGTTGTTTATTGGCAAAAGTTGGTTATGTCACGGTGGACGGGGTTAGGTTCGGTTCAAATAAGGTGCAACCATTTTTTTTGGTGGCTTCAATTTTCAATTGAATTATTTTTAATAGGATTCTTTAAAAATCGTGTTATATAACGAACTATTGCATGTTCTATGTCAGTCAAGATTCGATTACTAATACAAAATAATAAAAATAACGTAAATCACGTAGATATTGTTAAATAATATAATTAAAACAATAATATTCAGATCTTTAATACAATAATGTTTTTCTTTGGTTCATTTAGTTGTTTTTATTTATTTGGGCTATTAAAGCCCAATTGAACCATAATAATAGTTTAAGGTAGATGCCGGCTAGATTATTTGAGAGCACCGAAAATTGTGGTTATAGGTGGTGGTACGTATAATATAATGTTTTGCAATGCGTAAATTGTTATCAGGGCACTCGATAAACCGTAAATTTGTATATTACCACCCTTAAACAACCCCTACAAAATAAGATTCTACTTTTTGGGGGCGATTACCTGTAAACACCTTAACTAGTTTGGTGGAAAAGCAAAAACAAAAAAAAAACGTTT
>OY744533.1:23652609-23657609 GCA_963556195.1 Sepiola atlantica | reverse complement strand
AACTTTACAGACGCGTTTTCAAATATAAACTACTTGCCGTTATAATTCAAAAATGAGCACAACAGTAAAGACACTAAAACTAATACCGCCTGAAGATGTTTTGACGATTCAAATCGAAAGTACTTGCAAAAAAGAAAGAAGAATGGTACAAGAAAGCCATGGATCATATTTATATCAATGTGACCGAAACATTAGATGGACAATTCGGAAAATTGAAAAAATAAAAAAAAGTCGCATAAAAAAACCCACTCCGTGTTATTTAATAATGTTTGCATAAACATATATATATATGCATATATATATGCATATATATATATGAATATATATATATATATATATATATATATATATATATGCATATATATATATATATATATATATATACATATATATGCATATATATAAATATATATATATATGCAGAGATAGAAGAAAAAAGAGTGATAAATATGCGACGATTATCCAAATTTATTTCAAATGTCAATTGTTCAATGCAAGGTGTATTCAGTAATAAACTAGTGTTTATTATTCTTTCCTTAAGCCAAGGCTTTTCAAAGATCGAAATCTTATCATCAGAGGAGAAATACAGATGGATAAGTTGGCTTTCGAAAAAAACAAAGTTCAAATATTTGAAAAATATGAAAATTATTATTATAGGAATTTTTCTTAAAAAAACGCAGTGAATGAAAAGGAAAATTCTGTGAAAAATATATGCAGATTGTCCGGGTGGTAAATTTCCGTTGAAAAAAGTGAAATAAATTGTAAAATGTGAAGAAAACTCTTTGCGTGGGAGCAGTGTGGAGAAAGTGCTCAAAATATAGGTGAGTCCAGACGCATATATATATATATATATATATATATATATATATATATATATATATATATAAATTTCGGTGATGTTCACCATTTAATTAGATTAGTTTTATAAATTAAGGCTACTTTACATACTAGGAAAATGGTCGTCTCTTTTCTAATCTTGAACCGTATAAATCTGTTTTCTTTTTACCGTATTGAAACCAATTCCTTGAACAATGTCGTATTATAAGATACACTTAGCACTTGTACAATAATTGATATCAACTTTTATTCGTTTGTTTATTTCTGCCATAAATAATTATGCTTGATTCACATACTAATGCACTATCATCTAGTTGAACTTACCATAAACACATAATTACTATTATGATTAAACTGTTACTTCCCCTTGTCTGGCGAACTCTTTATAGTGTTACTTGACTAATGTGACTACATTTTATCTACAATTATTGACTAACTTATATACTCTTTACTTAAAACTATTTTTCTATATAATATTCTTTAATAAATTTTATTAACATGATTTAAATCTTCTAACTACTTTTTATCTTTTACTTCGTGTTCTTGTTTGGAATCTGTTCCCAACCAGATTGTTATAGACTCTTAAAAATTAAGCAACTATATTTTCTCTTGACGGCATATCTCATTTTTTTAAAGGGCACCTGCCTTTTATTTATGTTTGGCAATATATCCCATTCCGGCTAGACTTCCCAACATCCTTATAGTATAAAATGTTATTACTTTTCCTTCAGACTAATTTGACCTTTGTAAACAAGGTTAATCTCACCTTTTTCAATTTCGCCTCCATATAGCAATCTACTCATACAGCCCCCATATCTCCTCGCTCTTCTTTGCCTCTGATTTCTCCCCTTCTTTTTATTTCAACCCGAACCCACCTATACTGATCCTTCCCCTGCTCAGCATTTCCCTTTTTACCTGATGTTTCATTCTTTGCCTTTTTCTAACTTCCTTTACTTATAGTTTAAACTTGTGATTGTATTAAACGCATTCGCTCTCGGTCTGAATATTTACAGCGGTTCTCTCTTAAAGCCCCAGAAAAAATGTATTTCTCAACGTTTTAGCATTTCCTCTGTATCTTTTTTGGGGGGAAGAACACACTCCTCACTAAAAACGAACATTACCTTAGGATCTGAACATCGTCATTTCTTTGAATTGGAAATATCTATAACTCCGGATGTCTGAAACATTTCAATCCATAACCTGGAACTGGCTCCATGCTTGAATCCTCGCATTTCGTTATACGAACTCTATGCGCCTTTTCTACAGTGATTAACTTTGCTTTCATATGTTTTACATTCTTTTGTATTTTTATACTTTTTCAAATGTTGGCATTGTAGAAAAAAAAATTACAGACTTATTTGTTGAATTTTCTTCTTACGATAAGATTACATCTGTGAAAATGTATGGTTTAATGGAATGAAAAATAAGATTTCATACATAACTCTTGAATTAAAGAACTGATGATTTAATAAATACAATCATAAGGTAGGGGGGTGTCTGATTTACGACATAATACTATCACTCAAAACGAACTCTCTTATATCGCGGAAGACGGGACCATAGAAAATATCTCTTATACCCAGGTTTCTCTTATATACGGGGCTCCTATATCCGGGTCTAATTCATATAAATTAACACATTCTCTAATTTAGGACCAGATACACTTTCTCTTATATCAGGGTATCTTAAATCAGAGTTACACTGTATTTCACTTTACCTAATTTGTATTCTGATCCCTTGTCTACGTATACTATTGCTCTATTTTGCATATCGAGCATTGACTATTCAAGAGAGAATATAATTTAATTATATTATTTTTATCTTTATTTTCCCACTTCACACACACACACATATATATATATATATATATATATACATTATGATGGTATGCCAACATCAAGAAACCAGAGCAAGCAGAACAACCTCTATCACAAAACTGGCCCAACATTTTGGACAGAACTGTCTTTTGAAATGAGGCAGAAACAGACAACACTTCTGCCACAGTAATAGCTCGCAAAAGTCGTCAGAAATACACCAAGACCTTCCATTCCAGAAAACTGGAAGAATGGGCCAACCAACAACGTTCTAAGTATTTCCTAAGTGAATTATCACAGGAATATATAGATAAGGAAGGCTCTATAGACTGGCTGAAAAGATGATCTCTCCACTATGATCAGGAGAAAATGATAAAAGCTGCTCAAGATCAAGGCTTGATGACAAATGCCTTTAAAAAGATGAGTGGTCTCAGCAACAATAACAGGTGCAGATTCTGCCACACAAGTAGAGAGTGTGAGCCACCTGACATGCAGTTGTAAGGTTCTCCTGGGGAATGGCTATCATACAATGCGACACAACGGAGTCTGTAAATATCTTCAATGGACTATTTGTAAAAAGTTGAATATCCAGTGTAGCAGCAAGTCCTGGGAGCCTTAACCAGAAAGAACAGTTGGAAATAATTTATACACTATGACTATGCAATCCCTACAGCTGCATACCTAGAAAACGGAGCTGTTAAACCTGGCATCGTAATATGGGACAAAAGGGAGAAAGCAGAACCCTAGTTGAAGTCAGTGCCCCTAATGATGCAGGATTGAACAGAGATGAAATGAAAAAGATTACGAAATACCAATGGCTTATGTACGACATGAAAAGAAACTGGAATCTTAGGAAAAATTCCATTATAGAAGCAACAGGACTAATGAATCAGAATTTCAAAAGCTATACGGCGAGTATACCCGGTGAACCGAGTGTAAGAGAAATACAAACAACTGCACTTAAAGGGACGGTTAGAATCTTAAACCCATCCCTAGGCTGGAGTTTCTGTAATAGCTGGTGAATGTCTGGCATCCGGTAGGATGTCCTATCTCCAGCAAAAACAGAAAGAAAAAAATACATTATCTCTCTCTCTCTCTCTCTCTCTCTCTCTCTCTCTGTATATATATATATATATATATATATATATATATATATATATATATATATATGAGAGATAGAGAGAGAGCAAAAAAGAGGCATACAGAGAGTGAAAGGTACACTTTCTAGAAGACTAGTCACAATTCGGGTTTTGAGACGGAATACTGAAAGGCAAAGCGATTTATTTTATTTTATTGATTTATTTTTCACGACTCTTACCAGCTTCCATTTTCACGTTTTATCTACTTTGTAAGCCAGAGTATCACAATATTTCGGAGAAATGCCCCCCCCCCATCCCTTAAGTGTTTAAATTTCTATGTTTTCGAAGTATACTCTGTCTCGTGCGAATAATGACGGTCGGAAAATTGTAGATATCAAGACCGAATGTTACCTTGCAGCAAAACAAAACTTACTGAATGCGAAATAAAATACGTTATATGCGAATGTCACATCTATTTCAATGAGGCTTTAATTCCACCTAAAATTCATTTACTGTGATTAGACTAATCAGCTTCTTTATTTTTTTCATTCGTCTACTGTTTTTTTTTTATTTGCGATATTTGTCAAAGTAGGATTTGGACACCTGTAAGGGATTTACCTGCGATACTATTCAATGAAAAGTATATCCATTGGTTTAAGGTAAACTCGTAGTTACTGGCCATAATTTTGAGGGGCGCTAATAAAAAAGTGATATTAGGACTTTGACTTCATATACAATGAAACCGTATTATTTAAATTGATATGTAATCATTCATGTTTAGGTTGAACATAACATTACTATTTTCGATTAAATTCATAATGCTATCACATATTACAGTATCAAAGAAATTAATTTGACCCTTTTAATTAACCGGGGTATTTATAATATCTATTATTATTTTACTAAACTGAATATCATTATATTATTATTAACGTATACTTATACTTTAATGACATAAAATACACAGGAAAATCTTTCTTTATTCTGAAACTGAGTTGAGTTTTACAAAACGCATGTTCGTTGTTCTGAGTGGCGTTCATTTACAATAATTCATCAACTGACCCATCTCTCACAAAAGTGTCTGTGTGTCACTTTCAACATTCTGTCGTTGTATGTTGTTTGACCTTCCTTTGTTATTTTATGCGGTGTCTACTACACTCGCTTCCGTCGACCGAGAGATAACATTGTTGGACATATAGCGAGCAGAAAGAGATCAATTTATTATGTAGTGTTTCTTACTTTATATTTAAGCGGCTTTGCAAACTCAAAT
>OY744533.1:23630109-23642609 GCA_963556195.1 Sepiola atlantica | reverse complement strand
CTTAGGTTGAAGTTTGATAGTGATGAAAGGAGTATAGTCGCGTTTTCACCACTGCGACCCTGATTACATTTCTATATATATGTGTATATATGTGCGCATATGTATGTATGTGTGGTTGTATATATATATATATATATATATATATATATATATATATATATATATATATGTGTGTGTGTGTTATGTGTGTGTGTATACTGGTAGGCGCATGTGTGCATATGTATGTATGTTTGCACGGGCTTGTGTGTATATATGTGCGTGTATATATATATACGTACCCTGCGACTATAACAAGCTCTCATTGATAATCAAATCACTTTAGTACATCTCTCTCAAACTAAACCCTTATTTTCTATTTTTTCGAAATCTATATATATCTTTGCTTTTCCCCTACTCTTCTAACCTACTTTTCCGGTTGTTTCATTTTTCAAACGTTTGGTCCACTTCATCTTCACGAGTTATCATGTTTTCTCACCCCATGCATGCGAGGTCTTTTATCAGCCATTACCGATCGCAGATCAGTCCTAAATTAGAAAAGGCAGACCCTAAATATAGGTTCTTGCACCACTTCTCCGTCAACCAAAAATGGCCTCGTCCAACTTTGCTTTGTTGGGTATATATTTTCCGGAAGGTCTCACCCACTCAATAGGCACGGCCGCCTATATTATTTTTTTTACAACATATATATATATATATATATATATATATATATATATATATATATATATATATACCCACGCGTATCTACTTATACACGTCTTTCGACATGAAAATTGATACTATCATACACGTATATGCACACGTATATGCACATATACACGTACACTATTAAAGACATGCTTTACACCCTGTGATAGACTAACCTCTGTATCGTTGTATGGCATGGATCATCTTCGCTGTGCGTGAAAGTAAGCCTTATATCGATGGCACAATTGTAAAATAGTCGAAAATGCGAAACTATCCGTGATTTGTTAGCTAACCAGAATATTCGCCTCAAGTGAACATTCTTAATATAACAAAAATAACATTTTAGTGAGTTTTTTTTAGAGAAATAGAAGACGACGCTTTATAGAGAACAGGAATGAAAAAGGCTGAGAAGGTTTCACCTAGGCAATTTTTCGAAAGGAAAAAAAAGCACAAAGAAAATTTCAAAGTTAATCAACTAAGTTAGATTTTTCAACTGGTGTTTTCTCTCCAAAAAGAACAAAATAAGGTTTTATTTCGTACATATTACTGTTACGCAACTGTGTTCGAATAAATATCTGTTATCGTACATAGCGATGCTTTATTGTTTTCGATTGCGGCTGACTGGATAACCTACCTAAGCAAGTCTCGGACCAACTTGCGCAAACATCAACATTCTGTGGATCTTTAACGTGTGTGCAAAACGATTGAGAGAGCTACCTGTCATATCGTATGTAGTTATCACAGCATCGCACCACATAGTCATTTACATAAGTAAGTGAGTAAAATCGTAGCTTAATATACAGAAGTGAATTCTACCTGGATATTGTTAGTTCATCTGAGGAGTAAGACATCAAACAAAATCAATTATAGTAGATATTATAACTGAATTATAACATATATTGTGGAATATTTAAAGAATTATTCTAATATTCTAAAGGACTCATAAATTGTGTCAATATTTTTAAGAACGTTCTGTAATCTCTGATATTATTGATTGCAAACTTTCTCGCATTTCAATTGTAAACTCATGTATCATTGTCTCACTTCATAGATACACTTACATGTATCCAATATATATATATATATATATATATATATACATATATATATATATATACATATATATATATATACATATATATATATATACATATATATATATATATATATACATATATATATACATATATATATATATATACATATATATATATACATATATATATATATACATATATATATATATACACACATATATATATATACACATATATATATATATACATATATATATATACATATATATATATATATATATATATATATATATATATATATATATATATGCTATGGACGCATATATATATATATATGCTATGGACGTATATATATATATATATATATATTTATATATATATATACATGTAGTACTTTAATAAAACCACTCTACATTGTATTCTATTTCAAAGCTTATATGCATTGCGCATTTATACTGAAATGATTTAAAGGAATTGATTTCATATTTATTGAAACAAGGTAAATGGGACTCCTTTACTACTTCTTAAGTCATAACAGAGCGTGAAAATTCATTTTGACGGAATGGAAACCATATTTTACTAGTGACGCAGAAATATTAAAAGGAAATTAATCAGAAAATATGTTCGATTCTAATGCAAAGAACCACAATACGTCATCGAAGATACGCAAGAAAAGAAATGAGATCGGAATTTTTGAGTCAATATATTAAAGCTTAAATGGTTTTTAGAATAAAAGTCATGCTGCTGGTTAATTTAAGATTATACTTACAACAAAAAGCAAACATACGCACACACGCACACACACACACACATATATATATATATATATATATATATATAAATATTATACATGTTTAATTATACAGAAGTGAAAGTTTGTACTTGTTCCTTTTCTGATTACATTTTTCAAGTTAAGAAGCCAACGATCAACGATCTTGCATGTGTGTATGAATACACTCACATAGGGTATGTATTTGTTCCATGTGTGAGGGTGGGCAAATGCACACGTGTCCGAGTGCAGAAGGGTTCCTGTTTATACATGTGTTCGTACTTGTTTTTATATGTCTGTGGTGTGATTTGTCTTATGATTTATTTAATGGTGGGTTGAATTTGTATATGAAGATGTTTTCTTGTGTTAGGAGGTATGAATAGTCCTGAGTTTGGAAAATGAGCATTATCTGGAATTTTCCACTGCTGCATGAGTGTACATGTTTGGAGACAGGCAATTTTCTATTTTCTTGAATTTTAACATTGCTCTTATGGAGGGCCACTCTATTATTGAATGTTTTTGTGGCACTTATATAGTATTTTTTAAATGTTATGCATAACATGTAAAAAATACAGGAACCCTTCTGCACTCGGACACGTGTGCATTTGCATACCCTCACACATGGAACGAATACATACCCCATGTGAGTGTATTCTATACACACATGCAAAAAATAATATGGATGTGTGTATCTATCTATCTATATATATATATCTTTCAAAAATTCTATTTATATTTCTATCTACTCTCAATCTTCCTTCCCCCTCTCTTACTTTTTCTCCCCCCCCCTACCTATCTATCTACTCACCCATCCTCGTTTCTACTCATCTCTCTAACCAAACCTAAGCAAACATCCTCACCCCCAACCATCCACACATCCACATTCATGTGTGAACCCAGCAGGGACACCGTCATGAATGACCGGGAATGCCCACACCCACACATACCATTCAACTGACAGCAATTAAAGCAATAAAACCTAATACACAAATGTACTTAAATGACCAAACACTGGCCAAACTGAAGATATTTTTATCTCAACAAGATAGCATTTTTTTCTGTCAAACGGAACAAACATTTTTTCTGTCAAATGGAACAGACACTTTTAAATGAAAGAAAAATGAAACGTTTACTCAAATGAAACACTTTTATCAAATGGAATTTACATCTGAAGAGAGCATAATAGATAACGATAAATGCTCGAAACGCTTTATGAAATTATATTTTAAAAACTTAAAATGTTAAAATGATAAGATAATGAATAATTATTGAAAAAGTTTTTTTTACTAGCGTTGGTGACCACAATTCTTTAAATATACTTTTTTCTCTCGTTGGAACTGCACTGATGCTACACAACCCCCTTCTCTCTCTATATATATATATATGTATATACATACATATATATATTTGTATGTTGTTTCTATTTATTTAATTTTTTTGTTATATATTTACTATTATTGTTATTGTTTTTTTTATCGTATGTAAGGATGTTGATTTTACTTATAATATATATGTTTGTCAACAGGCTTGTTCCGGCATTAGATGTTATATATGCTGTAGAAAGTTAGTTATTTGTTGTCGGTGCAGTATATTATAATTTAGTTATGTCTGGTTAAGTTTAATACTTATTTATTGGTTTTAATTTACCTCTTAAGTGTCTTTTGTTTTAGGTATGGAGACTGATCGGTTTACTAGTTAAAGGGAGACAAATCTGTTATCTTTGGTATTAATTTATATTTAGATTCTGTTAATTGGCTTTGTTTGTTGAATTTATTTATTTAACTAATCTCAGATTTCTTATTCAATTGTTTTTATGTTTTATTTGTTTATTTATTTATTTGTATATTGTTTGTTTATTTATTTATTAAGGTGAGGTGGGGCGTGATGTGTTGTTTGAGATCAAATAGTGTGGATGGCAGGTACTAATGTAATGGTCAAGTCTTAATATTATAGGTATGATTTGTGCAAATAGTGTTTATATGGGGGGGTTATTATCTGGGGGATGGGTTCTGGGGGAGTAGGTTATATGATAAAGGTAGAATTTAATTCCTGTCTCTGGTTCAAAACTGGATTATATTTGGAAATGAGTATAGCTTCCATCAGTCTTAGGTCGCCTAGGTTCCTGGTCGAGGCTAGAATGGAAACGTTTATGTCTTGTTGTGTAGTATTGCATGAGGAAGTATGTTTGAAGAAGGAAGATATATTTGTGTTCATGTGTTCTTTTATACGCTGGTGTAGTTGTCTTGTAGTATATCCAATATAGGAGGGGTTACAAATAGTGCATAATATATTGTATACACAGTTAGTGTGGTGGCATAGTCCAGTGGTAGGAATGGGACAATTGGCTAAGGAGCATGGTTCTTGGGTGCGTGTAGTGCGTTTTTTGGAAAGGTGTTGACGTAAGGTGGTGCCGGTGTGGGTGAGTTGAATGTCTAGTTTTTCTTTATGTATTGCACTGCGGATGGCATTAGTGATTCTGTCATTGAAGAAAGGTAGTTTTAGGAAGCATGTGTTGGAGAGTGTGTAGTGTCTGCGTGATCTGGTCTTGCTGAGGTGGGTTATTGTGGAAGTGGGGTAGCCGTTGGTAATTAGGGTTTGATGGAAGTCTTTGGTGTGTTTAATTTTATTGGCAGTAGATGAGCATTTATTTTGTATGCGGGTAATTTGATTACGGGCATAGTCTAGTTTGGCTTTAAGGGGCAGGGCAGATTTAAAATGAACAAATAGGTTCTTACAGGCGGGTTTTCTGTAGATATTGGTCTGTATAGAACCGTCTTCTGTGATTTTGAGGTTAAAATCGAGGAGAGATAGTGAGCCGGAGTTGCAAGGGTGTTCTATAGTAAATTTTATATGGGGGTCGGTGTTGTTGAAAATGTCGAAAATGCTGATAGCTTCTTCACGAGATAAGGTGAGGACAAGAATGCCATATATGTACATAGTGAAGAAGATATGGGAGTGGCAGGTGTTGTTCGAGTATGTCCATGTAGGATATGGCTAAGAGGCCAGACAAGCTAGAACCCATGGGAAGACCAGTAATCTGCTTAAATAGGTGGTGTTGGAAGGTAAAATATGTATTGTTAATGATAATGTCTAGGAGTTGGTGTATGTCTTAGGGTGTTAACCCGAAGAGTTCTTAAGTTATCGGAGGAAGATGTGTGGTCGGAGATGAGGTCAACGGTTGGGTGTGCGGGTATTGATGTGTATAGGGAAACAACATCGAGGCTAAATGTGTATTTGTTAGAGCTTAGCTGTTGTTGTTAGAGTAGGTTTAATCTGCTAATGACTTGGTCAGAGCTGTTGACATGTGCGGGAAAGGTAGGGAGTAGTTGTTTCAGAAGTCTAGAAAGTAGCCAGGAGATTTTATATAATGGTCATTCGACGCTGGAGACGATGGGCCTAATTTGAGTGTGATTGCTGGTCTTATGGGTTTTGATAAGGTGGTAGAAGGTAGGGAGCTTGCTATTTTTAGAAGTGAACTTAATTTTGTATTTCTTAGGGAGGTTGCGTTTGACGCATACGATCTATTTCATTTTCCTCTGAATACTTTATCCTGAACACTTCCGGTTTAACCCCCCAGCGCTCCTGGCATTTTCTCGGAATCCGGGATTTTTCTTTTATTTAATTTGTACAAGGAGAGGGAAAAAAAACTCTCGAAATATATCAAATTGACCATTGATAATCCGGAACTTTACAATCTAACACCCTTGCTGTCTAGAAAAATAAACAAAGCTTTTCGATCTATATCCGACTTATTTCGGTTTTGTTTTGTTTTTGTTCTTCACAGCTTCCAGCGATCCGGAACTAGGCATTGCCTTCAACCTTTTTAAAAACTTTTATTATTACTCCCAGCAATGCTTCAAGCAAACTACCAATTTCTATTAATTATATATATATATATATATATATATATATATATATATATATATTTCTAGAGATGCGCTCTTGCTTGAAAAAAATATCGGATCTAAATCCATGTCTATAACCTGTCGATACACTGATCAACCAGGGAGCTAGAGGTTTTCGTAATGCACACTTTGATATATACCGAACTCTAACTGACAAACTTTATTCTGAACCCTGTGAAATTGATAATTCCGATACCAGACTACTGCACAGACAAGATACACTGGACTTTACAAATTGCCGTCTAAATATAAACCTCTTAATAACAACATTTGGATCCTTTAAAAAATTGAGTATTATTTTTTTCAAACTTTAATTTCCAATATAACAGTTGTTTTATTTTTGAAGTGTTTTTTGACGACGCCCACCCTGACTCTACGCTCTCCTCTCAACACAAGTCTATTTACCTTTTGGTCTTTATTTTATTTTATTTCATGTAAAATGTTCAAATAATATTTACTATTACATTGTCAGTGTTTCCCCATCCTCTGTTGTAAGAATATATATATATATATATATATATATATATATATATATGTGTGTGTGTGTGTGTGTGTGTGTGTGTGTGTTTGTGTGTGTGTGTGTGTGTGTGTGTGTCTTTAGGTGTACATACCATAAAAAAAGCAAACGAAAATAACAAAAAAGAAAAACAACGTAGAAATCAACAGAGTTGCAAGTACACGTATATATTTTGAACCGGACAAAACCGACATTTCGGTCGGCTTTTTCCGACTGTTTACGTAAAAAAATCGTGAAGGTACCGAAGCGCTTATCTTATCCGAATACGAAGAATAAACAAACGAGGTGTTATATAGTAAATTGATTAAATTTGCAATTGTCGACAAATTTTCGAACATAGAAAAAAAGAGGTGAATAAAAACGAAACAAAAAACAAATAGTCAACAAATAACTGTTACAAAGGGCAATAAAAGTTAGATTCGGTTAAGGTAAAAATGAAATTGTTCGGTTTCTGCTTGGTTCTAAATCTGAACCAGTAATAATAACAAAAATAATGTAACTTCCTTCTGATAAAATAAATTATAAAAGTTATTTTATTAATGTGTTTCCTACAAAAAAATAAATACAATAACGGTAAGTGAGTTTTGCCTTTAAATGTTGTTTCATTATATTTGTTTTGTTGGAACGCCGCCTCGTTATGATTTTGACGCTGGTTCGTTTTCATTCGGCTGTTTACGTGATTCTGCGTCGATAAACGTCTGTTTCGTCTTGTTGAACGGCTGTACCAGTACAGAGTTGCATACCGATTTCAATAGTTCGTTGCATTTACGAAAGATTGTCAAGAATAAGCATTTTATGACAGTCTGAAAATATATACACACATGCACCGTAATCGTGGGACGAGGATAAAAGCACAAGGAGTGGCTGGTAAGGTAAGATTCAGTGGTAAGTGGGAATAAGGTATATGATATAGAGTGAAGTTTCATGGTGCGGGATATGGTATTGAGTAAGGGTGAAGGATGGAGTATACAGTATGGAGGTAGGCGTAAACATGGAGTATACAATATGGATTTAGGGTAAAAGAAGGAATATATAGTATAGAGTTAGGGTTAATGATGGCGTATACAGTATGGAGTTAGGGTTAATGGTGATGTATATAGTCTGGAGTATATACAATGGCGTAGGGTGTGATATTACATATGATTTGTTGATGGCAATATTTTCATACTAAATTACAACAATGAGGGCAGGAAGCGCGCAATAAATATCACGGGTAAGGGAGTAAAGCAAGTTATGGTGGGGTAAGGTAATTGTTGTAATGCGAGTGATAGAAGAAAACTCCTGACAACGAAATTTGAACGTTTATGCAACGAGGAATAGGATTGAGAGGAGAAGAAAATATCTGATTTTATTATGTAGAATATACGGTTTTATTTGAATATATATTAAATCAGCATTTTTCGATTAAGTTTGCTGGGAAATTCACAAAATGTATATATATATATATATATATATATATATATATATAAAATATATATAAAGGCGGCGGATCGAGAAATATGAAATCAACTCTTATATTTAATTATTATATGTTTATATATATATATGTGTGTGTTTGTGTGTGTATACATGAATATTCAAAACAACATCTAAAACTATGTGTATCGTATTATCTTGTGTGCCCACGTGAACACTAGATGACGTCATATTTGTGTTATATTCTCCATTAAAAATAGTTGGGGTTAACCGTTAACTGTAAATGAAAATACTATTACGTCATATATATATCTATATATATACATATACACATCTATATATATATATATATATATATATATATATATATATAAAGCTATATATACACACATCTATATACATATACATATATATATATATATAAATGCATATATATACACACATCTATATATATGCATATATATATGTATATATATACACACATCTATAAATATATATATATATGCATATATATATATAAATATATGTATATATGCATATATATATAAATATATACACACAGATCTATAAATATAGATATATGCATATATATATATACACACATCTATGCATATATATATATGTATATATATATATATATATATATATATATATATATATATATATATATATTCACAGACTAACGCATGTATGTTCTTGTGTGTAAATAATGCAAAATATATGCTTTACATATATATTAAATTTGAATTTTTCAATAAAGTTTGCTAGGAAATTGGCAACGTATTAATAAATGCAAACAGTGCGCGTGTATGTATAAAGGGGAAGTGTGTTTCTCGAAATTCTGCATTCAAATCATCATCATTACATAATTATTATATTCAATCTGTTTCCTATATTATCCCAAACAAACCTTGCAAATAGAAGGAAACATAATTTTCACTCTTGACTATATTTCTACTAAAACCGTTATTAGTACACATTTCATATCGTTTGAAAAGTACATCAACTCTGATTAATCCAAACTAATAACCGAACGTATAAACTATCAATGAATATGAACACAGAAAAACAAAACCAGTTATATTCAACTACGGATTTACGCGTCGTTAAACTTTTTAACTTCTTTTTATATGTGTACTTACTTTATTTTTTGTTCTGTTGATGTATCGTCTGATATTTATTTCTTTTATTTCGGTTTAAAAAGAATGCAATGAAAAAGTTGTATATAGGCGATACAAATAGTTAGATGTTTCTTTTTTAAATATTATTAAATGATCGAACTATTTGGAGTTAAAATCTATTTTATATACGCATGTGATCGGAAAAAAACACGGTCGAAATTGGTAAATATGTAGGAGTGATAGATGTTTGAAAAATGGAGTCTCACAGGGACCGGGCGTGCGGTTGTATTACACATTAGACAATTTTTGTAAGGGTTTCGCTCAAAACGAAAAAAGTGTTGAAACGTTGTTTCTTCTATTACTAAGTAAATGCCTTTTAATCCTAGAATGTTCATAATGTCGCAATCTTCAAAAAATTCTATGCATTAATTTTATTCGCATTTTTGAAGAAACTCTTTAAACCGTTGATGTCAAATTTCATCGATCACGTGAAACTCCGTAATGTAAATTTGGTCTAAAAAATATAGTTGCGATCAAAACAACTCTGGTAATAGGCAAGCTAAGGGAGATCAATAACTCAAGTTTATAAACATGTCTTTTTAACACGGAAAATTAGGCAATTGACGTATTGTTCTTCAATACATCGAATATTTCTCTTTGTTTATAAATAATTACGCCACATTTTCATTTCCGCGTTTCTAATTATATTAATCATAAAACAGTTTATGCTTATTTAATTCTATGGTGAAAAATAATATTTTGCTGAGCCGTACATATATATATATATATATGTATATATATACACATACATATATATATGTATACATGTATATATATATATAAATGTATACATACATATATGTATACATACATATATGTATAGATACATATATGTATACATAAATATATATATATGTATACATATATATGTATACATGTATGTATAAATACATATATATATATATATATATATATGTATACAAATTTATGTATACATACATATATTAATAAATATATATGTATACATACATATATGTATACATATATATATATATATATATATATATGTATGTAAACATATATATCTATGTATACATATATATATATATGTTTACATACATATATATATATATATATGTATATATATATATATACATCTATACATATATATATGTATACATATATATATATGTAAAAATAAAAATGGAATAAAGAATAAGCAATTCAACAACTAACAAAATAACTCAAAAACTCATCTTGTAAAGTTATTTTGTTAGTTGTTGAATTGCTTATTCTTTATTCCATTTTTATTTTTACATATTGTCTGAAACATTGTTTCTTTTTTCCCATATATATATATATATGTATGTATACATATATACATGTATACATATATATATATATGTATACATGTATAAATATGTATACATATATATATATACATATATATATATATATGTATAACTATATATATATACATATATATATATATATGTGTATACATATATATATGTATACATTTATATATACATATATACATATATACATATATATGTATACATATATATATATATGTATATGAACATATATATATGTATATATACATATATATATACATATATGTATATATATACATATATATACATATATATATGTATATATATACATATATACATATATATATCTATACATATATATATATATCTATACATATATATATATAGATAGATATATACATATATATATATCTATACATATATATATATATAGATATATATATACATATATATATATAGGTATACATATATTTATACATATATATATGTATATATATATATTTATACATATATATATATGTATACATATATATATATATGTATTCATATATATATATATATATATATGTATACCTATATGTATATATATGTATACATATATATATATGTATATATATATGTATATATATATATATGTATACATATATCTGTATATATGTATACATATATATATATATGTATACATATATATGTATATATGTATACATATATACATATATGTATGCATATACATATATATACACATATATATATGTATACATATATATATATATGTATACATATATATGTATATATGCATACATATATATGTATATATGTATACATATATATATGTATACATATATATATACATATATATATATATATGTATACATATATATATACATATATATATATATTTATGTATACATATATGTATATGTATATATATATATTTATATATATTTATATATATATGTGTATACGCATATATATATGCATACATATATATATGTATACATATACATATTTGTATATATATGTATACATATATATATATATATATATATGTATACATATATATATGTATACATATATATATATATATACATATATATATGTATACATATATATATACATATGTATATATGTATACATGTATATATATATATATATATATATATATATGTATATATATGTATACATATATATTGTTCTTATCTTGCACTTTGACTTATTTCTGCCTGTCATCCTTTCACACATTTTTTCTATCCCGACACTTCATTTTCATGAATTATCGTGTACCTTACCCCATTCTGTCGACATGGAAAACAATTACAGGAATTGCACACTCATGAGAAAATACAAACGCTTTCTCTAGCAGCTGCTTCTCACTATAACAGAATATTTTTCCTCAATCGTTGCATTGAAGAAAAGATTATCCCAAAAAGTCAACACAAACTACTCAAAACCTCCTAACACTTTTTTCCAAACTACAGTAAGGATTTCCTCTACACCGCCAGTACTGAACTACATGACAACTCTCTCTCTCTACGTAAAAAGGCCAACGACATCTTCAAAACCCTACAGCAACAAAGGGACTTAACCACATCATCACTGACACATATAAAAGCTCACATTAAGAAGAAAAGCGACCAACAAAAACACAACCTAAAGAAGAAACTACACATATTATGTGACAACAGCGCATGGAAAACGCTAAGAAACGAAG
>OY744533.1:23610109-23620109 GCA_963556195.1 Sepiola atlantica | reverse complement strand
AAAAAAGTCCACAGGCGATAGGGTAAGGCGACGGGAACAGGTAAAGGATATTACTGGAAGTTCTTAGCTCAATCTCTACTCTTTGGCGACCGGTGGGTGATGGCCATTCTGCCCAAACATTTGAGCAATTGTACAGTCCGTGTCCTCTATCGGTGACAAAGCAGCCCTGTTTAGGGATAGATCTGTTTTCCCCATGCTGGGGAGGGGGCGATAAAAGGAGCCCATAACATATGCTTGCTCATCATTACCCTTGGCAGCCAACTGCAGCTGTCTGGGTATCCAACATGCAGTCCCAATAACAGAAGAAGTAAACACTTTCATTTTGGATCTTGGAATGTCCGTACTCTACTTGACAATGATACTCAGCCAGAACGTAGGACGGCTCTTGTCGCACTTGAGCTTAAAATGTTTGACATCGATATTGCCGCCCTTAGTGAAACTCGCCTGGCTGGAAATTCACAACTGACAGAAGAAAATAGTGGTTATACCTTTTTCTGGAGTGGCAAAAGCCCAGAGGAGTGTCGACATTCTGGAGTAGGATTTGCTATCAAGTCCAATCTTGCAAAGTCATTGCCGACCCTTCCAAAGGGGTTTTCGGATCACTTAATGACATTAACCCTTAATCTTGAATGTGATACCCGTGCTATTTTAATTAGTTGTTATGCTCCCACGTTGAACAGACCAGAGCAGGAGAAAAATGATTTTTTTACCAGCAACTAAGAGAAAGTATCACTAATGTTCGACACAAGGACAAACTTATTCTTTTGGGTGATTTTAATGCACGTGTGGGTGTGGATAGTACATCATGGCGTGGTGTTCTGGGTCATCATGGTGTTGGTCGTATGAATGGGAATGGTCTTCGTTTGTTGTCTCTTTGTGGAGAGCTTAATCTGTGCATTACCAACACGGTATTCCAACAGAAAAAAACCCACAAGACTACATGGATGCACCCTCGTTTTAGGGATTGGCACTTGATTGACTACATCATCACCAAGAGACGTGACCTTGGGGACTTTCCTATCACTCGTTCGTTCCATACAAATTGCTATCTTTCAGATCATGCCTTGCTTCGAAGTAAAACGTCTTTTCGTTTACAGCACAGACGAGTGAAACGCTCCTCTGTCCCTAAAAAGATAAACATTCTACCATTAAAGAATACCATTCAGCGGGCAGCACTGTCGGCCCGTCTTGATCGCCCATTGGATTCTGTTGAGATAACCGATGACATCGAATCTTCCTTGAAATCCTTGCGGGACGTAATTCACACATCTGCATTGAAAGTTTTGTGGTTACCTGTCCGTAGGCATCAGAACTGGTTCGATGACCAGAATGTTGAGGCCCAGGAGTTGATCAATGAACTGCATAAGGCTCATAACACCTGGATTGATGATAAACACTCAACACTAAAAAGGAAATTGTACAAGAAATGCAAAAGTAAAGTCCAGAAAGCAGTACGGCAGATGAAAGAAGCATGGTGGTCCTCACATGCCAAATTAATGCAAGAAGCATTTGACAGAAAAGACTGTAAAGTCTTTTATGAAGGTATTAAGAAAGCTTTTGGACCGCACGAATCTGGCGTTTCTCCCGTATCTGCAAATGATGGCACACTGATAAATGATAAAGCGGATATATTGAATCGCTGGAAGGATCACTTCGAAACGGTCCTAAACAATACTTCCACAACTGATGAAGAAATACTTTCATCTATCACTGAACGACCTGAGATTCCTGAACTCTCCTTCCTTCCAGCAATACATGAAGTTTTCGTTGCTATTACGCAAATGTCGTCAGGAAAAAGGTCAGGGAAAGACACCTTACCTTCTGAGGTGTTTAAGAACGATGGCCAGAAACTAGTGAAGTAGCTGCACAGTCTCTTTGTGAAGATCTGGCAAGGTGGAAATGTCCATCAGGATTTCAAAGATGCATTAATTCACCACTTGTATAAGAATAAAGGCAATAGAAACATCTGTGACAACCATCGAGGCATCTCACTTTTGTCAATTGCAGGGAAGGTCTTGGCAAGGCTTATTCTCAACAATTCTGTTGATGATATCTATCCCGAATCTCAGTGCAGTTTCTGTGCTGGTCGGGGTACTGTCGATATGATCTTTTCTCTCCGCCAGGTTGTCGAGAAAGTTCGGGAAAAGAACGAGTTGTATATGGTTTTCATTGACCTTACAAAGGCCTTTGACACAGTAAACCGTGAATCCCTCTGGAAAGTGTTGGACGAACTGGGAATACCTGAAAACATGCTGAATGTAATTATTTCTTTCCATGATGGAATGAAGGCATCGGTTGTTTCAAATGGAGAGTCTTCAGAACCTTTCAATGTGACAAATGGTACCAAACAGGGTTGCGTAATGGCACATGTGCTATTTGCTTTGTTCTTTTCAGTTATGCTGAAATATGCTTTCGCTGATATAGATACTGGGGTGGAGTTTAAATTTAGAACAAGTGGTGGTCTCTCCAACCAGCAACGTTTCAAAGCTAAGACCCTTCTTCGAAGAACTGTCATCAGGGATCTTTTGTTTGCAGATGACGCTGCACTTTGTGCAACATCGCGGGAGGAAGTGCAACTGCTTGTGGGCAGGTTTTCGGCTCCTTCCAAGGCTTTTGGTCTGACAATCAGCATCAAGACAACAGAAGTGATTCACCAACCTTGCCTCACGCCTAAACAAGTTCAGGGTGTGAAGCAACGGTCACCAGTAAAGCAACGACCACCAGTACACAGTTTTCCAGATATTCCAATCCAAGTGGACGGTAAAAATCTGAAATATGTGAAAAACTTCACTTATCTTGGGAGTAAGATAAATTGGAGTGCCTCTCTTGATGACGAAATCTTTAACCGAATTGCGAAAGCAACCACTGCCTTTGGAAAACTGCGTCATCGGTTATGGAAGGACAGGGGGATAAGTTTGAGAACAAAAGTACTTGTGTATAGAGCAGTTGTGATAACATCACTGCTTTATGGATCGGAATCATGGACAGTCTATCGCAGCCACATTAAGAAGCTTGATGTCTTTCACAAAAATTGCCTTAGAACGATTCGTGGTGTCACCCTAAGAAATCGTACGTCTAATGCGGACCTATTTACATGCTGCGGTATTGGCGGAATTGAAAGCTTTTTGATGCAATCAGAACTGCGTTGGGCAGGACATGTCTTACGTATGGAAGATGATAGAATACCAAAGCAACTGATGTACGGCAAGCTCAACAGTTGAAGGCGAAATGTGGGTCGACCGCTGCTTCGCTTTAAGGACAAGTTGAAAATGAATTTGACATCTACCAATATTGCTTATCGTCATTTTGAACAGCTTGCTTCTCGACAGAAGGAATGGCGATCTGACATCCAGAGGGGCATCAGGCGGTTCTCTGTAACTCCCATTGATCAACCACGCGAAAGAACAAAAACGTCTACAAGTATCCCAGCCGATTTTTCTCAAGATCTTCCTTCTTGCATCCATTGTGGGCTGGTTTACAAATCTCTCGGAGGACTGAAATGCCATTTACGATTGAGTAAATGTAAGCATGCTACATCCACCGAAGACTAAAAACATTTTAAGTTGTCAAGACCACATACGTCGAAATCGACGGGAGAGTCCATGATGATACATATGTTGTTATATGTATATATATATATATACATATGTTAATATATATATATATATATGTATATGCATATGTGTATGAATATATATATATATATATGTATATACATATACGTATATAAATATATATGTATATACATATACGTATATAAATATATATGTATATGTATATATATGTATATATATACATATAAATACATGTATATATGTACACGTATATATGTATGTATATGTATATATATATATATACATGTATATATGTATGTATATATACATATGTACATGTATATATGTATGTATATATACATATGTACATGTATATATGTATGTATATATACATATGTACATGTATATATGTATGTATATATATATATACATATATATATGTATGTATATATATACATAAGTACATATATGTATATATATATATACATATATAAGTATATATATGTATATATATGTACATATATATGTATATATGTATATATATGTATATATGCATATGTACACATATATACATGTATATGCATATGTACATATATATATATGTATATATATGTACATATGCATATGTACATATATATACACACATATATATATATATATATATATATATATATATATATATATATATATATATATGGGTGGTTGGATGGGTGGTAGTGTACTAGAAGAATACGCGTACCAGGGCATGAGATAGTAATACCTCGAAGCGATCAGTTTTATACTACTTTCATATCATTTAACGAAGATAAAAAGGAAAATATAATTTTACTCAACCTTATATTTAATTTTTATAATTATATGATTTTTTTTTGGAAAATGTCTAAAAAGGTAAGGCTTAAGCGTAAGTTATTTTAACACGTAATTGAAGTTAAGTGAGTTTTTTTGCTGTGTTTCTAATAAAAATTACCAACTTCAATGCACATTAAATATATATTTTCATCATAAAATCTAAGGTTGTGCCTATATTGTTCGCTCTAAAACTATGTAAAACTCCACAAGAACTGAACTGTAAGGAATATTGATTTATCGCTGTCTAATACCTATTGTTCATTTAGTTCTGTCTAATATACATATATATATATATATATGTATATATATATATATATATATATATTTGTTCATGTGTTGTAAAAATGACGTCACCATTTCTGCGTTGAATTTGCAGTCCCAGTCGTTACAAAGTGAATATGAAGTAAGCAGAATAACTAAGTGAATACGTGCATTTTTAACAAAAAGATGAAAGTAATATAGAACATGAAGTAAATTCCGGTCATACACACAGTTGTCGGAGCTCTCTGAATAGTCGCAAAAAATCTGGTAAACAACTGGAAGTAAAAAGGAATAGTATGTTAAACGAATATGTCACAAATCACATATAATTAAGAAAAACTACTGGAGTGCGGAAGCCATCCATATAAACAAATACTAATAATGACTCATAGACAAGTAAAATATGAAATAATTATTAGGCAAATACCAAGCACAACCCAGAAGGAATAAAGTCTGGCGATATGTAATAAAATACTATAACTGTACACCACACCTAAAATTACAATAGAATCAATATAAGGGGGAGGGGGCATACGAACTTGTAATTAGACTCTCAGAAAGAAGAAAGACTGAGAAGAATATACACCAGGCGTGCATCTATTGGGGAGTAACCCAGAGTAACGTAACAATACAATATGAATTATAATAATCGAATGGAACAAAGACAACTTGAAATAGTACGTGACTTGTTTTCATTCCTACCCACCGTGTTTTTATTTAGAGAAAAATGACTGACGTGATAACTTTAAGTTAGTAACTAAACAAAACTAAGCCTGGTGATACCAGATCAGGCTGCCCTGTGGCTCCCTGAGACGAAATTCACCTACATTGACGTTTTTTTTTTGTTTTTTTTTCTTGTAAAACTTAATTATGTTCTACAAAACCAAAAACAAAAACAACAGCCCCTCTCCCTTTCTCCCTCCCCTTTTTTATTTTTATTTTTCCTACCCTACTCCCGGTCCTGGATATGACCTTAAACTACATCCGATGGTGAGATCCGGCTTACGGACTTTGGGGAATGTGGAGCCTCCTCTTAATTACCATTTCTCCCAGGTCCACCCTGACCCGGAGTGGTAGTACCTGTTAGGGTCCCAACTATGGGTTAAATAGAAACAGATATTAAAAGGGGAAAGAAACAAAAAAGAGAAGAAAACAAGACCAGATTCGGCATTAAATAACCCCAAAAGGGTTGATATGCCGTAAAACAAAACTACCAAAGCAAAAACCCTGATTAAACATTTGAAGATATAAAGAACTTGAAGCATAAAAACTTTCACTATAATGATCAGATTCGGCATTAAATAACACAAAAAGGGTTGATATGCCGTAAAACAAAACTACCAAACCAAAAACCATGATTAAACATTTGAAGATATAAAGAACTTGAAGCATAAAAACTTTCACTATAATGACCAGATTCGGCATTAAATAACCCAAAAAGGGTTGATATGCCGTAAAACAAAACTACCAAAACTAAGCAAACTCAACAACTACTTCTACAATAATAATAATAATAATAATAATAATAATAATAATAATAATAATAATAATAATAATTTAAAAAATTTTTTTTTTTTTAAAGATAGATAAAACCCAGGAAAACAGCAAATGCCGATTGTCTGGACAAAGAGACGAAACGATAAATCATATAATAAGTGAATGCAGCAAGCTAGCCCAAAAGGAATACAAGAACAGACATGACAGCGTGGGGAAAGAAGTACACCGGGAAATGTGCAAACAACTGAATTTCGAATATGCAAAAAAACGGTACAAACACAAACCAGAAACTGTACTAGAAAACGAAAAACACAAAATCATATGGGATATGAATGTACAAACAGACAAACCCATAACAGCAAGGAGACCGGATATGGTAATAATCAACAAGGAAGAAAAATCCTGCAAAATCGTAGACTTTGCCGTTCCAGCGGACCACAGAGTGAAGATCAAAGAGACGGAAAAAAGAAGCAAATATACTGAACTTGCCAGAGAATTGAAAGGAATATGGAACATGAAGAAAGTCAGTATAACACCAATAATCATAGGAGCACTAGGAACAGTCCCCAAAAACATGGAGAAAAGACTAGGAGAAATAGGAATCAAAGGGATAACTGAGACCATACAAAGGACAGTAATGATCAAAACAGCTACAATCCTGAGAAATGTCCTCGAATGCGGAAACCAACTCACATAAGCACCGAATGGAGTACAAACACATGGAAGCACAAGACAACAGAACCGGTGAAAATACAACCGCGAGAGAGAGGCGCAAGCATAGGCTGACACCACGAAAATTATGGACAGAGGGTCGAGGAGGGAAAGCGCAAACCAGACCTCCACTGGAAGAGCGCAGACACCTCTGGGACCGTGGGGAGGCTTGTTGCCACCCGGCCCCAGAGGAGACCAATGGCCCTCATCATCGTGAAATCGGTGGTAGGTGGCTGTTGCGATACCGCATGGTCATCAGCGGTGATGAACGAAAAGAGGTGGAGCATACTGGAAGTCTGAGGAGACTTGTTGTCACTCAGACTCCAGGGAATACCACAGGTTGTTGGCAGTGGGTGATCACTGACGATGACCAGTGTGATAACTCCTAGTGAGTAAATAATAACAATAATAATAATAATTATAATAATACTAATAATAATAATAATATTAATAACTAGAAAAATATTTTTTTAGAAAACGGTAGATTACATAATAAGTAAATGAAGAAAAGTAACCTAAAAATTATGCACACACATACATCCTTCTTTAGGGAAGGCAGTCCACTGAGAAATAAGAATTTTAAATTTGAAAAGAAAGTACAAACAAAAACCGGAAACAGCATTGGAAAATGGTATATACTAACATTTCTGGTAGTTTATCTAGTAGATGTTCTGTTAGTCTCATATCATTCTACCAGGCATTACTTCCTTCTTCGGAGACAGCGTAGTATATGTTCGTTCGTCATATATAATATCACTAATATGCGAACATAGGAAGCAGATGTTTGCTAGTATATACGTGTATATCTAATATGAAAATGTCAACGAAGTATTCTATTGTCACCTAGGAGCAATGATCTTTCTCTGCTGACAGAGACAGAAATGAAAACGAATGGAAGTCATTCCACAATGACATATATTACAAAAGATATGAAAGGGAAAACCAATCTGTTCGGATTTCTGTCAAGAAATACAAAAAAGTGAGAGAGAAACTACAATTATTTCTGTAATTGGCCATCATTGTATATGCATAAGATCCTCCGGGAGGAAACACGCCGTCTTTCTTTTTATTGCTTCCAAATACTAATGATCCCTGCGATAAGGCGAAAATATACGTTTGACAGCTAAACGTGTCAAGCAAAGAAAAAACAAAAAATAATGGAATGAAAATAAATACACTATGGTAATAAATACTAAGTTGGATTTACGAAATTTCCGCTCGAATCATTGTTCGATGGTCAGTGAACTATGTAACAGAATGCCTCGAAGGCACATGGATAAAATGAGCTCTGCCATACATGTTTATTTGGTGAAGATGCATATGATGTGAACTAATTAGCAACCAGTGAACTTTACAATGTAACTGTCGATTGGAGACCGACTGCGTGACGAAGTAAGTGTGAAAAAGAATCCAGTGTTTAAAAGATCAGTATCGCGTGACATCATATCAATCAACGAGACGATTGTAGTTGGAAGGGAAGTCTTCTACACTGATACGTAAACACGTGTAGGGGCAATATGTTCGTTTCTGTTAGTACGAAAGAGAATGTTGTAAATTTCTGCTTTTACTTGTTGCAATCCGTTAGTTGTTTACATGATGAATCAATTTCTTGTGGATGGCGTAATTTCAGTAGAAAGTTCTTGAAGCATTCTGACGTATAATTCTTAAAAATATACATTGACATCACTAGTATTTCAAGTTCATATTGATTTTTATAGGATTCTCCCCGGAACTTTCTAAGTTCTATAAGATTAAGCGCGCTACTATTCCATTGTTTCAAACGATGTTTATTGGTCCGACTGGCCATTCATTATACAAGTTTTCGTCAACAATTAAAAGTCTCCACTTGCGGCATTATTATTAGTAGTATTATCATTATAATAATTATTATTAATAATAATAACAGATGTGTTATTACTTAGACTCCTGGGAACACCAGCGGTGATTATCAGTGAGCAATCACTGAGGATAATCGGGGTGCGAGCTGCTAGTGAGTACAACTACTAAAAATACAACCAACTTGCATAACCCACGAACAGTAACCAATCACATTGAAGTTACAATAGGGAGAAAACAAAACCACAGGAGAACACCACCACATGATCCCAAAGAACAGAAACTGCAATAAATCTCATAAGCTGCCCACACCAGAAAAAAAAAAAAGTGATAGCATCAGCTTAGGTTGATACCACACAAATAGTCGTGAAGGGTCAAGGAGGATGAGAAGATAGAGGAGGCAAAGCACTAACCAGACCTCACCTGGAAGAGTACGGATAGTACTTGGACCTTAAGGGGGCTTATTGCAACACACATTTTAGAAGAGACCAATGGTCGCTACCAACGAGAAATCAATGGTAAGTGTCTATTGCGATACCGCAAATCATTTGCAAATGGTTATCGAAAAGACGTGTAGAGTACTGGAAATCTGGGGAGGAGTGTGCTCACTCAGACACGAAGAAACACCACCGGTTATTATCAATGAGTAATCACTGACGATGACTTGTGTGAGAACGACTAGTGAGTAAAAATAATAATTATATTAATGGTAATGCAAGCAGTACATACACATACAGCACGCTCATTAATATGTAGTTTTACTGGTTGACGTTCTTATATCTCGAGAGAAAAAAGATACCCCTGAAAGAGCGTCTAACCAATGTGTAATCTATATTACAAGAAACAGTGGTTACAACTCTAATCGCATTTTTGCTGAGCAAGCTATAATACATCCCAGTATTATCTACCACCTCTTCAGGAGCTTAGGTACAAGGCCAGTTTTATCTTACTCCCACAAGGTAAGATATGACACAAGGTCGGGTCGGGAAAGTGGGACTTGAAAGGCCAGCGCCCGAGAAAGTGAGCACTCTGGCCATTAAAAATTGCCTAGGCAGCCCCGTCGGCATTCCTCGGTAAGGGCGCCTCAGACAGTAAACAATAAACTTATTCCACCCCAAAGAGGGGAGGCACAGCCTGGGAGGGTGAACCTCCTAGAACTGCACAGGACAGACCCATAGACCGGCGTAAATCAAGTCCCGAAGGCCAAGACAATACCAGCCCATGGGGTGCAATATCTATTGGATTAGATACTACACTTTGATCTTAGCCAGAAAGCCGATTCTTCCCAGTAG